>JAESVK010000832.1:478765-499162 GCA_017140935.1 Hamamelis virginiana | reverse complement strand
ATATATATATAGAGAGAGAGAGAGAGAGAGAGAGAGAGGGAGGGAGAATGTGTGTGCAGCGGTGGAGGGGGGAAGTCGATACCGTCGCAGTACAAAGATTCCCTACGATCAGACAGTCCGGTCCTGCAGCCGGTTTTGTAGGATTGAGTTAAGTTCATTTTCCCAGTTTACCCTTACCTTTTGCTTTTATTTCGATTCTGCCTCTTAAATGAGTGTCTTATCCACGCGCGTTCAGGGAGAGTTATGAACAATCCAGTAACATGTGGTTGGAGAGTGCTCCCACGCTTCTTGAAAAGCGTGTGGATGTGGTTTTGTTTTCTGGGTTGACACGTGTTACTCATTGTTCAAAATATCTGTATGGAAACAAGAAATGGACAGTTGGAAAGAGGTCGAACGATCACAAATAGGATCAAGCTCGAACTTGAAATTGTGTCAAAAAGAAAATTGGTTTAAATTAGAAGGGGACTGGGATGGATAGGAGACTTTGCAGTTTGAAGCAGTCAACTTTTGGAGTCTCCTCTAGCTGAGATGAGCTTCAACTGAAAAAAAGTGAGCCGGAGGTGAATACAATTAAAAATAATCAATAGATAAAAGTAAGCATCGTTTGAATTTATTTTTTATACATATTTATTTGTTTTTTAAAAAATTTACAATATGTAGAAAAAAAAAATAAAAAGTAAATAAGTACTTATAAAAAACAAATTCAAACAGTGACTAAAATATTAAATTTTTTTTAGCAATAAAAGTTTTTTTTTTTTTAAGTTGTTTTGTAGTTTAATTTTCCTCAACTTTCTTGAGTTCCAAACAACTTTTCTCACTTGTGAGGGGGAGGTTTCGGGCATAAACCCTATGTATCATTGTTTCTTTCCTTAATAACTTCTAATAATATAATTTTCTTATATTGTAAAAAAGGTTGAACTTTGTAAATCTTATTATATATAGAGCAGTTGTGCTGATGTGGCGGCCTAGAATTACTTCCCTCCCTCATACTCTTCTCTCCTTGATTCACTCCATTCATTCATTTCTATTGGTTCAAACACACCCATTATCTTTAATTCCCACCAGATGCACAACAATTTATGCAACCCTTCACATTCCAAGTATACACTCTCCCAAAAAAAATTATAGATAGACAGGTTAACAAGTCTATTTATTATTTATTACAATATTAATGCCACAGAGGTGGAGAAGCTTCGATCAATAGTGTGTGTTTAGTTTAGCTTTGTGTTTGTCAGTATTTTTTAGCATGCTTAATTGGTCCCCCACCCAAACAGATAAACATGAAAATAAAGTTAATTTGAGCGGTCTTAAGACCTCGGGGTATGTATTGTTGCATTAGGGCCTGTTTGCCGATGCTGTAATTTTGTTCAGTTTGGTTATGAACCAATTAATGTGCCCAGTTTTTGTTCAAACAATTATCTTTGAACTGCTTTTATGTTATACTTGATTTGTCTAACTCTAACTCTTGCTCAGGGCTTAAAGGTGTTGCACTTCCTTTGACTGTAAGTAATTTTTATTTTATTTTATTTTTATTACTGGGGTTTGATTTGAAGATAGATTGAAGCATGGGGTTAGCGTCCGTGACTTAGTGTTTTATTTTAAGAGAAAAGTTTATAGAGGTTGAATTTTTATTTATTTATATTCTATATATGTGGTGATAGATTAGTGATGTATAGATGTAGTATCTATATTGTTTTGGTTTCTATAAAAATTGAATCCTAACCTGAACTATGACAAATAGCTGTGCTGGGCTCAGTTTAGCAGAGGGTTTTGTTTTCTTGGGTCTCAAACAATGAAAATTTTAACTTTTATAAATTTATATGCCGTTTTATTTTCCCATTTTTACTACCAAACGGAGGTTTTTATATTATCATGTTCAGTGAATAGAGTTGATTTTTTGTATTGGTTGTGTTATCGCGCAGGCCGCGCATCGCGCGGGTCAACACTAGTATTATATATATATATGTGTGTGTGTGTGTGTGAGCCAAAGGTAGCACTAAGTAATAGTTTTATCTCTTGATGTGAGTTGGTAAGTAAGCGATTAGAGTGACTTGAATATGTACAAATATTCATAATGTTTGGCATAACATTACTATGTTAAATTAAACAATTGGCCAACATGGCGAATGATATGACATGTTATATTTCTATATATGACAGCCTCACATTATTTGCCGTGATTGATGATAAAGGAAATGTAATAAAAATGGTGGTGAAAAGCATTCTCAAAAAAAAAAAAAAGTTCCCAATAATTATTAATATGGGTGATGAAGAATTTCTAGTAAACTTGCCCCTATATTGAATCATGGGGCTTATGCTCTTGGGAAGTGGTTTATAAAATATGAGACAAAACAATTAATATAAATGGTGTAAATTGGTAGTATTCCCCCAAAGATTTTATAAAATGAAAACTCAAAGCAACGTCATGTGATCAATTGTTATAATTTAGAAAATGCTAAGCAAATTACCTTTTTTACCATTGGTTTCATCTAACCATGTGATGTGGCCGGAAGTTCGATTATGCTACTAAGGAGTAAAATTCGAGCAATCTACTAAGACTTCCAAGATCACGACACGTCAACAAATTTTACGATCCAATAGCACACATCCTTTAAGGTAAATTTTGAGAATTTTCAAAAAAAATTTAAAAAAGAGAGTAGATGATGTGCACTGTTTGATCGTGAAATTTGCTAGCATGTCGTGATCTTGGAAGTCTCAACATGCTACTCGATTATAGACCCTTAATAGCAAAACCAATTAAACTCGTGATATGGTGTCTAACTCAATATGTTCCTAACTTGTTATATTGATATAACAATTCCTATCACATATTAAATTAGGGCCCGTTTGGACAAGATTCAGTTTCCTATTTTTTTTTACTTTTAAAAGTAAAAATATGAAAGTTTTGAGTGTGAAAAATTTGATTGTTACTTTAAAAAATTGAGATAGTTAAAAATTATTGTTTCCTCAACTTTTAAAAGTAACAATAAAAATTTTGCGCTATAAAAAATATAAAAAACTTTCATTTTTTTATTTTTATTTTTTACTTTTAAAAGTAGAAAAACAGTAAGTAGAAGCTTATCCAAACGCATCCTCAACTATTATACTTATTTATGCTAATGTGATATTATTGCGATTAATTATCATGTCAAATGGTGAATTAATAAAAGAAATATTGTATTTAGCTACACCTGCATTCCTGGACACCTCTGGAGCCATTAAATACAAATAAGAACAAATGCCAGCCATCAAGCTAAGTCACATTACCATAAAAAGATGTTCCTCATCAAGTACATGCGGAATCTCTGTCCATATGCAATAAGGACAGTTCAAACATAGATCAATTAAGCTGAGAGATGACTATTTGGATCTCAAACCCTTGCAATTATAATCTCAGCTCAATTAAGCTGAGAGATGAAAATTCATTAACACCTAAAAAATAGAACAAACAAAAATGGTGCCACGCCGATTTAATCCAGATTAAGAGATACATGACCAGGCGACATATAGAAAAGTAAATCTTACACTGCTATTACAACTGTCTTTAGATAGGAGATCAGCACATTGGTTCCCCTCCTCGTATTATTATTATTATTATTTTTTAACTTAAGGACACTTCAACCATTTTTAAAGAAGATAACCCAACCAAAACTCAAGCCATGGTTGAACTCCAAGAACATTCCAAGAAAATTGGGCGGCTTCAACCATAACATTATAGGAGGTCTTAAGCCCAACTGCAAAATCATGCTCACCTTGGGAACTCCCTCCAGTTCAACCCCACCAAAATATTTCACCAGGTTGAGCGCCAAAACACTTCCTTTTTTACCAAAATCTCCTTACCTTATTCTACAATTCCATAAGAAACCACAACTAGTTCGAAATGACAAAAACACCCCCCGTAAAACTCAAATTATTCTAAATTCTCCACGTTATTAATTACGCAATCTAGATCAAGGTCATTCCAATAATTTCACACTGCCAGCTTAATTCCCCACACATCGGAAGATCCGGGCAGCTCACACCCTTGTATAAAATCTGAACAAACATTGAAGGTTTTAGGCCTGCCCGCTGCCCAAACCGTACGTTGTAACAAAATATGGTACAATATACGATCCTTCATCGTATACTTGACCTTTAGGGGTATTTTTGTAGTTTTAGGTATTTTTTCATCTGTTATTACTTTATCAATAAATACTATGAAGGGTAAGCAACGGAAAAAAAGGGGAAAAATAACACGAAGGTCTCGTCTTTCAGACCAAGAACTCCCAAGAACGAAGAGAGAGAAAGTGAGAGAGAGAGAACAGAGATATCGCAGAGAGAGAGAGAGAAATATCAATATACACGCATATGCACAGAGATTCGTCTTCTGCTATTCTTCATCTTAGCTTTTCTCGATCTGTGTCACAGCGAGTTTAACTTGTCAGACTCGGAGCTACCGCGACTTGTTAGCCCGATCCATTGAGCTCTTCGATTCCGTGTAAGTTCGAAAACCCTAGGGTTTCAATTTCGTTTTTTTAATTTGAGTTAGTTTTTGTTCTTCTTTGGTTCGGGACCTAGGGTTTCAATTTCGAAACTTCTTTTGAGTTCTTTTTTTCGTTGCATGTTTTAAGGTTTATATATATATGTATATGTGTATGAAACCCTACATTGATTTCATGAGACATTCGTGTTGATTTGTTGTGTGATTTTGTGAAATCAGGATCTTTTGTGGCGCGAAGATTGATAAAGGAGAAGGAATCTGCAGTATGAGCATCGAGAGCCCCGGAGAAGGGGAGAATTAGGGTTACGCTTTTAAAGGGTAGTGGTGAGATTTCCATGGGCGATGGAGGAGTCGCATGCGTGCCTTTGCAACATATTATGGAAAGGTTTTCGATTGCGGAGACGTATTGCGGAGGCAACGGTGGTAATGGGTTCAATTCGAAGTCGCTTAAGTATGCAGACTCGGAACGAAGAAAGAAGATGAAGCCGAAGAGAGAGGAATTTGCAAAGAAGGGTGAATTGGGGTTGGAGAGAGGGAAGAGTAGTAGAGAAGTTGAGAATGGTGAAATGTGTGGAGATAGGTTGGCAAAGGAGGAAGTGGAAGAAGGTGAATTGGGAACTTTGAAGTGGCCAAAAGGGGATTTGGAGAATGGGGAATTTAGGATAGAAAAGTCGTTGAGAAGTGAAATTGAGAAAGGAGAGTTCATTGCTCCTGAGAAATGGAGGAAAGGGGAGCTGGAGAAGGGAGAATTTTTGCCGGGGAAATGGCGAAAAGGGGATGTAGAGAAGGGGGAGCTAATTCAAGAGAGGGGTAGAAAAGGGGAGCATGAGAAAGGGGAGTTTGGGTTCTGGAGAGGGTCGAAAGAAGAAGTGGAGAAGGGAGAGTTTATTCCTGAAAGATGGCAAAAAGGCGAAGCTGTGAAGGATGAATATGGTTACCCAAAAGCACGCAGGCATGACTCAGTAAAGGAGAAGGGGTGGAAATGCGAGAGGGAGCGAACACCGCCTTTTGGAAAGTATTTGGGTGAGGATGGTTCTCAGAGGAAAGATTTTAGTAGAAGTGGGAGTCAGCATAGCAAAAGGTCTTCCAGGTGGGAGGCTGGCCTAGAGAGGGACTCAAGGATCAGTTCAAAGATTGTTTACGATGAAAATTCCTATAAGAATGAGCCGAGCAATGGTAAAATTCATGGAAGAGAATATTCATCTGGAACTCGGTTGAAGAGGCACGGTACTGATTCAGAGAGTAGTGAGCGCAAACACCATGGAGAATTTGGTGATTACATGGGTTCAAAAAGCCGGAGGCTTTCTGATGATTGCAACCGTGCTGCCCACTTGGAGCACTATTCACGTCGCTCCATGGAGAGGTCATATAGAAATTCTTCTTCATCGAGGATATCTTCCTCTGACAGGTATTCATCAAGGCATTATGATTCTTCTTTGTCCTCGAAAGTAGTTTATGACAGGCACGGCCGTAGTCCAGGTCATTCAGACCGGTCCCCACGTGACCGGGCCCGGTACCATGATCATCGTGACCGGAGTCCAGTTCGCCGGGAGAGGTCCCCATATGATCGACGGGAAAGGTCTCCATATGATCGGAGCCATCATTATGATCATAGAAACCATAGTCCTGTTAACGCAGAGCGGTCCCCACAGGATCGAGCTCGACGCCATGATCACAGGGACCGAACCCCTAACTATCTGGAGAGGTCTCCACTTGATCGGAGTAGGCCCAATAATTCTCGGGAAACAGGTCGAAAAAGTGGAACAGGTGAAAAGCGTCATAGTCAATATGGAAACAAAGGGCAAGAAGAGAAGCTCATCCAGAGGGATCCTAGCAGTAAAGATTCACATCTGTCAGTTAAGGAATCTCAGGATAGAAGTATTATGCACAATGATAGTGGATCTGTTGATAAGAATGCCACCTATCTGACTCACAAGGAAGAGCTGGCTCAAAGTCCAAGTGTGAATTGCAAAGAAACTCCTCAGGTCAATGGAGTTCCTGAAGAGCCGCTTTCAATGGAAGAAGACATGGATATATGTGACACGCCGCCACATGCACCCCTGGTGATTGACGATATGACCACGGGGAAATGGTTTTACCTCGATCATTTTGGGGTTGAACAGGGGCCTTCTAAATTATGCGACCTTAAGGCACTTGTGGAAGAAGGGGTTCTGGTGTCAGATCACTTGATCAAGCACTTAGACAGTGAGAGGTGGGTAACTGTTGAAAATGCAGCTTCCCCATTGGTAACCTTGAATTTTCCACCCATTGTCTCAGATTCTGTAACTCAGCTGGTGAGCCCTCCAGAGGCTCCCGGTAATCTATTGGCAGACACTGGAGACACAGGGCAATCAGGTAATCAGCTGGGCGAGGATGCACTTTTCACTTCACCACTGCCAAGATTCTGTGCTGACGAGAGTTCAGCTGCATCAGAGCCTTTAGAGGATCTCCACATTGATGAAAGGGTTGGAGCACTGTTAAATGGTTTTACTGTAGTTCCTGGCAGGGAACTAGAGACTGTTGGAGGTATATATATATATATATATATTTTTAATTCTTGTGCACTTCAGTTATGATTATTGTTTTAATGGAATCTTACTTATTTCCTGCTTTTGTAAACAATTGTTCTGCAGAAGTTTTGCAAATGACATTTGAGCATGCACAGTGGGAGATATGGGGAAACTCTGAAGGTATGACTTTATTGGCATTGATTGTACTTATCCTATTTTTAGGGATCAAACCTGATCATTTATGGCTATGTTCTGGTGATATTCATCTTGTAAGAAGTTCTATATATTGGCAATTTGGGTTTTGTCCAATTTGGTATTCATAATGTTATATGTTCACATTTTCGCGTCTTTGCACATGACGACGAATAACTTATTCTGGGTACATACAGGTTTTGCTTTGCAGCAACCTTGTGCTGGGGAGCAGTATGATCAAAAGACAGATGATTTATTAAGATACTCCGAAATCACTTCAAAAGAATCTGTAGAATCCAGGTCAAGTGCACCTTCTGACAAGGATTATGCCTTTGCCTGTGGTGACTCTGGTGACTGGTTTTCTGGACGGTGGTCATGCAAGGGTGGGGACTGGAAGAGGAATGATGAGACTGTCCATGATAGATCTTCTAAAAAGAAATTTGTGTTTAATGATGGCTTTCCACTGTGCCTGATGCCAAAGTCTGGGTCTGAGGACCCTCGGTGGCATCGAAAAGATGAATTGTACTATCCTTCTCATAGCCGAAGGCTTGATCTATCGTCTTGGGCTTTTTCCTGGCCGGATGAGAGGAATGATGGCAATGGTGTAAGTAGGCCAAGTCAAACTAAGCCTGTTGTTGTGAGGGGAGTGAAAGGAACCATGCTACCTGTAGTCAGGATAAATGCCTGTGTGGTTAAGGACCATGGTTCATTCGTTTCTGAGCCTCGCATGAGAGCCAGGGGAAGGGATAGGTACTCTTCAAGGTCTTCTCGGCTATCCTCTGCAGCTAGTGATGTCCAAAGATCATCAGTAGAAGGTGCTTCTAGTTCGAAAACTGTTGATGAACAAGAATCTCAGGGCTCTTCAAAGTGGACTGTTCCCATTAGCATCCCCAAAGATCGTCTCTGCACGGCAGATGACTTGCAATTGCAGTTGGGCGATTGGTATTACCTTGATGGCGCTGGGCATGAACAAGGGCCTTTATCATTTTCGGAGTTGCAGGTTTTGGTAGATCAAGGTAATATCCAAAAGAATAGCAGTGTTTTCAGGAAAATTGATAAAGTTTGGGTCCCACTTTTCTCTGCTGGAGAGGCTTCCAGTGCTGCTATCAAGACCAAACAGGAGGATAATGCAACATCTGGTGATACTTCTGGACCTCCTCTTTCACAGTTGCAGGTTGACACCTTTAGGGGAAACAACTCAATTTCCGGTTCGTTCCATGGCTTGCATCCACAGTTCATTGGGTATACTCGTGGTAAGCTACATGAATTGGTAATGAAATCATACAAAAGTCGTGAGTTTGCTGCTGCTATAAATGAGGTCTTAGATCCATGGATCAGCACGAAACAGCCAAAGAAAGACATTTTCAGTTCAGCTACCGGAAAAGGTTCGCTTCACGAGTTGAACAAATACTGGAAATCAGGTATCGATGAGTCCTCCAGAATTTTCCAAGGCAGTTCTGATTTTATATTTAGTAAAGCGGAGCACTAATTTTAGGATGTTGCATGAGAACTCTCGCAAATCTTGTTTTTTTCCATTTCATAATTGTGGCACACTTTCTTGTTTTTTCTACATTTTATGAATGTACTTTTTTTCTTTTCTTTTCTTTTCTTTTTTGGACTTTGATATGGTATTCTTGCTAAGGCCCTTTTTGTTTACTTATTTATTTATTGGGTAAAAAAACAGAAGGAGATGCATTTTTGATGTACAAAGATCACATTCGTGCTGGCAAGAGAGCCCGTGTGCAGTATGATGGGAGTGAAGATGATTATGAAATGGAAGAAGATGTGCTGACAGTGCAAAAGGATGAATACACGTTTGAAGATTTATGTGGTGATGCTACTTTCAACAAAGAAGACAGTACACATTCTGAAGCTGCGATGGGAAGCTGGGGTTTATTGGATGGTCGTATGCTGGCACGAGTCTTTCATTTCCTTAGAGCTGATTTGAGATCCCTTGCTTTTGCTGCGTTGACTTGTAAGCACTGGAGAGCTACAGTCAGGTGTTACAAGGATATCTCCAGACAGGTTGACATGTCATCTGTTGGCCCTATCTGCACTGACTCTGCGATTTGGAACATCATGGTAGGATTTTTTGTTTGGTATTAATGGTTATAAGGAATTTCTCAGCTTTTCCAAGTTTGACGGTTTTTTTTTTTTGTGTATGTGTGCGCGCAGAATGATTATAACAGAGAAAAGATAACTTCCTTAGTTCTTATTGGTTGCCCCAACATCACTGCTGGCATGCTTGAAGAAATTCTCAATTCATTTTCTTCTCTATCTTTCATAGATGTTAGAGGCTGCAGCCAGTTTGGGGAGATGGCCCATAAATTTCCTAATGTGAACTGGATCAAGAGTCGGAGTGCACGCGGCATTAACATCTTGGAGGAGTCACATTCTAAAATAAGGAGTCTTAAACAGATAACTGAGAAAACTTCAGGAGTTTCCAAGACTTTTAAGGGTCCTGGTAGTCATACGGATGATTTTGATGAACTAAAAGATTATTTTGATACTGTAGATAAGAGAGAAGCAGCAAGTCAATCATTTCGGCGAAGCTTATACAAACGTTCGAAACTATTTGATGCCCGAAGGTCCTCCTCCATTCTATCAAGGGATGCCCGTTTAAGGCGTTGGGACATCAAGAAATCTGAAAATGGGTGGTATAAGAGGATGGAGGAATTTCTTGCTCGGAGTCTTAAGGATATCATGAAGGAGAATACCTTTGATTTCTTTGTGCCCAAGGTAATGTTAGTTTTATTTTATTTTGTTTAATAATAATAATAATAGTAATAGGGTGAGGTTCCCATGACACATGGTCCTTACTTATGGTTTGCAAAACCCAACGCGGGACAAGTATTTTGAGAAACTGATCGTTGGATTGGATGTTCCACTCATATAGATCATGCATGCCCAAAAGAGCAATGCTGTGCATGCCAATTTTTTTTCCCAAAAATATGTACCAAATGAATCCAAGCCCTTCATTTATTATCATGGAGAGAGTTTTCTAAAAGAGAGAAGGGTTGGATCATTTGCCACATCATTTGGGATTCACTTCTGGGATAACTTTTTGGGATGTTTAGCATTTTCCATGCCAAAAATCATATTGATCCAATGGCTGGATTTCATAGACTAGGTCATTTTATAAAAAGTAGCCATTGGATCAAGTGATTTTTGGCATGCTTGATGTGTGGCAGAACATCAACATCTAATCCAACATCGATTTCTCAATATTCGTGTCCCACATTGGGTTTTGCAAATCATGCATCAAACCATGGGTAGGAACCATGTGTCACTGGAACCTAATCCATTATAATAATGACAATAATAATAATTTTCCATTCCTCTCCATGTTAGTGATGGCCTGTTTTAAGTATGTTAGAATTTTTATTTTTTATTTATTTATTTTTATTTTTACCTTCTTGTTGGATAGGTTGCCGAAATTGAGGATAGAATGAAGAATGGTTATTATGTTGGCCATGGATTGAGCTATGTCAAAGAGGATATCAGTCGGATGTGCAGGGATGCAATAAAGTAAGGCTTTTTTTTTTTTTTTTTTTAAAAAAAAATTATTTTTTTGGCTACATTTGTGCTTTGGTTAAGCAATGTTAGAAATGACGCAAAACTTTCTAAGTGTAGAAACCATTTTTATTTTATTTTTTTTGTTCCTTGAGGAAGCCCATTGGGCTTATGAGCTACACAACAGGGGTAGCTCTCCCCTTCCCCTTAAACCCTCCCCACTCTGATGATGGCGGAATTTGAACCCAGGTCTCTAGTACAACAACCAAGAAATCATATAGCTTTTATTAAGAATGAGAAAAAGGCCCTTTAGGTTCTGAATCTCTGATGTAGTTGTGGCTGCATCTGTTGCAGGTCCCACATGGGATTGTTCAAATTACATTAGGGATGAAGCTATAGCTGGTTAGAGAATACTTTCTGTTAGACAACCACTTAATCCCAAAGATTTTCTTTTGTGGACCTTGAAAATCCAGGGCTAGAATTTCTTAGGGTCCTGGTTCTTCTTGTAGATTTGTATTACTGTATTGAAGGAAATTTCTTGGTTTTGTGATAAGTTTGGAAACATGGATTCATCTACAGTGAGCTTTTCTTTTTAGCTTAACATTGTCATCAAACAAACCTATATCCCGTGGTACTTGGTATTGCTTCTCTGTTTCTTGTTTCTCCCATTTAGTAGTTTATTTTCAGTCCTTGGATCTAACACGCTGGCTGTGCTAAGCAAAAAAGTTGGTGTGAGTTGTGTAACAATATGCTTATTTCCTATATTTTTATATGTATACATATTATTTGAATGCAGAGCGAAAAATCGGGGTGATGCTGGTGACATGAATCGTATCATTACATTATTTATCCAACTCGCCACACGTTTGGAAGAGAATTCGAAGCCTTTTAATGAAAGAGATGAGATGATGAACTCACCTGTGGGTTTCTCCTCTTCTGCCTCAAAGAATAAGAGGCTCAGTAAACCAGGGACCGAAAAGAAATCTAGGTTTAATGGCACTTCATTTGTCAATGGTGGTTCTGATTATGGAGAGTATGCATCTGATCGAGAAATCAAAAGGCGTTTATCCAGATTGAATAAAAAATCTATGGATTCAGGAAGTGAAACATCTGATGACCTTGATAGGTCATCTGAAGGTGGAAGGAGTGATAGTGAAAGTACTGCCTCAGATACAGAAAGTGACTTCGATTTCCGGTCAGAAGGTGGAACTGGGGAGTCGAAAGGAGATGGATACTTTACAGCATATGAGGGATTAGATTCTCTGACTGATGATCGTGAATGGGGTGCTCGCATGACAAAAGCAAGCCTTGTTCCTCCTGTTACTAGGAAATATGAAGTCATTGATCATTATGTGATTGTGGCAGATGAGGAGGAAGTGCAACGGAAGATGCGGGTTTCTTTGCCTGAGGACTATACCGAGAAGCTGAATGCACAGAAAAATGGCACCGAGGAGTCGGATATGGAAATTCCTGAAGTGAAGGACTATAAACCTAGAAAAACGCTTGGAGATGAGGTTATAGAACAAGAAGTTTATGGCATAGATCCTTACACCCATAATCTTCTCCTTGATTCTATGCCGGAGGAATTCAATTGGCCTCTACCTGAGAAGCATTTGTTTATTGAAGATGTTCTTCTTCGCACTCTGAATAAGCAAGTTCGGCAATTCACAGGTGCGGGAAACACTCCTATGATGTATTCTTTGCAGCCTGTTGTTGAAGAGATCCAAAGAACTGCTGAGGATGAATGCGATATACGAACTTTAAGGATGTGCCAGGGTATCTTGAAGGCCATAGCTAGTCGTCCAGATGACAATTATGTTGCTTACAGAAAGGTATGTGGAAGCTATCTATTTATTGCGTGAGCTAAATCTTTTTAGTCTGATGTATTCTACCTCTTTGCGAGATTAGTGACTCTTCTGACTTGTTCCCAACTTTTATGGCATTGATTGTTTTCTTCTTTTCTAATTGTCTTTTGGGATGTTTTGAGCAGGGGCTTGGTGTTGTTTGCTACAAAGAAGGTGGTATTGGCGAGGATGATTTTGTTGTAGAGTTTTTGGGAGAGGTATGGATGTCAATGTTTATTATGGGAATAAATTCCACGCCACCTATCATTTTCTTAATGATGAAATGAAATAATGTCTATTGTCTTATTTTTTCTTTTAAAATCGTAAAATTATGTTACCAATTCAAAATGTCTGTCCATATATAGTAGGGCACATAAGTGCATGGGCACAACTGGAAAACTCTTCATTAAGTATGATAGATTTTGCTTACGGATCAGAGGTTCATATCTTTGATTTCTGTTGGTTAACATCTTGGAGACTAACTTTTGCTATTTATGTATCTTTTATCTTTTACATTCTTTATGGAACACTTCTTGGTTTGTGCTATATGATCTGCAAATGCCTCTCAGCAAGAATACCACCACAGGGGTGGTCAGAAATGGGGTTGTGTCAAATGGTTTGCAGATTTTATGGGTTACACCGTTCAACACGCCCCTCCATTTCTCCCACCATAAATTACCCAATCCAAAGATAATAATCACAAAGAAACAGACCTAATCAATAACTCGACTATTGTAAAGCTCCTGATCATTAGTTAGTTATGCATTTTATGTCAGTTCATTTCCAAACATGTTGCTTAATTCGGAGTGTATGTTGCAGTTATCAGTTTTCTCAGGATAATCTTAATAACTTTAAGAACTAAAGGTGAAAACAGGCTTTGCTGTACTAGAATGGCATCAAATACTAAAGCTAGTTGTAGACTCATTTTTACTGTGTTGTTGAGTACTTGGCTTATAGTGGTCATGCAGTGTGGGATGTTGATTGTTCAATGATTTTTTCTTCTTGATGTTCCATTGTGTTACAGCATTTTCTTTTTTCTTGAACCTCATTTCTCTGCCTTGGAGATAAGGACGTGAACTCATTTAAAACTGCCAACAAAACTGTTTTGCTATTCTTTTAGACACCTTTTACCAGAAGAAATTTTAAATGTCTCCTAAAAAAGTTTGCGTAAATCTGGGTTGCTTGCTTTAGTGCAGAGTTGCTTTTAAGTTTTATGATGCTTAAAATGTTTTCTGAATTCTCTTTAATAATTTTTTACAGGTTTATCCTGCATGGAAATGGTTTGAGAAGCAAGATGGGATTCGATCTTTGCAGAAAAATAATAAAGATCCAGCACCAGAATTCTACAACATTTATCTTGAGAGGCCAAAGGTATTCTTTACTTCAACTAGTTTTGTGCCTAAGGCTTGTTATACGTTCCCCCCCCCCCCCCAAAAAAAAAAAAAAAAGAAAAAAGCTTCACTACATATTTTACCTGATCACACATTCTTATTTGGCAGGGTGATGCTGATGGATATGATTTAGTTGTTGTTGATGCTATGCACAAGGCAAATTATGCAAGTCGAATTTGTCATTCATGCCGACCTAATTGTGAAGCGAAGTAAGTTTTACTGTCGTGTTTTATTATTCCCTGTTACTGATCTTTGAGCTGGGTTGTAAACCATTTCATACTTCTGTCCTTACACTGAAATGAAGTGGCTGTGCCTGTTATTAGATCATCTCCAATGCAAAAGCCAAATTTGGTATCCCAAAAAGGCACTAGTTGATGCTAAATTCTACTTGCCCAAATGGCACTAGTTGATGCCAAATTCTAATTATAGCATCAAGTGATGCCAAATATGCCAGATTTGGCATCAACTAGTGCCATTTGGGCAAGTGGAATTTGGAGAAATTTGGCATCAACTAGTGCCTTTTTGGGGTGCCAAATTTGGCTTTTGCATTGGAGATGCTCTTACTCCACAATGTATCTATTTGGAATATATTTGTTGATCAGCATAGAAAGTGAGCTTCAAAATTGGGAAATAAAAGGAAATATAGAGAATAAATGTTCACTCTTATGTCATCAGTGATAAAATTATTATCACTATTATAATTATTTAGCTTGCTTTGAAGTTCTGATTCATTGGTTGCTTGATAATAATTTGGAATGAAATGTAAACAACTATTTCTTTTCAAGTATCATGCCAAGGCCAGTTCTTGATAAGAAAAATGGTATCAGGCCAATACCGGTTCATTTCAAAGGTTAAATATTAGAATTTTGGGAAAGTCATTAGCTCTTTTAGCTGTTTACAGCTGCAATTATGTCATGAATGACCGTGTCTTGAAATATCTTTTTGTAATCTGTAAACCAGTTAGAAAAGAAGGAAGAATACATGGTTGTTAGAGATATTTTTATTAATTATTATTTTCTGTCTGTGTTTGACCTCACATGGATGGTACAACTCATTTATATGGTATTGGGTTTTTGAACAAATACAGGAATTATTTATTTATTTTTATTGATATTTTTAATTTAACTTGCTGGTTTTGATTTAAAGGTCTGCACAAGATAATTTTTCCCTCTTTTTTCTTGTTTCCTTAAGTTCTTTTGTTCCTTTAATGAGATATCTTGTTACTGAAGTCCGCCCTCCATCATTTGAATCTCTCATTCTTTTATATAAATAGTCCTTGTTCCTTGATAGCAAGATGTTGGTCATTCTAATTCTATGCTTATCTACCATTTCATGAAAGCAGAGTTACAGCTGTTGATGGTCAGTACCAAATTGGAATGTATACAGTACGTCAAATTCAATATGGCGAGGAGATCACATTTGATTATAATTCTGTCACGGAGGTCTGTCTTCTGCCTGTCAGCCTCCTTTACATCTTCAGGAGATTTTTTATTGTTATGTTTCAGTGACTGATGTCTTTTAATTTTGGTGCAGAGTAAGGAAGAATACGAAGCATCTGTTTGTTTGTGTGGCAGTCAGGTTTGCCGGGGAAGCTATTTGAATTTAACTGGGGAAGGTGCTTTTCAAAAGGTACAATTTCTTCTACCGTTTGTTCCAAAATATCTCAGCCACTGATGTCAAAAAATTAAAGTTAAACAAGTATTGTGGGGTTTTGGATGGATCATACTTGATCAGCATTCTGCTTTGGTCAAAATAATTTGCATTGTCTTGTAGAGACCACTGCTTCCAGTTAAATCTGATTGGTGGCCCTTTTCTACCTTAAATTAGTAGTTTCTACTTTTGCTGTTAACTGGAGTATAATATCCATCAGGTACTGAAGGAGTGGCATGGAATGCTGGATCGACATATGTTGATGCTAGAGGCTTGCGAATTAAATTCGGTATCTGAAGAAGATTATATTGACTTAGGGAAGGCTGGTTTAGGCAGTTGTTTGCTTGGTGGGTTGCCTGATTGGCTGATTGCATATTCAGCTCGATTGGTACGTATCTTTATGGCATTCTCATTTCATTTGGTGGGATTAATCTTTACAGTTCGTTTTGACACCTCTTTTTTTGAATGAAGGTGAGATTTATAAATTTTGAAAGAACTAAGCTTCCTGAGGAGATTTTAAAGCATAATTTGGAAGAGAAGAGGAAATATTTTGCAGAAATATGTCTTGAGGTTGAGAAGAGTGATGCTGAGGTTCAGGTGAATGTTGTTGACTTCAACTATTATTTCTTCTTCTTCATCTGTGTGTGTGCGCGCTGTGTGCAATGTATTTTCCAAGTTAAGCCTTTGTGAGGGTTTGCTTGCAGTTACCTTGTGGATATTTATTTTATTTCTTTTTGTACGAGACAGGCTGAAGGTGTGTACAACCAAAGGCTTCAGAATTTGGCTCTTACTCTCGACAAGGTGTCTTATCTCATTTTCTAAAGAAGCTATTCATCCACTTGTTTCTCTCTTTTGTTAGAAAGGGAACATCTTTTGTATTGAATGCTAGGACAGTAATTACGTGTCTCTGAGCACAATATTAGAACGCATGACACGTTAGAATGGTTTAGATCCATCATGGATGAGTCCGTGATAGAAATCCTTTGAACCAAAAGTCCACTGATATAATTTTGAGCCAGGTTGTTTGGGACCTCTCAAGAATTCTGCCTGTTAATCATGAAGTCAAAACTTTCCAATCACCCATTTGTCCTCTTTCCTGTTGATCTCTCAGTTTATTCAGTTACTAGTCTTGGGACCCATTGGTGGCAATCCTCTACTTGTCAGTGTCTGTAGTATTGTATAATTAATGAGGTCTAAGTGCTCAAATTCTAGGTTTCACCATAAAGAGAACCACCATAATGCCTTGCTTTCTTTCTAATCTTTTGTATTGCTATTTTGCAGGTGAGGTATGTTATGAGATGTGTATTTGGTGACCCAAAGAAAGCTCCACCTCCACTGGAGAGGCTTACCCCCGAAGCTGCTGTTGCCTTCCTATGGAAGGGAGAGGGATCATTTGTTGAGGAACTTCTTCAGTGCATGGCTCCTCACTTAGAAGATAGCATGCTGAATGACATCAAGTCCCAGATTCATGCTCACGACCCTTCGGGATCAGATGACATTCAGAAAGAACTTCGGAAATCTCTATTATGGTGAGCAGCACAACTTAGTTTTTCCCTGCGTATCATGCTAAAATTCGGTACAGCATGCATTTTTCATAGAGCTTGTTTTTTCTCTTTAAGGTTGAGAGATGAGGTCCGAAATCTTCAATGTAATTACAAGTGTCGGCATGATGCCGCTGCTGACTTGATTCACATATATGCTTACACAAAGTGTTTCTTTAGAGTACGGGTGAGTCTTATTATCATGTTTGAACTTTTTGAATTGTTGGAAACTATGTCACCATATCAGTGTGTTTCTCTTCTCTTGACCTAAAACAATTTTTTTAACATGCAGGAATACAAGCCTGTAACTTCTCCACCAGTTTACATTAGCCCTCTTGACCTGGGCGCCAAGTACACTGATAAATTGGGGGCAGGTTTCCAGGAGTATTGCAAGACATACGGTGAGAATTATTGTCTAGGGCAGCTGATTTATTGGCATAACCAGACTAATGCTGAGCCAGATTGCAGCCTAGCCAGAGCAAGTAGGGGTTGCTTGTCATTACCGGACATTGGTTCCTTCTATGCCAAGGTTCAGAAACCATCACGACATCGTGTTTATGGTCCAAGGACCCTAAGATATATGCTGGGAAGGATGGTGAGTTGTATTCTTTTTTGTTTATTCATTTATATTATATTCTTTTGGTTCTTTGAATCACAACGTAGCTCTCTACCCACCTTTTCCTACCCTAAGATGCCCACATCATGTCTGCTTTTGTTTGTAGCCCTTTTTTTTACCCTCCCTGAAACTTGTGATAAATATCATATCCGGAGCTGCACTTGTACGATCACATCTTGACCTTAATGTTCTGTAACAGTGTAAATGTGTGGAGATGAGTGCATTAGTCTTTTGACACACTATGATAGGATCTTTTTGGCTGAAATGAGCTTTTTAATATTTCCAGACCCATTTCTGCGAACTTTGTGGAATATACTCACATGGACAACCTATCAAAAATCCCGTTGTCCAACCTGATAAAAAAATCTCTCCTTGTCCAAACTCAATCCGAAACAACAGCAATGCTATAAAAAAACTTCCAAATATTTAAAATAATGACAGTTGAAATCCAAATGGTTACGGTTTGGTTGGCTAACTGTACTTTAAATCGTTTTAAACTTGAAATTAAAAATTCAGCAATCCCAAGGCTAATGGCATTTGATGGTTGAGTAAATTCAGGATTGTTATGTGTGGAAACTGGTGTACAAAGATTGTTAATCTGATTGCGCCAACTTTATCATCTCCCAACAAAAAAAAAAGGGGGAAAGAAAGTGATTGCACTTATTTTATTTTACAGTTTTTGTTTCCTCAATGATAACTGTTGGTTGCTTATCTAGCTCATTTGTGTTGTTTTACCAGGAGAAACAGCCCCAGAGACCATGGCCCAAGGACCGGATTTGGTCATTTAAGAGTTCTCCAAAAGTTTTTGGCAGCCCAATGCTAGATGCAGTTTTGAATAATTCTCCACTGGACAGAGAGTTGATGCATTGGCTAAAGAACAGACCCGCCATATTCCAGGCCATGTGGGATCGGTGAACCTTGTGCAGGGGTTGGGAAGTAGCGATCGGATTGTTGTCCAACCCTTCTTATAACGTTTTGGAATGATTTCTTAATTTTAGTTTCACAGCTGCCCCTTTTAATGTGGGGAGTTGGCAATCATTTCAAAACACCGTTCCTTCATGCTGCTTGTTCCTCATTCTTGTGTACAGTTTTTGTTCGTCTTTGTAATTTGTAATTCATTGTTGGGTAGTAGATCATTGTTTTTTCCTTTAAATTAAGGTAAAAAAGGTGAAAGAAAAAAGAAATGAAATTCCCATGGCATTTGTTAGTCTCTAATCTTTCTTTATTGTCTTGCTTCCATTCTTTTCCTATTGGCTACCCCAAATTAGTCTGAACATTTCCCTGCTCTGTATCATTGTAGTGCTTTTTTTTTCTTTTATTTTTTTATATTTTGTAGAGGATTGTAATTTCAGGAACATTTTCGAAGATTGTGAGGCCCCTGCATGAATTCTCGATCAATCTTAACTGTTAAATCAGTGAGCTGTTTCGAGCCAAAAACCTCGTTTGCAGCTTCATGCCTTGCTGCATTAAATCAGCAATGGATTGACTTGCAGGTGACAAAACTTCCAGAACAAGAGCGAGAGTTCTATAGGTTGGTACAGTTCATCTGCTACGATATTTATTCAGTTTGTGTTCCCACTTAAATATTCATTTGTACTCATGCCTATGATATGCAGAAATTCCCCTACCCACTATGCCAAGTATTTATCACTGTACTACATAAACTTTGGCTAGAGAGATTCTTGCTTTGATTGGAATGATCCTGCAATAACTTCTGCAACTATTTGTGTGGCAGCTCCGGTGACTTTGGGGAGACATCTCACCCCATGCTTCAGGAGTGAGACTGCAAATGATGACTCTTTGATGCCACTCCCGTTTTCATAGACAGATTTAAAAGGAAGGTGTGCAACTAATACTTGCCAGGTTTCTGCTAAAACTGAATGGGTGGAAGCTTGAAAAAGAAAGCCTACTTCTTGCACGATGAGGATGAATGTGTTGATAGTAGTGCTGTGAGCATACATCCTTTCATCAGAGGTGCTATTTTGTATATATTTTGAATAGATATAGATAATATCTTATATTTAGATCATCTCCGATGGTGTAGCCTTTTCCCCCATCAACATTTGTTTTTTTTAGATATGGATGCTGAAAAAAAGGAGTTCCAAATTTGGATAAATATAAAATCTTCTAATCAAATGTCTAACTATTTTCACTGTAAGAAATTAAACAATGGCTCTTACTATTGGAAATGCTCTTAAAATGTAAAACTAAAACAACCGAAAAGGGTACTTTCTATCATATATATAGTGAAAGTGAAATGATATGCATAATGCTCAAACAATGGCTCACTTCTTTCAATACTCACCCATATCACCTATGATGAGAGGAGTGGGCGAGTAGCATTTTTCTTATAATATATTAATTGAGAAAAATTAAATTTTACTCCACTAAAGTTTGATCCCCTCTTATTCTCTCATTTGTTGTCTTTTTAGGCAACGGCATTATAATATCTTTTTATTGCTCTTTTCCTTCGAATAAGCAAAGGGAGTGAAATCAATGGCTGAAATTGGAACACATGAAGATGAGTCAACAATTTATATTTTCTTGACCAATTCAATATTCATTTTTGGCAAGTTTGTGGTGATTTGCTTTAAATGGTGAATTTGTATAACTATGTGCTCCCACAATTTCTGCGTTGCGGTGTGCTCTCTCCTGCTAAT
>JAESVK010000832.1:402952-440790 GCA_017140935.1 Hamamelis virginiana | reverse complement strand
ATGTATATGCATGTTTCTCCAAAATCTGTTAAATGTATACATGAAATTTGTCTCTAAGATTTTCTGTATATTTATATTCATGTTTATTATTTTATATAATTGAAAGTATAAACATTTATTTACTTTAAAAAAAAAAAAAAAGATTTTGCTATCTGGAAATCTTGTATAGATAGCAAAATCAAAATTTGAATTTTCAAAATTGATGAATTGGCGGCGAGATTTTAGGAATTTAGACAACCGCTAAACATGGAATAAATCCATATTGGATAATTTCTCAAATTTCGGATTCTTAATTTGGGGCAAACTCATCTTTTAAAATAAACATTTGAATCATTTTTATTACTATATTTAATTTAGGACTTTTGGGTAAAGCTATCTTATATCAGGGTCCTATTGGTATAAACTCCTTTATTTTTTTGGTTATTATCAAGATTTACTATCAAAAGTACTGAAAGTTGTGTTTTCAGATAAATTTTAAGAGCGCTTTGTGAAATTTGAAAAAATAAAACAACCAATAAATTAATAATTTGGGTAGAAACTTATCAAAAAGGGCCCTATAGCACGTGGCAAAAATTTTGAAATTTTTTTTTGTATAAAGTGACATGGCAATTGATATAATCTTGTTACGGTAACATAATATGCATTTCTTCTTCTATTAAAACATAGTATTTGAAGGAATAATTATTTCTTGAGTGGTTGTCTAACTAGTCATTGGGACAAGCCGTCAACCAGAGCACGAGGATTATTTTTCCAGAGGGGAAGAGAATTTAGCTTGGTACACACAAGCTGAAAAAATTTAGTTTGATGCACACAAGCTGAACTTCTTACTGCAATACCAAAGAAAAAAAAAATTTCTTGATTCGTAGTATTTCTTGGATCATCCCTATTAAAGTATAATATTTATTTGTTGGATCGTGCGATGTTTTCTTGGATCATCCTTATTAAAACAATTCTATATATATATATATATATATATATATATGTTGGGAATTGAAACATTAGACTATCTATACATGTGGGGAATCTTTTGCATTTTTCTGACTTGCTCCTTCCTGGGATTCTTTCTTATTTAAATGATTGCTAATGTGTGGTGGGTTGTTCATAATATTGTTTTATTATGGCAGACTGGTTCTTTCTTGGATTGTTCATCGTATTGCTTACAATTTTTAATCAAAATGTGGTAGACTTTTTTTTTTTTTTTCAGGGGTATCATTTACGTTTTAATTTTCAATTCTTACATATGTAAAATGTGATGCATGTGTATATTGACCAGGTCGTTTAAGTCAATGACTTGGTAGCGCGTATCATGCACGTCTCTTCATTTTAGGAGAGAGATCTTAGATTAAAGGACAATACAAATGCATCGATAACCATTTGTTAATATTAAGAAGATTTCGAATAAGGATAGTTAAATTTTTATTATTTGAAAAAAAAAAAAAAGTTAATGACTGCTCAGATAATGAAAAAGAATGATCAGGAGAAAGTGTTAAAGAAGAAATGTCTCTTAGTAGGGTAAGTACAGAAAAGTGATAAAAAAAGTTGGAACAAAAGCTTATTCTAATGATGAAATTTACACACTATTTTGGAGTATTATATTTCTGAATTTGATAATTTATATAATTAGAAGTGATTTTTTTTTTTTTCATGTTAGCAAATACAAATCATTAAATTAAACACAAACACCAATCACACATAAATTTAAGGGAAAATTATTTAAAAGTTTCTCACTTTAGAGCTTTATATCATGAGGTCAACTTTATACCATATAATTCTTGAAATTTTCGAATTTTTTCATTTATTTGTTATGTTAAAAATACTCATGGACCTAATGGTATAAAACGCTTGTGTGAAGGACATATGGCTGGTATATAACATATTACTGCTCTGAAGGTACTTGAATGGGCAGTGGAGCTTATATGGGCTAGTTTAATACATATATTAGAGCATCTCTAATGCAAAAGCGCCATTTGAGGTGCCAAAATGGCACCCTAAATGGCACCAACTAGTGCCAATTCTTAATTATAGTATCATGGTGTTACAATGCATAAGTGCCAAATTTTGGGAATTCCCATCTATTTGACATATTTACCTTCATGCTCCAACTAACTTCCAACTACTTTTCAAAATTTATTTACAAGAATATATTAAATATTTTTTATTCATCGTAATGAAAAAAATTAATATTTTAAAATAATTAATTAATTTTTTATCCTAATTTAATAATTTATATTTGAAATTTTTATTTCGCATAAAATTAGCTAAAATATTATTATTTTAGTTATCATTTATCATTGATTAATTTTAATTGAATGAATTTAATTACATACTAAATTTAAATTATATATATAAACACTTTTCTTACCTATCATGACTAACATCAACATTTCTCTACACTCACCATTCTCTTATCTACTACTCTCCCATCTACCACTCACATTTACCAATCTACCATCTACCATTCTTCCATCAAACTCTATAAATATCATGTACCCCTCAGTTTCTCATTACTCTCCCATTAAACTTTATAAATCCCCTCAGCTAGGGACATAGTTATCAGAACCGGATCGGCCCGGCCGGTCGGACCGGTGAACCGGTCACAGAACCGGTCTGGGTCTTCAAAATGACCGAAAATGCAATTGAACCGGTGTTAACCGGTGTGACCCTCTTGAACCGGTGAAAACCGGTGTGAACCGGCCGGTCGGACCAGTTGAACCAGTCATTTAATAATCCAAAATTTTTTTACCACTAGGCTATGCTTTATATGTTGTCATTATAATGCAATATATAAAATATAACCTTATTACATTCATATACTTGTAAAAATCTCAAATAACTTTAAAATAATATATATTTTATAATTAAGCGGTCCGACCGTTGACCCGGTGGTTGAACCAGTGACCCGACCACCCGGCCTCTTGTCTAAGTCGATGTCCGGTCCGGTTCTGATAACTATGGCTAGGGATGTCAACGGGGCAGGTTTGGGACGGGTCAACCCTTTCCCAACTCCGTCCAATTTAAGAAAATCTCATCCCATTCCCGTCCCAAACCCGTGGCGGGTCAGGATTTGGAATCCCATTCCCGTCCCAATTAAAAGATCACATCCCATTACCGTCCCGTCCCATTTACTATTTTCTTTCTGCTTTTCTCATTTTTCTCAATACCTAAATAAATTACAAAATATATCGATGAACATTAAAGATAATTGTTACTTCTAAGAGTAAAATAAATTAAACCCCTTAAGGGGCATGATTGAAATTTCATTTTATTAAGGAGAAACTTAATTGTATAATACCTATAAAATAAATATAATAAAAATACATAAACATATATAATCGGGGCGGGACGGGTTTTTAAGCCCTCATCCCAAACCCGTCCCAAACCCTATAGGGTTTTAAAAAAAAAATCCCAAATCCTCCCCTAACCCTATTAGGATGACCCACCCTTCCCAATAGGGGTAGGGTGGGGCGGGGCGGGTACCCGGATAAACTCGCCCCGTTGACATCCCTACCATCAGCTTCTCATCACTCACACCATCTCCAAATTTTCACATCTCTACTTCTCTATTTTCAATTCATGCACTACAACAAAACCTCCTTCTTTTTTCCCATCACACCATTTTTTATAACACGATGAGCAACGACATTTTTAAATCAGTCCTAAAAGACGAGTTTAAGGAATCTGATTCTGATGATGAGCAGATGAAAAGAACCTTTGTGCGTATATGTGCAGGATATCACAATTTCAGCAAAGAATAAAGTATTCATGGCGGTTCTTCAAGTGGTCGACGTCGAATCCATCATGATAAAGTAGCGGACAACCAGCAACTATTTAATGATTATTTTGCTGAAAATCCTGTCTATCCAGATAACTTATTCAGAAGACGTTTCTGCATGCAGCGTTCGTTGTTTCTTCGGATCTTGAATGATATTCTAGACTATGATAATTATTTTATGCAAAGAATGGATGCCCTCGGCATTTCTGGTTGTAACGGTTTGTAGAAGATGACCGCGGCTTTATGGATGCTCGCATATGGAGTTGCTGCTGATGCCGTAGATGAATACATAAAAATGGGCGAGACCACTATAATGGAGTCATTACAAAGATTTTGTGGTGCGATTATTGCAGTTTATGGCTCACATTATTTGAGATCTCTAAATAAAGCTAACATTGCAAGACTCTTGCGTAAGGGGGAAGAACGTGGATTTTTAGGAATATTGGAAAGTTTAGATTGCATGCACTGGGTGTGGAAGAATTATCCAGCTGCGTGGCATGGATCCTACACCGGCTATGTACATAAGCCGACCATTGTGCTCGAGACAGTGGCCTCCCACGACTTGTGGACATGGCACGCATTTTTCGATATGTTTGGTTCTCACAACGACATAAACGTTCTTGACCATTTTCTTTTATTTTCAGGTATTACAGAAAGACGTGCACCACCTGCCAATTTTACCATTAATAATCACCACTACAACATGTGATATTATCTTGCTAATGGCATTTATCCTAAGTGGGCAACCATCGTCCAATCAATTTCTCATGCTCAAGAAGAGAAAAAAAGGCACTTTATTACAAGGCAACAAACACATGGAAAAGACATGGAAAGGGCATTTGGTGTCTTTCAAGCTCGTTTTGCAATTGTTCATGGACCAGCACAATCTTGGTCTCGTGATGATCTTCATAACATTATGAAGACCTGTGTTATTTTGCACAACTTGATTGTAGAAGATGAGCGAGATGAGTCCCTTGATTTTGAATATGACATACCAACACAATTTGCAGGACCATTGTCTGAAATATCACGGGAAAGGACACCACACTTAAACCAATTTATGACTCGTCATCATATGATTCGGTCTTTACATTGCATCATATGCTTCGGAATGATCTAATTGAACACTTATGGGCTTGTCTTGGTAGAGTCATAAAAAGCAAGCTTTTGTTGTTTGGAATGTACCAAATGATATGGATGAGCAAAAATGCGCATTTGGTACATTCCAAACAACAAAAGCTTGCTTTTAAAAGAAGCTTATCCAAACAAGCCCTAAGTTCTTTAAAATTAATGGGTTTCAGATATGATGTAGAGCTTGATTTTGTGGATTTATAGAGACAAAAATCACTAAAAATAGATTCATAATTTGAAAGAAAACTTAGACAGAAATTTGGAATAAAATTGGACAAAAAATAATGACGCTTCAAACTAGTGAAAGAATATGTCCCTAAAAGGTTTTGGAAAAATGGTCAACAAAACCCCGAAAACAGTTCTTATTATCAAAAAGTCCAAATCAAAAGATCCTATTCCGATAGGCCCCTCTAATTCAAATTTAAAGTCAAACCATGTCAATAAATTGTTTAATATACCCTTCCATATTTTAAGTTGCAATTATGTTATTATAATATTATCTTATTTATTTTGCACATTTTTTGGAAACTCTTTCATTTAAAATATTAGACTCGGAAGTTGAGAGATGGTGAGAGCAGCTCTTCTTCACTCACTTTGTTCACAAACCAAACAGCTCGCATCCAAAAGCTTCCACTCAAGTTATTTCCTTGTCGATTTGCAGGGGCGGAGTCGGCCATTTCCAAGGGAAGCCATGCTTTTTACTTTCCTTATATATATATATATATATATATATATGATATGTGCTGGATGGGGAAAGATTGGTCAACGACTTATGCACCCCCCCAACTTTACTCCTGGTTCCGCTACTATCGATTTGGAACATGGCCACACACTCTAAGTGCAAAACCCAACCTCAACTCAATGACCGAGCTTGCTACAGCCCAAAAAAATGGGCATCTAAATCTATAGTTGCAGAAAATGACAACAAGATTAGTATTGGACCACAAAGAGGAAGGGAGGTTGGAGATGATGAAAAATACACGGGGGTCATTTATTACGGTCCAATCTTAAGTACAATCAAACCACGAAAAAGGTGCCCATCTCCTCCATGGAAGAAACAAGCCTACGATGGCCTCCATCTTTACTTGGCCAAACAATTTTGTAAGCTCCCTCACATGCCACTGCAGACTATTTGGCCTACTTACGTGCCCAAGAAGCATTTATTTCGATAGTGGAAGGCTTGAAAACTTTAACCTGCTACTGGTATTGTTGATTCAAGGAATCTAAAGTGTGTGGATTGTTCATCAATATTTACAGAGATACAAGTATCTCTGTAAATTCGAAAATTATATTTTCCTATGTTTAATTCGTAAAGTAGATTAAGGATATATATATATATAGGTAAGATTTCCTGACTCTTAGATATAATTTGTTGTGTAATGATAATTATAAATACT
The DNA here is from genome assembly GCA_017140935.1 of Hamamelis virginiana. Classification (NCBI taxonomy): domain Eukaryota; kingdom Viridiplantae; phylum Streptophyta; class Magnoliopsida; order Saxifragales; family Hamamelidaceae; genus Hamamelis; species Hamamelis virginiana. The sequence continues at coordinate 434,490 of JAESVK010000832.1, read as the reverse complement.
TCACATGTTGTGGTGTTTGCTATTTTGCAGGGCCGGCCCTGGGGTTTGGGTGGCCCTAAGCAAGTTCCTAGAATGAGGCCCTTCTACATTTTGACATATAAAAAAAAAAAATTGCAAACCTTAGTTTCTCTTAGGCTAAAACCTACAACCATACTACAAGAAGTAATTCACAAAAGGGTTTTCATTTGGCTCACCCAAAACCTCATATCACAATTCACTAAACCCATTTCAGTCCAGCATTTCCTTCTAATCCATCTACGATCTGATTTAAATTTAATAGAACAAATTTTTTGAAAAGATAAATAAAATAGCAAAAGGAAAACTAGAAATTTGTTTTGGTATTTGTAAAAAAATACAAGGTATGCAGCACATGGTGTTAAACAATGGGCCGAACAATGAATGGACAAAAAATATGTAGATAGTTATAGAGAGCAAGAGAGAAGGTAAATAGCAGGAAAAATAATTATTTTTCTTTCATTTTGTTTTGGGTAATTCGTTCTCCCTTTCTTATCAAAATCCATTTCCCATATAACCTCTAAAAATACGAGCTAAGCAATATGTATATATAATTGAACAGATGCATTTTATAAACCTCAAGATGAGAAAACATCAGCTATAAGATCAGATTATCAAAATATTATGCTTCATTAATATCAGAAAAAGGGAAAACCAGAAATTTGGGAGTAAAAATTTACCTCAAAATAACAAATTGAGGTTCTATTAGAGATTCATCTCATATTGAGCAAGTGAGCAAGTCAGCAACAGAGGGGGTTGAGGGCAGTGAGAGGCGATTTTGCCCTAGGGAAATTTGAGGGGAGATTGAGAGAGGGAGAGAGTCTAACGTAGTAACTTATGGGCTGCTATCAATGGTAGGGAGACTTTCACTCAATCAATGAGACAATGAGGTCAAGATTTGATTTGGAATGGGTTATGGCCTTATGGGCTGCTAACTGCTTCGGACCACTTGCCCACTTGTCTAGTTTTTTTTTTTTATTTTATTTTATTTTATTATTATTATAATTGGAATGGGTTATGTGCTGCTTCAGTACAAAATTTTGGGCCCCTCAAGAATAGAGGCCTCAAACAGTTTTTTGATGTTGCAAATATGGAGGGCCGACCTTGCTATTTTGCATGTTATTGTGGTCTCAAGATTTACAGTGAGTTATGAATCTCTGGAAAACTTCACTCTATATTTTCAAATATTTATGAGTCATGAATCTCTGATTTTGATTTACAAAAAAGTTATGATTTTTTTATACTATGAGTCATATATCTTGTGTAATGATAATTATAAATATTTCACATGTTGTGGTGTTTGTTATTTTGCATGTAATTGTGATCTCAAGATTTACAGAGAGTCATGAATATCTGATTTTGACTTACAAAAAAGTTATGATTTTTTTATACTATGAGTCATATATCTCTGCACTTATTTTGGGATTTTCTAATATGGTTGTTTGGTTTTAAATAGGTATGAGAATGGTCATGTATCTCTGTGCTTATTTTGGAGTTTTTGAACATATATGGCTATTTGGTTTGAAATTTGCATGGACATCATAGTTATGATAATGTATGTTTATGTATGTTTAAATCCAGTATGCTTCAAGAAATAAAGTTATGAAACTTGATTCAATGATTTTTTATATATTTTCATTTATGTAATTTTTTGTATGTAATCAAAGCTAAATATGTTTATTTCTTTTTTAATATGATTTTGTTATCCAAAAATTTTGCATGGATAGCAATATCAAAATTTGAAATTTCAAAATTGCTGAAATATGGACAAGATTTTAAGAATTTAGATATTGATATTTAAAAATTAATTTGGTAACCTCCAAAATTGGAATAAATTCATATATGGACAATTGTGTCTTTTTATACACTAAAACTGCACGGTTATGTATCACCAAAAATCTAGGAACCTATTGGTATAAACATCTTATACCAGGGTCCTATTGGTAAAAAACCCTTTAACCCTTTTCCTTTTTTTTCTTCTTTTAAGTTTCAAAAATAGGAAAAAAAAAAAGGGAGTTCACGGCCAAACATGGCGTTGACTTTCACCTTACCACGCAAACTCCCTCCCCAAACCCTTTTCTAAAGTCACATTTCTTCACCAGAAGCTCCCATTACTATGGCTCTCACTCCTTTGAAGCCCACCATTCTAAAGAACCCACTTCTATCACTACTTCAAAGATCCAAAACAACTGCACAAATCTACCAAATCCACGCCCAACTCATCACCACCAACGTCATCTCCGACCCCTTCGCCGCAAGCAGATTACTTTTTTCCACATCAAACATTATAAACATGTTCTATGCGGAGCTTATATTCATTCATATTCACGAACCCAACACTTTCATTTGTAACACAATGATTAAAGGATATGTACAAAGCTTAGAGCCTAAAAGGGCCTTAGATTTTTATATCAAAATGCGAAGAAAAGGCTTTTTGGGGGATAATTACACGTACCCTTTTGTGCTTAAGGCGTGTGGGAATATGGTGGGGTTAGTGGAGGGGAGAGAAGTTCATGGAGAGGTTTTGAAGAGAGGATTTGAGTCTGATTTGTTTGTGGTGAATGGGTTAGTTGGTATGTATTGTAAGTGTGGTGAGACGAGATTGGGTCGAGTGTTGTTCAATGGATTTTGTAGTAAGGATTTGGTGTCTTGGAATTTGATGTTGGGAGGGTATGTAGGGTGCGATGAAATGGGAGAGGCCCAGAAGCTGTTTGATGAAATGCCAGAGAAAGATGTGGTTTCTTGGTCCATTATGATTGATGGGTATGGGAAGGTCTGCAATTTTATTTTATTTTGCCAATAATATAGGATATTTTAGACGTACTCCTGCTGATATTTGAGCATGAACTAGTCCTTAGGAATTGCTAGGATGAACAAAATCACACACAAACCTCTTCCATCACATATTCAGGTTGCCAGATTCGGTCTTAAGACCTCCACTTAATGAAGTGTTGTCCTTAATTGCCTAAGCAAGCTTGGGGGTTGGGAAGGTTTGCAATTTAGATGGCCAAAAAAGATTGTTTTTCTTTTTGGTTATTATTTAGATTTTGTAGGCTCTGTTTGGTTAGCGCAAGAATTATTGTTGAAAGTAAAATCTGCGTTTCTTGGGAAATTTTAAGCTTTTTGTGAAATTTGCATAAAATAATTTGGGTAAAGATTTATAGAAAAGGTCCCTATTCCTAGTAGTCGTGTACTTGTATAGTAGAAACATACCACTATTCAAATACAAGGAAACAGCCACTTCATAGGAAAGTTAGCTACTTTTGTTCACTCCGCAGCTCTTGCAACCTAACCAAATGCAGCTTCTCTCTCATAGTCATTTTATTTTTTGTATTTTCGCTAGATGCATGTTGACATATATTTGCCCTTGCATTCCTTTCAGATTGCTGATGTTGGCAGTGCTCGAGAACTTTTTGACAGCATGCCCAAGAGAGATTTGGTTTCCTGGAATTCTATGATCAATGGGTATGCCAAGGTTGGAGAAGTGATGGATGCTCGGCTATTATTTGATTCAATGCCGGTGAAAAATGTGATATCTTGGAGCATTATGATAGATGGCTATGCTCAGAATGGGAATTTCATAGAAGCTTTGAATCTATTTAGACAGATGCTTTGCCAAGATGTGAAACCTGATAAGGTATCCGTGGTGGGTGCAATATTGGCATGTGGCCAGTTGGGTGCACTTGATCAAGGGAGATGGATACATATGTACATGAAGAAAAACAGAATTATAATGGACATAGTTGTTCAAACAGCCCTAGTGGATATGTACATGAAATGTGGGAGCTTTGATGAAGCCTGCAGGGTGTTCAATAGCATGTCAGAAAGAAATGTGGTTTCTTGGAATGTTATGATTGTTGGACTCGGCATGAATGGTTTTGGAGAGGAAGCTCTGGAATGTTTTGCTCAAATGGAGATGGAAGGAGTTTTAATGGATGATTTGATCTTTCTTGGTGTTCTAACGGCGTGTAGCCATGCAGGTCTTGTAACTGAAGGTCTTCATATCTTTGACCAAATGAAAAGAGCTTACGGGATTGAACCTAAGCTCGAGCACTACGGTTGCTTGGTAGATCTTCTTGGTCGGGCAGGACAATTAGATGAAGCTCAAAACGTTATAGAGACTATGCCCATGAAACCTAATTCAGCTCTGTGGGGGTCTCTTCTTCTGGCGTGTCGAACTCATCAACATGTGGATCTTGCAGAAGTTGTAGTAGAGAGGCTTGTGGAGCTCAAAGCTGATGATTGTGGGGTTTATGCTCTTATGTCAAATATCTATGCTGATGTAGGAATGTGGGAAGGTGTGCAAAGGATTCGGAAACTGATGAAGGATAAAAAAATGAAGAAGGAAACTGGGAAGAGTGTTATTGAGGTAGGTGATGGAACTGAGGAGTTTGTGAGTGGGGAAAAGTCTCACATTCGAAGTGAGGAAATAGAAATAACTATCTGGAGCTTATTGAAGATGGCAACGTTTGCAGAGTAAGCTGAGTATTCTCTGGCTCCTTAGCCCATCTGTGTACGATCTTTTAGAGTGGGATGGTTTTGAGAAGAAAATCTAGCTGTGGAGCAAGATTCCCAAGTCCCATCAATTGGTGGTTCATATTTATGTTCTGTTGAGAGCCTTCGTACTGAAATTTTTGCAAACAACTGAACCGTCATTCTTTGATGAGCACAAGGGTGTAGAAAACGAAATTCATTTGTATATGATTCTTGGACCATTGCTGGCAACTAAAGGAAAGTGAATGCAGAGGCTTAAATTTTCGTCATAATGGAGAGCATAAATCACTTTTGTAGCTAAACATCCGAAGAAGCCAATTGTACAGCAGAAATTGAGAAGCATTGTTCTGTTACTCTGACCTTTATGTCTAACAGTGGGAATTATATAATCATGTTGCTCTGACCTTGTGCGTACACAGTGATAGAGAGGCTATGTTTAAGTTCCCGCACCATATATCCATGGCAATGTGGGAATATGGGATTATGTGGTGAGGATAAGGAAGCTGATGACCCGCAAAGGTTAAGAAGAAACTGGAAGGAGCATAATTGAAGTAGATTGGCAGAATTGGGGAGTTTGTTAGTGGTATAAAGTCTCATACTCGAAGTGAGGGACTAAAATTGGTTGCCTGAAACGTATTGATAACGGTGATATTTGCAGCGGAGGCTCTAAGAAGTATGCCTGCAGATGCTAAAAGGGAACTCTGTCCACTATTATCTGCCTTCAAAGACAATCAAAATAGCTTCAGATTTTTCAGTGTAGAGGTTTTGAGAATAAGAATACTTACCTAAGGGCAAAGGAAAAATAAGAGCTATGTCTTCCCTTCTTGTGCTAAAATTACACTAAATGCAAGGGTCCCAAAAATCATTTGGTGGTTTTCATTTATATGGTGAGGATTTTTAGGCAGACACTTTTGCAACCAATTCATTATCTTTGCATAACATACCATACCTTCACAATGGGGTGATCCCTCTAAATACAATGTCTGGATTATGGCTGACAATTGAAAGACCAAACTGGACAGGCTTATATTACTATCATAATGGAGAGCTTGCATCATTTAGAAGCAACCTACGGTACTCTACGTCAAGAACCCTTGCAAATGTTGTACTAATCAACATCTTTAACAAATTGTGATTTCATCTTTACAAATTTGTGTACCGTGTTATTGGTGTTATTGTAGTTTTTCTTGCTTGCTTTTGCAAAATAACAATTCTATATCACCTAACACTTTAACCCGAAATTAAAAATTACCCTCACGTGTCGTGGTTTGAGTGGTGTGTGGAAAAAATGGAAGCAGTATGAAAGGAGAGATCTCACCACTCAAAGCAAGACATATCAAGATGGTTTTTAATTTAGGTTAAAGTGTCTGGTGCTATAGTATTTTTCTTTGCAAAATGATAGAACTTCATTGTTTGTGATTTTGATTATATGGAAAACAGTGTGTCATTCATGCATCCTTACACCTCCAGAAGATGAAGGGTTCTTTGCTGATTAGGAATCTCCTCCAACAGAGTACTATTGGTACATAATGAACTGCTCATTCACATTTTTACATTGATATGATATGTAGCGATATAGATTAAGTCGATATGCAGGACCTGTAAACACATAAGTTCAATTTCAAGCATCTTGTCAAATAGTAACAAAGATGTACAGCCAAAAAGTCACTTTTTAAGCTGATCTTCCACAACAAACGCCCCTTCCTCTATTACTTTCCCTCCTTGTGCTGGCAATGCTATTAAAACTACGACCTAAGTACAAGTGCGTTTGGAAGGGCGGCTAGGAATCTCAAGCCTGAGAATGTTTAATATGGAGGTTTGGGTTTGTAACCTTGTAATCTCTTTCCAATGTTTGGAATGTTGGGAATAAGGAATAAGATGACCAGCCAGACCTTTGTTTGTTTGGACAAGGTATTAACCCAACAAATTTAACATGATTACCAAATTACCCATTCTCAAATCAATACAGATCTCACCCAACAAAGTCATATATATATATATAATAAAATATAAGCCACGAATCTATATAACCCAATGTATATATATAAAACCCAATAACAGAGGCTATAAACCCAATAACAGAGGTTATATATATATAAAAGCCACAAATCTATATAACCCAATAACAAAGGATCGGCTTCTCGGCAGTAGCGGCACATGAGGCAAAACAAGGGGATGCAGCGGCACCGGTGTGAGGTGTGGCCAGCAGTGGCACAGGAGGCAAAACAACAGAAGATCGGCTTCTTCTTCTTTTTCTTCTTCTTCCTCTCTCTTCTCCTTCCGCGTGAAGTGTGGTCTGCAACTTCTTCCACTCTCTTCTCCTTCTGCGTTGACAATGTCGGCGATGCTACAAGAGGCAAAACACAGTTGAAGAAGTCGATTGCGTGTGGGACTTGAAATGTATTTAATTTTAGTACAGTGCAATAACTAAGGACATGCTGGTAATTTTGAAAAATTATAAAACCCAAATCCAAACTAGCCATTTGCAAACCCACGCTGAGAAAAGGCTTCACATTCCACCGTTTTGGGGGAATGTAGAACTGCCCGGAATGAAGGAAGGCCGGTCTTGTATAGTGCCAAACATTGGTTTGGGGTATGAAACCCCAAACCCACCGGGCAAGCTGCCCTTACAAACGCCCCTTAAAAGACTAGTAGTATCAACTGTGCTTGATGGTTCTAAACTATTCAAATAAATTACCAATCACCTATTTCTTCAACTAAAAGAAAAGAATGAACAAATTCTTTTACAAATCCCTCCTACCTCAAGGGAGCTGATTTTTTCCAATCCAACAATGGGCCTTTTCCTCACACTCTATCAAAGCTAGCCAGCTTTTCTGGCACAATATCCTCCAATTTAAGACATTCAAACTTCAACAAGTGGATTTGAAAATCAAAACATTCCACTCATTTGATAGGAGAAGTTTAATGCCCACAAGATGGTGCATACTGCATACCAAATCTGGATGTTGCACGCTTGTCTATAAGGCAACAGTACGGGGATGAACAAGAAGCTTCATTATTGCAGAATGGAGATTATAATTTGTAAGTGCAGAATTCGCCAGACACAATACTTGATCCCAAAAGCCAAAGAGTGACAACTAACAATGAACCAAAATAAATTTTCACCATCTTTGTCCATGTTTTAAAATTTTAAATAACACGGAACAAAACGAAAAAATTACAGTAGGGTCTCCTTGGAGACGTTTGATAAATTTGGAAGCGAAAAAAGGGAAAACTATTCCAACTGCAATGTCTAAGGCGGTAAAACTCATGTAGCAATGTAAAAGGAATATCAATAAGTAAATATAAAATTATATAGAAAATAACTTCAATGTCAACAAAGATCATACATATCTGAGGCAGAGATACTCATACATAAAATGTAAATATTCTCAGCCACAAAGATGACTATTCTTAGCAAAATTTCCAAAGCCCCATAGCTTAAGCAAAAGAGACCATAAAAGGAATTTCAGATTCTTTCTTTTGCACCATGTAAAAGACTCAACAGCCATTAATTTCCTTGACCAAAACCACAAGGCATAGAGAGCTAGATTGCATCCCATATTAGATTTGACTCCACAGATTAACCCTACCAAATTCAGAAGAACTTCTTTTCAATTTCTGCAACTTCTTCCATTTCTGCCAACTCTGGACTTTGAGTGCTCAATCAAAATCCGCCTTCCCCTCATTATTCCTTTCCTAGTTTCTTAATGGTAATAGCAAGGTAATAGGAGATTATTCCAACTGCAATAACCAACTTAGGCCCAAGTACAAACTACAAAGACAATTGATATTCGCAATCATGTTGATCAAATACAATTGTCTGGAACATCCCTCACACACTTTCAAGCCTCAATTGGAACACCATTCACTCCCAAAAACTTTCATTTATCTTTGACCTTCTTCCCATACTCATTTTAACACCGGAACACTCACAATGGTCACTCAAACAAACACTGGCTTTTCCACTCACTGTAACCTACTCAAATTTTGTCATGGACCAGCACCTAGAACTTCATAGCCTCAATTCCATTTCATAAAAGCCCAAAGCAACATATCTTTTTCAAAACAGAGTATAGAAGAAAAATATTTGGACATTTCAATAATTCAGTTATGTTCCCATGTCATACATTTTTTGTCATAAATCGACCGTCAGATCACTGTGATTTTTGGCATGCCTGTAGTACATAGGAATAATATTCAATCCAACGGTCGGTTTTTTAAAATACCTGATTTACATTGGCCAAAAGGCCAAATAAAAAAAAATCCGCACCACATGATCCGCAGCCAAACCAAGCTCCCCTTGGGGGGGTGTTTTGAAACTTAGAAACGCACCTGTAATCAATACGTTTACTCGACACATAGCTGTTTAAAATAGTGACAGATTTACTACAAATGCCCAATGTTGTAATGGCTATTCCCCTGAAAAAGTTGAACACGCCCCAAGTATGAAAATACTGCTCTTTACATCAAAATAGATTTTTCTAAATATATATTGAATAAACAAAATTAAACCAACTGAAAATGCAAAAGAAATGCCTCTGATAGTTGTCCTGTTAATAGATTGAGATCAAAATATGGTGAAAAGAACACTACACAGAGATTCAAGAAGGCAAAACAAAATAATGAATTAACTAATGTAAAGATACCAAGAAAAGGAAAGAAAGATATTAAAACAATAAATAAAGAAAGAAAGAAAATATTTCTATTAAGATAGACTGAGAACAGGATTGAGAACACCTCATTACTCCATTGAATAACATCAACGATGTTATAAGAAAGAAATGTGTATCCAAGCTAAGAACAAAACTACTGTTACCAAAATTTTCAAAGCTCTATAAATCAACCAAAAAGAATGCTGCGCACCAAAAAACTAATAAAACTCCACTCTCTTGCATCAAAAAAAGTTTAAGCCAACAGCCATTAATTACCTTGGCTACACCCCTAAGACGTAGACGGCTTCATGGAATCCAAAATCAGCTTTGTTTGTTCTTGAATCAACTCTACCCTCTTCAGATAGACCTTTACTTCATCAACCTTCAACTTTCTCCACTTTTCCTCCAAATCCTTCGCCTTCGAGTTCCCAATAGAACTCAACCTTTCCTTCACCAAACGCTTTACTGGCTCTGGCCCAGATTCCACTGCCTCATTTATGTTAGGATAAAGAGACAAAAATTCCTTTTGCTTTTCACCCTTTAAGTCACCATTAGAGGCCTCTTGCTTTGCAATCACATCCTGTTTAGAGGCCTCTTGCTTTGCAATCACATCCTGTTTCGGCAAAGCTAAAACAGTGTTTTCATTAGTACTGATTCTTGATTTTCTCTTGTTCTTGACATGATCATCCACCACATTGGTACCTCCACCTCCACCCCAAATCTTCTTGGAAAGCTCGAAAGACTTAGATTCATGGGGTTTTGAGAACACTGGGTCCTCACCATTTTCACCTTTCTCTGCATTGTTCTGGTACTTCTTCTTCAACCTCCTGATTTTATCCTTCAATTGGTTCATAGACACATCAACATGTAATGATTTCTTGATGAATTCATGAAAAGCCCCTGAATCGGCATATGGGTCTGCCCCTTTCTTTGAATGGAAATCAATCATTCCTTTTAAGATCGCAATTTCATCATCCTCGCTCCAGAGCCGTTGGATCCCAGACCCTTTTTTCCCCGTCTCTTCAACCCCATCCTCCTCACCCCCATTCGACAATTTCGCCTTGTTTTTCCTCGATTCCTTCTCAATCTGATCGGTCTCCACCGGCCGTTTCGAACCGGGATTAGGTCCAGGTTTCACCGTCCTGGAGACGATTGGTCTGATAGTGAAATCGGAAACGCTGGGGGATCGTTGAGTCTGGTTTGATTCGAAATCTGACTCGGTATCAGAGTCGGAGGACGGTTGTGGTTGTGGGGCTGCAACAGATTTTACAGTGGACTTCTTCTCAGAGGATCTTTCCTCTTCTTCTTCAGATTTGTTTTCTTCTTCAACGACGTCGTTTCGGTCTTCTTCTTCTTCTTCAACATCTTCAGACTCTTCTTCTTCAGATGAAGAAAATGAAGCAGCAGGCGGAGGAGAGAGGCGCTTCGGAGCCATTAATCGAGAGAGAGAGAGAGAGGGTTTAGAGAGAACAAATGTGAAGTGAAGGGGTATATATATATATATATATATGTACGCATTAGGGTTTGGACCAGAGAAAACAAGTGAGGTGTCGCGAATTTATTGGGCAGTACTATAATATTTAAGTGACGTAATTCGCTAATGCGATATACAATCACGTTGACGTTTGTGGTCCATACACGTGGAAAGCAACATTCCTGTTGGTTGGACACAAATTTTGGCTTTTGGGATTATTTGTTAAACTTGAATATTGAATTTTGCATAAGGTTGAATTGATTTATTTAAAAAAAATAAAAATAAAAATTAATTTTCAGTTGTTTTGAATTTCAAATTTACCAAGTAGTATCTTTGTTTTTTCAATGTCTTATTATAGGAGATCAAAAGTTTAAATAGATTTTCCAAAAAAAAAAAAAAAAGTTACATATCTATACATATCATAAAAGGGTGAATATGCAATCGACTTATAATTGCAATTGGATTTGCAATTTTGACTAATTTCAATCAATTTTGACGGATTTGGCAGCGAATTTTAATAAATTGTAATTTTGCCTCCACTATGCTTTTCTCTCTCCTTGTTGTGGTAAAACCTTGTGGTAAAAGAGATGATCCACAAATTGTATTTGCAATTTCTGCTCATTCGAATCCAATTTTTGCAATTTGTGTTCTTTTCAATCAAATTGCAATAGTTGTGTTGTGATTTTTACTCTTTCCAATTTCTATATCTAGTAAGCACTATCGCTATCGATTGGCCAACCAACAAAGAAAAAAAAAAAGAAAATAGATGAGTGCATGAGACCAGCGGGTGGCTCCATGCAACCCACCCCCCACCCCCCGCGGCGACATTTTCAACATAGGAAGCCCTTCATAGCAGAGAGAGAAAAATTTTTTTGCACAGTTCAGTAGTTTGTAATTTAAACTCTGAAGGACTTCCTACTATCGAAAATATAGATAAAACACTATAATCATAAAATTCTAGCAAGCTTATATGGTTAAGTGGTCACATTAAATTGTGCTCAATAATTTTTTACTTTTGTTATTTATAAATTCATGAAAGATAACACATTTTGACCACCCGTGCTACGCACGGGTAACTCCACCTAGTATATGAAATAAATAAATAAAAAAGAAATATGGATGCCCTATTTGGAGCCATTTGTGAATGCATAACATATAACTTTATAATTCTCTCTAAGCTAGTGATCATCCAGAGCTTCAAACGTCTCAAATCATTTGTGAATAGATCACAAGTAAATTTGATAAAGTTCATTCAAGTTCGGTTTTTTATTAAAGAAAATGTGTAAGTCAATCTCAGTTCAATCAAAGATCAACTTGTGATTAAACTTGTGAATGAATTTGTGTTTAGCTTACAAAGGGGCTAATGAAAGGAGAAAATCATTTGTAAACCCCTCACATCACTATGGTCTAGGTGCTAAGGGACAATCATGCCAACTTTTTTTTTCCCTCCAGGATTCTTCACATGGGCAAAATTTTCTTAGGGGCATATTGACTTTTCTTTGAATACCTTCATCTTTGACAAAAACAGAGAGAGTGATTATTGAAAAAAAACCCAGTTCGCACACACTTTAAACAACCTATAAATGGGGTAAATTTGATTAAAAGGACCTTCATGTACATGTATAAATGCAGTGTGTTTAAGCTTGATTTGATGAGCACAATCATTTGATTTGGTTTTGAAACTCAAAGCATATGATGAAGATCCATCAAGTCCACCCACCTTGGGTTCAAAGGTTTTGTTGATCATTTTCAAACCCTTAAAAGTCTTGAATGCTTCTTTTGAAAATTCCTTTGGTATGTGAAGTGCATGTAGGATTGAAAATCCAAAAAAAATGGGACATAATTGGAGGTAGGAAAAATGCTCTTACCCACTTTGAAGCAGAGTTTCAATCAAGATCAACACCATAAAGCAACCAATAGGAGACTATGTTTGCCTATAATCACAACACCAAAGTCACCAATAGCCTTCAAAACACTGGTTCTCTTTGTCCAAAGTCTCATTTGTACATTAAAGGGGAGAAAGCAAAGAATGAAAATGGCAGAAGATATTTAACATATAATCACCTCATGAATATGTAGTAGGCAGTCACAACTTGCAAACAATTATCTGAAAAAGTGGAACAATCTGCATGTTTTTAGAAGAAATTCGCATTTTACAACAGGGTCTCCATTCTTGGTTTCTAAAGATTTAAGACAGTATAAAAGGAAAAACAGAAAGGAACAAACAAAACTACCATTCCTATCATTTTTCATCAGCAAAGTTGGGTTTCTAAGGTCATAATAGAACTATGGACCAACTACAATGCATTTGGGTTCTTGGAGTCTTGGTGAATGAGACGGCGATAACAATGGTGATGCTAGTTTCTGTTTGGTTGGGTGGTTATATACGTTGCTGTTCGACTGTTTTTTCCCCCCTCTTAGATTGCACAAACCCATCCCCCTTTTACCCAATCCTTTCTTTTTCTTTTTCCTTATATGAACAAATAGTTTTTCATCAACCTCATATGTCATTTACAAAAAAAAAAAAAAAAGAAGAAAAAAAAGATCAAGAATATCACTGTAAGGCTTCAAATGCACGTTTTTGCAGTAAAAGTGAAACAGGACGTGCTTCTGCAGAAGTTGCAGCCTTCAAGATTTCAAAGCCACCTGAATAAGAAAGGTCAGAGACAAGGGAAAATGTCAGAATTCTCACATCTGCATATTCATGTGAAATCACAGATCCTTCTACTCACAAAAGGTGTTGGAAGCAATTTACAGGCAAAATGGCTTCTACTTTCCTTTCAAATTATTTTGAGTGTCAATTTTAACTATAATCCTTTCTTCTTCTTTTTCATTTTTCATTTTTTTTTTTTTGCTGTGAAGTTGCTTGCAAGCATGCCCAGTGAATTTATGAAACAATGGAGATATGATCTTTCATGTTAACCCAAAAAAGAAATGTCTCAAAGTCATAGAAATCACATATACCTATTTGATTTGAAAGCTAGCTAAGGAGATGGGCTCTCATCATCTGAACTAAATCTATCCATCCGCCGATCCATGATTGCTGGAAAGAGTCGCTGATGAATAGCTGGTGACTGCGGTGGACGAGCTTCTGGGGAATCCGATGGTGTTGGAGCCTCTTTTCGGGGTATTCTCATCGTCTTTGTTTGTGAATGTTTCACCTCTTTACAAACTTTATCTAAAATTATCAAGAAATCGCGAACAATCAGAAACAAACGCAAGCCTTCATCTTTCCCTGCATTCCCAATGAAGTAATCTGCAGTGCTTTTCACTAGAGCCATTATCCTCTTTTCTTCCTCCAGAAGGAAAGCGATATCGACTTCTGCATGCTCCACAAAACCAGCAAGTCTTAGATGAAACTTGCTATCTTCATCTGAATCCTTCATCTCAGTGTTTACGAAATCTCTAGCTTTTATCAATGATCGGCCAAGTTTGGACACTGTCTCAACTAAGCCATCAGCATCTATGTTGGCTGCCTTTTTAACATCCTCAAGCTCATTGCTCAAACCTGAAACCACCTGAAGACCAAGACTTCGATAGTGTTCGGCTGTTTCCTGAATATCCTCGGTAAAATCGTCCGACTTCACACTGGAGATGCTCTGGTTCTCTCTTGCTGTACGAACAGCTCGTATGCCTTCAGACCGGATAATTTCTTGAACAACAAAGTGCAAGAGTGTGGTCTTGCCATCAGTTCCTTTTACATCAGAAAGTTTCAAGAGTGTGTCAAGCTTAAATGCTTGTGCCCCACCGCGGAAGGTACCATCATTCATACGGTTGCCAGTTTTGAGAACTGCTTCAAGGAGTTTCAAGAACAGCCTGCTCTTTCTGAGTTTATTGCTAGCTACCTGCAATTTAAGATTCGGCATGATTAAATCACCACAACTATCCAGCTACCATTCTTTCCAGTGACAAAAAATCTTATATATTAGAGGTTCATCCAAGCTCCATTTTTTTTTTTTGACTTCCATAATATTTCAAGTTATCAACCATTTGGGTGCCATTGGAGTCCCTAGCTCTTTGCTTAGCAAGAGATTAAATAGTTAACCATATAAGGCACTATCTGTTTTCGGATAGAAATGTTTTGTTCCTGTTTAACCCAAATTTCAGCATTAAACATTTACTGTCATCTTGCCGATGGCATGTACTCCCACTTTCAGGGGAGGGCTCTGGCTTGGCAAAAAAGAAAACAAAATCTCAGACAGAGAACTATCATAACACATTAACTTAGATGGTCGACGGAGGATTTGATTCCGATATCGAATATCTCACCTCTAGAGTTGCAAAGGACTGTTTAACAGTAGAGACTTCCTCCTTGAGACATTTCATGAACAGCAATGATTCCAATCGTTTAAAAACAAAGGGGATTTCAACCAAAATTTTGAGGAAACGCTCTGCAGGGCCTAATTGAGAAGGGTCACCACTAAATAATCTGAGCTTCAGTTCTTCTTCTGTTGTTGGTGCCATCTTCAATAATGTTTGGATGAGTTCTGTGGGAAGCTCAGTACCTGATTCAATTAGGGAAGTAATAAGACATCAATTACTGGGTACTGCCCAATGTCATTTGCAGCATTCAAAACCACTCATAAGAGACCTGAAATGATGTTTTTTCTTCCTTTTTCTCACCAAGAAAACTATTAATGTGACTAAAAAAAAGTGAAAATGGAGGAAACATTTAGCTTGAAGCTTGAATGTCCCTATTGACAATCCCCAAAAATTTTAATGCAGAGAGCATTGGTCAACAAAACAGACCTTCCATTTGTACAAGCCAATTGATTTTTATTTAATTTTTCACCCAGATAACATAGTGACTAGACATCATGTTTAACAAATAACAGAGAATTGCAATGAAAATGGTTCCACATGTACAAAGCAGCCCATCAAATAAAAACTCCATTTTTATAATCAAGAAAGGGAGAGGAAGAAAGGAAGTCTCTCCACTGCGTACTAATCACATAGTATGTTCCATCAATTTAAGGCATTTCTTCTCCAGTAGTGTGTGTGTGTGTGTGTGTGTGTGTGTGAGAGAGAGAGAGAGAGAGAGGCACCTTCCTGAAGGGCATCACAGACTTCTTCTGTAGTCACATTCAATGCTCGAAGGAGAATTGATAAATTTTGTGCTTTCTTAGGATCAATAATCTGAATATACTGTGGCAGGGAATCCATCGATGGGAACTCTTTCTTGGGTGCAATTTGTTTTTTATCCATATTGCTATATCCGAATAGAGATTCTATCATCTCCTCATTGAACCTATAAAATTGAAGAAGAAAAAAAAGCTCAATGATTCACTTGACAGATTATGAGATCTATTTCTTCAAGTTGTAATCAAAGTAAAATGTGAGATGGATTCATAGACTTACTGGAATGACCCTGCACTAATCTCATGCCAGACCATTGCCTGATCAGGGCTGGCACGAACCTTATCCCAAAAGAACGGCTTTAACTTGGTTTTTGGAGCGTCAGATTCACTATTTGGATCATCTCCCTCACTACCAAGAGGTGAAGGTTTAGCTGTTTTACCAAACATCATTTTTGGTGGAGCAGGTGGAAGTCGAGCAGCTTTTGGAGGTGGTGGAGGGCGAGGACTAGGTTTGACAGGTACCGGAGGAGGAGGTGGTGGTGGTCCAGGAGGCGGAGGAGCCACTTTTCCCGGAGGAGGTTTTAGAGAAGGAAATGGTGTTGGTGCTTCAGCCCCTGAGCTGGAATTATACTTATCGGATACTATAGATAAATGACTAACAAGAGGTGGAGTCTTTCCACTATTAGTACCAAACTCTTTGTTACTTGAATTTCCTACACTCTGAGACTTATGAGAAGAACCTGAAACATTAAAGTTACAAAATAAAAATTATCAAACACAATTAGAACTTGAAGTTAACAATGCAAAAGTATGATTATGAGTAGAATATACACTACCCGAAATATCACTTAAGCTTAAGATGAGAAGAGGGGTGTCATCTTTATGTCCATCTCTTGGGCCAATTTTGTTGCTTCTTTTAAGACAGCAAAATAAGAGCAATGCAGCAAGCAAAAATGTCCCCACTACCGCAGCTGCAGTGACAGCAACAGTGTTTTGCTTCCACTCATTCTTCTGCTTGTTATCATGCTTCTTTGAAGGAACATGTGGAGTAACATTATGTGACCTTGGTGGAGAATGTTTACTAAATGAGGATGGTGGTGGAGAGTCATGAGTGATATCTGCACGTAATGGAGATGGCTGTTCTGGAGCCTCAACAGGGGGCTGCTGCGGATTTGGTGATGGGGAGCTGGCTGGTGCTAAAACAGTCGGTGTTGGGGCATAAGATGGCGATTCTAAAGCCGGAGCTGGGGCTGGGGCTGGGGCTGAACCTGGACCTGGAGATGGGGATGGAGCAGGAGTTGCCCTTTTGTATCGTTTTGCCTGTCTTGCCAGGAGATCTCTTCTAGGAGAATTAGGCCAATCAAAAAGAAACTTGAGATACTTGATCCAATTCTTAGAACAATCCTCTCTGTCAAAAACACTAAATTGAAGATTTTTGTTTCTTGAGCAAGCTAAAAGGGTTTGTTTCACTTGGGGAGGCAGTTCACTGATGGCTTTGTGTATGTTTCTTTTTGTCAATAATTCTGCTTTTGAATTTCTCTCATTGAAAGCACTAAAATCTCCAACAGCTTCTTTCATGTCCATCAATTCTTGCTTGCAATTGATCCAAACCTGCTCTGCCTGCAGCCAGACTAGTCTGTCAATTAACTTTTGGTAAAATATTATTGTTCAAGATATAAAAATAAAGTTGAACTATGGGGGTTCTAAAATATGTTGAGGGCACTAAAATATGTTGACAACAGAAAATATTTTACGAAACTCGTTAAATTGACATCATCTATGCAAAATAATAAAAAGGAATACCAATAAAAAATGTGATTCACAACTCATTTGTCTAAATATCTTTACCCGGTGTTGGTATCATCAAAACAGTGTTTTAGGAAGGGTGAGTTGGCTACTGTTCTAACTTTTGATATTACACAAAATGACTATTCTCAAAACTCAAACTTATGCATTCACGCTTGGCAGCCTGATAATCTTTCCATTGCACCAGAGTACCAGACAATGACCCATTTAGAACTCATTTTCCTATAAGACTTTGTATGAAGCGCAGGTCATTTAACCAACAAAGTAAGCAAATGCTGATAGGATCATTTCACTTTTCTTTGCATTGGCAAACAATATCATATATCTGGCAAGTGGTATTGTTTGCAAAAATGAAAGTGGCTAATGAAGACTAGACTCTTCTAACTTAGTGGTATCTAGCTCTTGCCTTTTATTAGGTGGGGATCTTGAATTCGAGTTTTAGAACCTTGGGATCGGATAGGGGGTTTAAAGGAAGGGAGGGTTAATCCTTGTGTAGTCCAAGGAAAGGAAGGTTAGCTCTTGCATTCACGCTTGAATTCTTTTTTCCTTTTTATGTCATCGACAAAAGGGAAAAGATAGAAGCTGCTATTAATTGAAACTAAAACTTCGGTTTTTTACGAGACGTGGTTCTTAGCCAACTAATCGAACAGGTGGGTGTCATTGCACTCAATATAAAATTACCATAAGTATTTGAAAACTATATACGGTTAAGCTTTTTTTAAAAAAAAAGAGCAGAATCTCTACACAATCATAAACAATAAATCAGCTCATATATTAATAATTACAAGAAAAGGCAAAGTATATAATTCCACATACCATGTCTTCGTCTATATCTGGTGATACCCCACCAACTCCATTCCCGAAGAAGGTTCCAGTAATCCCCCGATTGCCTTCTGAATTGCCGGCCGCCCATGCACATATCAAAATCACATATAAAATCATGCCACCACCCACTCTTCTCATCTCCATTGCTTTTAATATCTCTCCTCCATTCGCATATTATCCTTCTCATTTCATCGATATCTCCAATCCTCGATTAATATTCCACCCCAAAAAAAAAATATATAAATAAATAAATAAAACAGAGAAATCTTCAATCTTCTCAGCCTCCAGCAATATATTTATATATATATCTCTCCAAAATCGGTCTAAGATATGATCAGCTTCGTGATATTCTTATTGATCCAATGATTCCAAATTTCAGAAAACCAATCTCAGAAGGTGGTGATGAATCATATAATGGCAATATTTGCATGCAGAGATACGTACGTACAATTAATGCTCTGTTCTTGATAAATTGATGATCAAATGAACCAAAGAACTGTATATCAAATGTTGTGGGGGAGCTGTGATCAAAGTGGGTGTCGAAGGAGATTTCAATTTTTTTTGAAAAAAAAAAAAATTGGAATCTGTTGAAAAAGTTTCTGTTAAGATTTTTTTGTTCATTCGGATGTCTTTTTTTTTTCGGGGTAGAGAGAGAGAGAGAGAGAGGGGGGGAAATGACGCGTAAAGGAGACGTGAGGAGAACAAAGTGGGGACACCCATAATTATTTTTGTTATTTTTGTTTTGAAGTCCCATTATTTTTGGGTTTTGGGTTTTTGCCTTACCCTTTTTATGTTTTTCTAGTGCTACCCTTTTGTTATTTTTCGAGTGCCCTTGAAATGTTACATATATGCATTGTTAAATCAAAGTAATTAAACCCAGTTTAACAAAAATATAAAAAATAAAAATACTCATTCCGTCCCAATTTTTGTGATCATCTTTTCATTTTGGGATGTCCTAAAATATATAATCACTTTAACTTTTCAAATTAAAAATTAGAATAAATTTTTCATTATACCCCTTTATCAATAACGAGAATGATGCTTTTTTTTTAGAATGGTAAAATTGGAATACAAACTTAAAAATATAACAAAGTAAAAGCAATCAATGTATTTCTTAAATTGCGTGTTTAGTCAATGTATGCATATAAATTGGGACAGATGGAGTAATTAAACTCACCTAAAATTTAAGATGAGTATAACGTTAGAGAAATCTCCCTTGAGACCCTTAAGTCACCTTAAATAAATAGATTTAGGTTAGGATTATGATGTATGCATGCAGAGTTGGAATTCAAGAAAGTTAATTAAATTCAATGCGACGGTATAATAATTGAGTTCTGAATTTCAGTTACTAGCTAGTTTGGGATCAAAAACCTACGCTGAACATTAACAAAGAGTATTAAAAGCTAAAAATCTCAATAATAAAAAAATTTCATACTATAATTATTTGAAAAATTAACTTCTCCTTACAATTACAAACACTGAAATATGAACAATGAAAAATTATTGTATGAGCATGACATATGCATCCACAGCTTACATTGAGAGCTTACATGGCGAGCGGCTGCATATCCTCAAAAATTTTAAGTTTTCATCCCTTGCTATCTTCCCAGCAATCAATTTGTTGGGGCACTTACATTAATTTGGCTCCAAAAGAAGCCTAAAAGCATTAAAATAAATAAATGGGGGCACCAGTGAAAATACCTTTAATTGTATGCCCAGTGTTGCAAATTGGAGATAATAATCATTTTTATTAATATTTATTTATCTGTTTTAAATGCTGGCACCTGACAGGTAAGAGCTAGGGTAGATAAGATAATTATCTATTTATTTATATGATATGGTAAGAGTACTGTTATTTTCTTCGAGTACTCTCTTGATCCATCATATGACATGGCGATAGATGTGCATTCACAAAGGATAGAGCAAAAATTTACTATGTATATACAGGTCGGCTTGACTGTGGCAAAAGTGCAGACACCCCATTTAGGGGGTGATGCAAGTCACAGTTTCACATTTCGACTGTTGGATATCCCATTCATGCAGTGCTTGTCATGCCTGCAAAAATTCATAGTGATCCGACAGTTGGTTTATGAGAAAACTAACTTTGAAAAAAACTGGAAAAAAACTATAACTTTTTATTATTTGAATTCCAGTTTTTTTTCAAAGTCAGTTTTCTTAGAAATCAACCGTCAGATCACTATGATTTTTTGCAGACATTACAAGCACTGTATGAATAGGATATCCAACGGTCGAAATGTGAAACTGTGACTTGCATAACCCCCTAAATGGGGTGACTGCACTTTTGCCACAGTCTGGCCGGCGTGACTTTCGCATTTATATATATATATATATATATAGAAATTCACCACAAATTTACTATAATGGGAGACCCTCTATTAGTGTCTTATTACAGTTTTATAAATTAAAGAATAAATTGAGAGATCGATATCAAAGGTGCAAGATTGCAAAAGATCGAGTTTGTAAAGGTTATAAAAATTCGAAACAATTTTTTATTTTGCCAAGCAATGTACATTATTAGGGTTATTGGTTAGTTGTTAATGAGATCGAGACTGGTTCAGGTGCATGGTATCGTGCATAAACGGCACTAATCATGGCTGTTGTCACAGGGCCAAAATCAGCCAATAATTTTTGCCTTGTGCGGCACTTAGGCTCACTAAGTCAGCTCACTACTTTAGATACAAATGACCCACGAAATTGCACAAGCACACAAGAACACAAGCATTTACAGGCTAAAAGCCAAACCTTCAATCTATTACTCAAGATTACAAAAAGAACTCGGCCTTCGGCTTGCACTCAATGTCTAACACAACATTGCCTACAGAATGCAGCCAGGTGTTGCCTTTAAATAGGTTACAAAAATGTATCTCTAGTGGACAACCCCCACAGTTAGGCTAATGTTTCAGCCAACGAAACCTATGCACATCAGCACTGGTGGTTGCATGTCAGTTTCTCCATCAACTGCCATACCTTGTTGTCGTGCTTCTCAGCCAAGCATCAAGCAACTGTCAATCTTTGTTGTGTCTTAGTCTCAGACATAGAACTGCCCAACTGTTGTTATGTTGGCACCAATCAGTAGCCCTCAGACATAAAGCCCAACTGCTATGATGTCCGAACCAATCAGCAACCAGCCATCCCAACTACTATCATGTCCGCACCAATCAGCAACCCTCAGACATCAAGCCCAACTGCCTTGCATTTTCCCCCCATGTGCAGCGCGCACCCATGTGCCGCGCACATGTTCATGCAAGTCTGATGTTAACCGCCCATGCCAACAAGCCAACCCAACTTATGTGCCTTGACAAGCCATCGTCATGCCCATGTGCCTTGCCCCTATGCAGCGAGCCCACGTTTTAGTCTTCGCATGGCATTGCGCCCATGCCTATGTGCGTAGCCAACCATGGCTTAAGGAATGCCCATCTTTTTAGCCCACTGCCCACATGAATGCCCACCGTTGCTATGCATTGCGCCCATCCTCGCGCGCGCATCGCATAGTTGTCGCCCCGCATGGAGAGAGACCACCTCCCCCTAAAGAGCATTCTGTGCGTTTGCCCAAGTAGCAGGAACAACCATCATATGGAAGATAAAGATTTCGGATGTGCTGATGTCTCATCAGCACATACTGATGTAGTTCGGATCTGTCCTGATGTCATATCCATATGAAAGCTAAGTCACTGATGTCATCCACACACAATTGATGCACACTGTTGCGCATATTGCTGCACGTTGCTGCACACACTGCTGCACACTGCTGCACACACTTGCGCAAACTGCTGCACACTGTTGCACATACTGCTGCACACATATATGCACATTGTTGCACACTACTGCACACACTGCTGCGCACACACTGCACACTGCTCAACCTTGGCATGCCACCCTCATGCCAAAGCTATGTCACGCGACTAAGGGGCTAACAAACCACTCCCACCAGAAGAGTCCGACGCCCTCGTCGGAATTGAGTTTAAGTACGCCTTCACCTGTTTTTCAAACTGCCATAAAGTTGTTGCCTTTTCCCATCTTGCCTCTGCCACTGGATACCCTTTCCATCGAACAAGATAGTCAGTCCGCCGATTTTTCTTACTCTGTCCTTGCGTTCTGTGGTCTAGTATTTTCTCCACTTCATGCTCGAACTGTTTCTGAATTGTTGGCGGTGCCCTGACCTGCTGCACCCTCAATGCATCTTGATCCTCATGAAATGGTTTAAGGAAACTGACATGAAAAGTAGGATGTACTTTCAACCTGTCTGGTAACCGAAGTCTGTAGGCCACGCTTCCAACCCTCTTGATTGCTTCAAAGGGTCCTTTGTACTTAGGGACTAAACCCCTATGTACTGTCTTGCTGCTGATTAGTTTCCAAATCTGTGGCGTCAGTTTCAGCAAAACCTTGTCACCGACTTGAAACTCCAAAGGCCTCCTCCCTTTGTCAGCATACTTTTTCATCCTTTTGACTGCCTTCTCAAGACTGTCACGTGCCTCCTCAAGTAACTCTTGTTTGGAGCCAGCAAACCTGTATGCTGCAGGACACTTCCTACTGGTTCGCTACTTAGGCACCTCATGCGGAGTCAGCAGCTGTTGCCCCGTTGCTAACTCAAAGGGACTCATACCTGTTGCTGAACTCCGATGTAAATTGTATGAAAACTGCGTCGAGTCTAGTAAATCCACCCAATTACCTTGACTGGTCGTCACATAGTGTCTCAAATATTCCTCCAACAACGCATTGATCCTTTCCGTTTGACATTCTGTCTGCGGATGATTTGCTGTGGAGAACTTCAACTTGCAACCCATCAAGTTGAAGAGGGTTGTCCAGAACCTGCCAGTAAACCTTGCATCCCTATCACTGATGATATCTTCTGGCAACCCCCAGTATTTGACAATATGCTTGTAAAATAACTGCGCTGCCAACTTTGCACTGCACTCCTGCGGTACTAGGATGAAAGTCGAATACTTGGAGAATCTGTCGACTAGCACCATAATCGACTTAAAGCCTTGGACTTTTGGAAATCCTCCAACGAAGTCCATTGAAACGCTTCTCCATGGCTTTTCTGGAATGGGTAGAGGCTGCAGTAACCCTGCCACCTTTTTCTTTTCTGTCTTGTCTTGTTGACACACCAAGCAAGACTTGACATGGGCCTCAATGTTGTTCTCCATCTTTGGCCAAAAATAACTGCGAGACAACAATGCATTAGTACGTTCAATACCTGGATGGCCTGCCCATTGTGCATCATGGACTTCGTGCATGAGTTCCCTGCGAAGTTTGTTCGTTGGGACATAAACTCTACCACCCCTGGCATAGAGTAACTTATCTTCCAACCAATATTTCCTGGTTAAACCATCCTGCACTTGTTGTTTCAGTTTGTCACATGTAGAATCCCCCACTGATCCTTGTCTAACTCTGTCCAAGAAATCCATTTCAACGTGGGTCAGAGCCGCAACCATTTCCTACACGTGCTTGCGACTCAGTGCATCTGCTACCTGATTATGTTTCCCTGGCCTGTGTTCCCACACAATATCAAATTCTGCCAAGAATTCCTGCCACCGGGCCTGCTTCTGGGATAGCTTCTTCTGGGTTTTGAAGTAGGTGTTTGCAACATTGTCAGTCACAATTTTCACTTGACTGCCTAGCAAATAATGCTTCCATGTCTGCAAACAATGAATGACCGCCGTCATCTCTTTTTCATGGGTTGTGTATTGTTGTTCTGTATCCTTAAGTTTCCTGCTCTCGAATGCAACAGGATGATTTTCCTGCACCAATACTCCTCCAAGTGCTCTGTCAGACGCATCTGTATGGACTTCAAATGGCAACTCAAAGTCTGGCAGTCTCAGAACTGGTTCCGACGCCACTGCCTTTTTCAATTTATCAAATGCCTCCTGACATGCAGTACCCCATACCCACTTCCTGTCTTTCTTCAGCAAATCAGTCAAGGGTGCGACCATCTTTGAATACCCTTGAATGAATCGCCTATAGTAATTGGCTAACCCCAAAAATGATCTCAAATCACCAACCTTGGTAGGGGCTTCCCAGTCTAGAATGGCTTGAACTTTCTTTTCATCCATCCTAACTTGCCCATTGCTAACCCAATGCCCCAAAAACATAATCTCTCGTTGAGCAAACTCGCACTTCTCCATTTTTACATATAACTTGTGCTCCCTCAAGCTGGACAACACCTTCCTCAAATGCACCAAGTGATCCTCAAGGGACTCACTATAAACCACAATATCATCTAAATAAACAACCGCATAACGATCAATGTAATCATAAAATACGTCGTTCATTAAATTGCAGAAAGTAGCCGGGGCATTTGTCAACCCAAATGGCATTACAAGGAATTCGTATGAACCATATCTAGTTACACAAGTAGTTTTACCCTCGTCCCCCTCTGCAATCCTAACCTGCCAATACCCAGACCTCAAATCCAACTTTGTGAAGTATGTCGCCTTCGATAACCGGTCAAACAAATCAGCAACCAAAGGAATTGGATATTTGTTCTTCACTGTCACTTTGTTCAGTGCCCGATAATCTATGCACATCCGCATGGATCCATCCTTCTTTTTCTGGAACAGCACAGGGGCCCCATAAGGAGCTTTGGAAGGTTGAATGCAGCCTGCATCCATCAGTTCCTTGAACTGTTTCTGCAACTCCATCAATTCTGGCTGAGCCATCCGATAAGGAGCCTGTGCTGGAGGCTTAGAACCAGGTATCAGGTCAATCTTGTGGTCTGTGGCTCGTCTGGGTGGGAGTTCCTTAGGCAACTCGGGAGGCATCACATCACTGAATTCCCGAAGTAAGTCTGCCACTGCATCAGGCACCTCCACTGTCTTGTCTTGTCTTGTCTGCCTTAATCTCAATCAATGCAGTAAGATATGTTTCCTCTCCCCGTTTCAACCCAGCTTCCACTTGGATGGCAGATAACATCTCTGCATTCTGCTTTCCCTTCTCTATAGTTTTGCCCACTGACATGGATGGGACAAAACATGGCTGCTTCTCATAAGCAATTAGCAACCCACTGAGATGTGGCATTAGCGCCACTTTAACCTGGACAAAAAACTCATTGCCCAAAATTACATCAAAGTCATCAAGGGGAACAGACATAAGGTTGCACTTACCCTGCCATTCTCCAACTTGCAAATTTACATTTGTAGTGAGCCCATGTATGGCTTTGGCATCTCTGTTGATGGCTTTGATGCGGCTATTACTCTTTGACAATTTCAATCCCAAAGTTGTTGTGACCCTGTCAGCAACGAAATTATGAGTCGCCCCTGTGTCCACCATGGCGCGCAACTCTTTCCCATTCACATGAGCCTGAATGTACATCAAGCCCTTCTGCGGACTCCGCTCAGCACAGATCGCATTCAGAAGTTGTAGCGGATTGACTCTAGTGGGACTGTCTGAGTCTGATCCTACCTCATCATCAGCCATAATCGCATTCAATTTCTCCTTCTTTGGAAAATCTTTGGCAAAGTGAGGGCCATTGCATATGAAGCAACCTTTGCTTTTTCCGTCATTTTTGCTAGTCTGCCGACCACCTTTGTTGCCACTGCCCCCTTTAGGTTTGTCTGTCACATTCTTCTTCTTCTTATCCTTTCTGGTGTTTGACTTGGCTCTGTTCTTCTGTTTGTCAGCTTTATCTTTGGATGAAAAAGATGGAGACGCAGTAGCCTTGTAATCTACAGGACAATCTGCAGCCGCCATGGCCACTGGCAGAGTCAGAAAGCCCTGCCTCCGCAACTCTGTTTGCGCTTAGTTTTACAACCCGGACATGAAATTGAATAACTTGTCCTCTTCTGACATGTTCTTGATGTCCAGCATTAATGAACCGAATTCTTTTACATAGTCACGAACAGAACCTTTATGCTGCAACTTCTTCAAAAGCTCCCTTGCCTACCAGGCAGTGTTAGTAGGGAGGAATTAATCCTTCAATTATTTCTTTAGGGTTACCCAAGTTTCTATCCTTGGTCTACCAGCGTTTGCATCGTCCTCCATGCGTGTCCTCCACTAGAGTTTCACATTTTCCGAGAGGTACATGATGGTAATGTTTACTTTCTCGACGTCTGATATATGGGCAGTCTTAAAATACTGCTCCATGTCCCAAAGGAAGTTCTCTAGGTCTTTGGCATTTCGCTTCCCACCAAAGCATTTTGGATCCGGAACCTTGATCCTGGTGGTGCCTTCTGCGTCAGAAGGGCCACGCAACATCGCTCGTTTCAACAATGTAACTTCATCCTCAAGCCCTTTTTGGCTTGCCTTAAAAACATCCAACAAGGAACACATATCTGCCACGATTTCCTCAAATCGTTTTTCAGTGGCTAAGATATATTCCTCATAGGAATGACTAAGGCTCACCAACTCGTGTGGGCTCTTTCCATAGAGACTGAAAGAGGAACGTCAGGTTCGTCCGAAGGATTGCTAAGAAAATTCACAATCCTTGCAATTCTTTCCCGAATTGCTTCAAGTGCTGCGGAAGTGCCACCAGCCATCGTCTAACCTGGCTCTGATACCAACAGTCACAGGGCCAAAATCAGCCAATAATTTTTGCCTTGTGCGGCACTTAGGCTCACTAAGTCAGCCCACTACTTTAGATAGAAATGACCCACGAAATTGCACAAGAACACAAGCATTTACAGGCTAAAAGCCAAACCTTCAATCTATTACTCAAGATTACAAAAGGAACTCGGCTTTGGCTTGCACTCAATGTCTAACACAACATTGCCTACAGAATGCAGCTAGGCGTTGCCTTTAAATAGGCTACAAAAATGTATCTCCAGTGGACAACCCCCACTGTTAGGCTAATGTTTCAGCCAACGAAACCTATGCACATCAGCACTGGTGGTTGCATGTCAGTTTCTCCATTAACTTCCATGCCTTGTTGTCGTGCCTCTCAGCCAAGCATCAAGCAACTGTCAATCTTTGTTGTGTCTTAGTCTCAGACATAGAACTGCCCAACTATTGTTATGTTGGCACCAATCAGTAGCCCTCAGACATAAAGCCAAACTGCTATGATGTCCGCACCAATCAGCAACCAGCCATCCCAACAGCTATCATGTCCGTACCAATCAGCAACCCTCAGACATCAAGCCCAACTGCCTTGCATTTACAGCGCATGTGCAGCGCGCACTTATGTGCCGCGCACATGTCCATGCAAGTCTGATGTTAACCGCCCATGCCAACAAGCCAACCCAACCTATATGCCTTGACAAGTCATGGTCCCGCCCATTTGCCTTGCCCCTATGCAACGAGCCCACGTTTTAGTCTTCGCATGGCATTGCGCCCATGCCTATGTGCGTAGCCAACCTTAGCTTAAGGAATGCCCATCTCTTTAGCCCACTGCCCACACGAATGCCCACCGTTGCTATGCATTGCGCCCATCTGCGCGCGCGCGCCGCATAGCTGTCGCCCCTATGGAAAGAGACCACCTCCCCCTAAAGAGCATTTTGTGCGTTTGCCCAAGTAGTATGAACAACCATCATATGGAAGATAAAGATTTTGGATGTGCTGATGTCTCATCAGCACATACTGATGTAGTCTGGATATGTCCCGATGTCATGTCCGTATGAAAGCTAAGTCACTGATGCCATCCACACACAATTGCTGCACACTGTTGCGCATATTGCTGCACGTTGCTGCATACACTGCTGCACACACTTGCACACACTGTTGCACACAGTTGCGCAAACTGCTGCACACTGGTGCACACACAGCTGCACACACATATGCACACACTGCTGCACACACTGCTCGACCTTAGCATGCCACCCTCATGCCAAGGTTATGTCACGCGACTAAGGGGCTAACAGCTGTCCTGATCGACATCACGTATGGCTGTAATTTGTGCCCCCAAATGCGATGCCGCATGCCTGAACTAAATAATGGGTTATGAATAAAGAGAGTGCACACATTTAAAGATATTAGTTTAAGTGCTTACTATTAACCCAAAAGTCCACAAGCAGAGTTTCAAGAACAATGTTGGACTAAATCTAAAACAACAGTGTTTTACCTCTTTCTAATAGAATCTACTGACTCCTCAGTCATCTGATCTGCATCACTGATATTGATTGCCGATACCTCCAAAATAAACAAGTGAGAGATTAGTATGTTTAATGTGAAATAACAAACACTACTTGAAACAGAGTGTAGGAGCTTTTAGTTTGTCCCTCCACACACACACTAGTTTGTCATTTTTCTTCATTGATGTTACCTCTATACTCATGGGTTTTAGCCATGTAGTATGGTTCCCTAGCACCTTTGCTTGCTAATGAAAAAAAACAAAAAACAAAAACAAAAAACTTAGAGCGCGTTTGAATAAGCTTATACTTCTTGTTTTTCTATTTTTAAAAGTAAAAAAATAGAAGTTTTTTTATATTTTCTTAAGTGCAAAATTTTGGTAGTTACTTTGAAAAGATGAGATAGCAAGAATTTCTTTATAACTCAACTTTTAAAAGTAACTACCAAAATTTTCATCTTTCTGTATTTAAAAGTAGAAAAACATGAAGTGGAATCTTATCCAGACAGATCCTTAATATCTTCTTTTATCTTCTAATATAGTAATATTTGGAATCTTATTATATATAGAGCAGTTTGCTACGCTGATGTGACGGTCCTATAATTGCTTCCTTCATTCATTCTCTTCTCTCCTTAATTCTCTCTCTTTTTTCATTTTAATTGGTTGATTTTATTTTATTTTATTTGTAAAAAAATCTCATATAATCTCTCATTTTCTTCACTCTTATTGGTTGATTTTTTTTTTTCTCTCTCAATTGGTTTTAATTTATATTAAGATAAGAATTGATTTCAATTTTGAAAGCAACCCCTCCTCTTTCTCTCTCTCTCTCTCTCTCTCTCCATGAAGGGAATTACCGTCCTCTCTCTATCTCTCTCTTTCTCTCTCTCTCTCTCTCTCTCTCCACGGTAGGCAGCCCCACCTCTCTCCTCTCTCTCTCTCAATTGGTTTTAATTTATATTAAGATAAGAATTAATTTCAAAGTGATAAGAGGCTATCACATCCATAATAAATACGCATATAAGAAGTCCATTCTCTAGCTTCTCTCCTTAATTTCCTCCTTTTCTTCACTCTTATTGGTTGATTTTACTCTCTCTCTCTCTCTCTCAATTGGTTTTAATTTATATTAAGATAAGAATTGATTTCAATTTTGAAAGCAATCCCTCCTCTCTCTCTCTCTCTCTCTCTCCACGACAGGCAGTCCCACCTCTCTCCTCTCTCTCTCACTTGGTTTTAATTTATATTAAGATAAGAATTGATTTCAAAGTGATAAGAGGCTCCCACATCCGTAATATATATCAAACATTAAGCTTTAGGTAATTTATTTTTTAAGAATAATAGTCTAATAGGTATCCTTCACGCAACCCCTCCACTCTCTGTCTCTCTCCCCACGCAAACAGCCCCACCTCTCTCTAGCTACGTCTCTCTCCTAGAAGGTATGTTTTCTTTTACTCTCTGCATGTTGCCATACTGTCTTCTCCATGCAATTAATTATATTAATTCTATTTATGATTGCCGAACATCGTGCGGGTCAATACTAGTATATATATATATATATAGGTGCTATGGTCAGGTGCACCCAATGCATCTTGCATCAGGTGCCCTCTTGTAGAGCCACTTGCACTATAAATTTTGGAAAACTAACCGTTGGATTAGATACCCCTATAATGTATGTCATGTTTGTAAAAAATCACAGTGATCCAACGGTTGGTTTCTGAGAAAACACACTGCTAAAAAATGATAACATTTTAAAGATAAAAAAAGTCATAGTTTTTCAAAGTTACATTTTTCAAAAACCAACCGTTAGATCATTGTGATATTTGGCAGACATGACATACATGATAGGAGTATCTAATCAAACGGTCAGTTTTTCAAAACTTTCATTGCAAGTAGCTCTACAAGAGGGCACCTGATACAAGAAGCATCAAGTGCACCTGATATTGGAAGTTCTATATATATATATAAAGGGTCATGTTCTCCTTACACCCTATTTTGACAAATTGTAGGTTGAATATTTTGGGAAACTGATCGTTAGATTAGATACTTATCTTACGTTTGTTATGTATGAAAAAATCGGAGTGATCAAATGGTTAGTTTTTGAAAAATATCGTTTTGACGAACTATTATTTTTTTATTAATTAAAAACATGACAGTTTTTTATAGTGACATTTATTAAAATCTAACCGTTAGATCACTATGATTTCTGGAATACATAATATGCATAAGAAATGTATTGAATCCAACGGTTGGTTTGTCAAAATATTTATCATAGATAGTGTTTTGAAAACGAGGTGTAAACATAGGTGTCAAAATAGGGTGTAAGGGGAACGTGACTCATATATATATATATATATATATATATATATATATATACTGTGAAAAATTAAATACCTATAGAATGTTTAATAGTTTGTATTTAAGAAACCAATTGTCTGATCACTGTAATTTTTGGCATGCCTGTCGTACATAGGAAGAATATTAAATCCAACGGTCGGTTTTTCAAAATACCAATTTTACATTAGCCAAAAGGCCAAGTCCTCATATAAGGAAGTGCTCACATGAACGGGACTGTATATATTTATATATATGGCCACGTCTCCTTACACCCTATTTTGATACCTATGTAACTATATATTTATACCTCGTTTTCAAAATATCATTGTAAGTCAAATATTTTGAGAAACCCACCGTTAGATTAGATACTTATCTTATGTTTGTCGTGTATGAAAAAAATTGGAGTCATCCAATGGTTAGTTTTTGAAAAATATCATTTTGAAGAACTATTACTTTTTTATTAATTAAAAACATAACAGTTTTTTATAATCATATTTCTTATAATGTAACGGCTGTCTCACTATGATTTTTGGCATACATGACGTCTATAAGAAATCGAATCCAATGGTCGGTTCATCAAAATATTTTTCATAAGTAGTGTTTTGAAAATGACGTGTAAACGTACATAGGTGTCAAAATAGGGTATAAGGGGAACGTGAAATTGTAAAAATCCTGAGAGTTGAGTTATTCATGGAGAAGATGGGACAAAATAAATAAAAATTAAGAAGAAGGAAAAAAAAAAAAAAAGGGATGCGGGTAGAGATGTCGATCACGTGGAGATATGTCGTCTCAAACCATGTCTTGGACACTGCTACATGACCTCTAGAAAAGCGTTCGTACTT
>JAESVK010000832.1:365311-377952 GCA_017140935.1 Hamamelis virginiana | reverse complement strand
AAAATTTTTCTTACTTCACTCCCTTCCTCACTTCAAAATGCAGCTATTAATGCTCATGCCGCTCAAAATTCTCTTGGACATTTTAAGCTGCTAGAAAAGGATACCAGAGTGGCTCTAGATCGACTCAAAGATCACAATGCTAAACTGCAGTCAACTTCTATGTCAAAGCAACAACTCCTTCAATCTAAACAAGAAATTGCTGATAAGATCAAGGAGCTACAAGAGCAAATGACTGTAGTTGATAACAAGCTTTCAATCGTTGATCAAGAGTTACTGAACTTATCTCGAGGCACTGAAGGATTGGTTGCTTCAGCTGTTAGTTCGAAGACTGACTTGAAGAGATCCGTTGCAGTGAGGAGTGAAGCTCAGGATACTATAGCTTTTTGTGAACAATTATTAACTAGGGCTAGGGGAGATTTCAAACTGTTCTTGTAAAGCTTTCTGCTTTCTTATGTATTTTATTTTGATTATCAATGAAAATACATATGCCCTTTTTTAAGAAATGGTGTTCTTACTTTATTGTGCTTTATTTTTCCATATAGTAGGATAATAAGCTTTTAGGAATTTTCCATTAATTTTCCTCAAGTGAATATACCCATTTAAATTTCTCAAATGGTATGCCCCACCCTTTAAAACTTTATGAATTTGGTAAGGTCCTTCCCAATTAGGGGACCACTTTCCATATCGAGGATCCTTTGTTCCTACTGGTAATATTACTTTCCATACCAGATCACCTTCACAAAAATTTTTAGCTCGAACCCTCTTATTATATGCTCTTAATACAATTTTCTTTTGTACTTCGAGGTTATTGAGAGCATCTACTCTGGCCTGTTCCACTCCATCTAACTCTAAGAGCATAGCATGCTGGTATTCTTCTTTTGATAACTTATCTTGACTCTGAATCCTTAGACTTTTTATATTTATTTCTACTGGCAATACTGCATCATGCCCATATGTTAAGGCAAAAGGGGTAGTACCAGTACTTGTCTTTTTTGATGTTCGATGTGCCCAAAGAACATCTACTAAGGTTTCATGCCATTTCCTAGGATTTTCATTTACCATTTTTTGAATGTTGCTCTTAAGAACTTTATTAGTAGCTTCTGCTTGGCCATTAGCTTGTGCATAATATGAGTGAGTAAGGATTATACCTAACTCTTGGGCAAATTCCCTAACTTGTTCTCCAGTAAAAACAGTACCTTGGTCTACTGTAATAGTGTGGGGAATTCCAAATCTTGTAATTATTTTCTTTAAGAAAACAATTATATCTTTTTGATCAACACTTTTCATTGGTTTGGCTTCGACCCACTTAGTAAAGTAATCGGTTGCCACTATTATAAAAGCATGATGCTTAGAGGAAGGTGGATAAATTTTTCCAATTAAGTCCATTGCCCATCCTCTAAATGGCCAAGCCTTTATAACCGAATGCATTTCAATGGCTGGCACATGCTGTATAGGGCCATGTTTTTGACAAGCTTGGCATCCTTTTGCATATTCTATGCAATCTTTAGTCATTAAAGGCCAGTAATACCCATGTCTTCTTATTAACCATTTCATTTTAAATCCTGACTGATGGGCCCCACAGATTCCTTCATGGACTTCTGCCATTACTATCATGGCTGATGCTTCATCAATACATCTTAACAGTAAACCTTCAGCAGTTTTTCTGAATAAATCTTTCTGATATAAAACATAATGGATAGCTTGTAATTTTATTTTTCGAGGTACTCTTGATTTGGATTTTCTAAATATTTAATGATTAACATTCTCCAATCATTTTCTTTTTTATGAACTTCCATTACTTCAACTGGGATTCCCCTTTTAGCTAAGGGCAGGATTATTTGTCTGTATTGTAATATTTCCTCTATTATGATGGTTTTAAATCCAGAAGCATTTTGGGCCACTTGATTGGCCTCTTCATTTTCATTTCGAGGTATATAAGTAATGCTTACTTCCTCGAACCAATAGAGAAGATGTTTCACAGTTAAGTAATAGTGAATTAAATTATCACTTAAACACTGATATTCACCTTGAATCTGCCTTACTATTAATTGTGAATCTCCATAAATTTCAACCTTCGAGACCTTCATCTCTTTTAAAATTTCGAGCCCTAAAACCAGAGCTTCATATCCTGTCTGATTATTTGAGAGCTTTTCTTGAATTCTTACCCCTAACTTAGTTCGAAGTCCCATTGGAGATTCTAAAATAACTCCTATTCCAGAAAACTGAGAGGTTTTGGACCCATCGAACCAGAGTTTCCAGCCTTTGGTTGTTATAAAAGCAACCACTTCTTCATTTGGAATTTCAATAGTAGGGTGATCAGTAATAAAATCAGCCAATGCCTGGCCTTTTACTGCTTTTTAGGGAATATACTTCATACAAAATTCAGTTAATGTGATCATCCATCTTCCTATTCTATTATTAAGAATTGGCTTTGTCAACATATATTTTATTATATCAATTTTGGAAATTACAAGGATACTTCGAGGCAACATATAATAAATTGCCTGCTCTTTGCCTTCTTCATTATCCTGAGCCAACATGCTTCCAATTGATTCCTCTGCTGCAGCTATGTAAAGCTTCATTGGCCTTTTTAAAGAATGGGTCAAAAGAACTGGTGGAGTGGTTAAATATTGCTTGATGGCTTCGAATGCCTTTTGATGTACCTCTTCCCATTTGAAATTTGATTCAGTTTTAAGCTTTAATAATGGAGAAAAGACCTTTGTTTTCCCTGCTGCATTAGAGATGAATCTTCTTAAGAAATTTAATTGCCCTAAGAACTTTTGCAGTTCTTTTTTATTTGATGGCGGTTTAGCTTGAATTATAGCTTGAGCCTTGTTGGTATCTACTTCGATCCCTTTTTTATGGACCAAGTATCCCAAGAAGTTTCCAGCAGCAAC
The DNA here is from genome assembly GCA_017140935.1 of Hamamelis virginiana. Classification (NCBI taxonomy): domain Eukaryota; kingdom Viridiplantae; phylum Streptophyta; class Magnoliopsida; order Saxifragales; family Hamamelidaceae; genus Hamamelis; species Hamamelis virginiana. Next base: position 375,055 of record JAESVK010000832.1, on the reverse strand, counting down.
TCCAAATGCACACTTCTGTGGATTCATCTTGAGCTTGTAAGTCTTCATCCTTTCGAAGGTAGTTTCTAAATACTGCAAATGAGTTTCCTTGTTAGGAGATTTTATTATAATATCATCAATATAACATTCTAGAAATATGCCTATAAAGTCATGAAAAATTGTATTCATTGCCCTTTGATAGGTAGCTCCAGCATTTTTTAATCCAAATGGCATTACTACCCATTCGAAGGTGCCTAACCCAGGGCATCTAAATGCTGTTTTATGGATGTCTGGTTCAGCTATAAAAATTTGGTTGTAACCAGAATGCCCATCCATCATTGACAACATTTGATTACCTGAGACACTATCTAGAAGCATATCAATAATTGGCATTGGATATTCATCCTTAGGAGTGGCTAGATTTAGATTTTTAAAATCTATACACACCCTAACTTTGCCATTTTTCTTAGTTACAAGAACTATATTTGACAACCCTTCTACATACCTGGCTGTTCGAATGAAACCTGCCTTTAGCAGCTTCTCTATTTCTTCTTTCACTTTTGGAGCAATTTCTGGAGACATTCTTCGAGGCAATTGTTTGAAGGGTTTGAATCCTTCTTTAATGGGTAGTTTATATTCCACTAGGGCTCGATCCAATCCTGGTAACTGATAATATCCCCAAGCAAAACAGTCTTTGTACTTTTTTAATAATTCCACCAGCTGCTCTTTGTCTTCCTGCTTCAAAAGGTGGCTAACAAAAGTAGTCTCTGGCTTGAGTTGTGTCCCCAAATTTACCTCTTCTAAAGGGTCTTGCTGCTGTACCCCCCGAGTTTTCTGACTCTGCTCTTCTATCATGGCTGCCACTTCTTGCAATTGTTCTTGCACTTTTGCGGCTGCCACTTTTTTTAAGGCCACTTTGATGGCCTCGAGCTGCTCTAGCAGCTTAATGTCCTTCTTCTAAGGTTTGCTCATCATCAGAAACTAATGATAAATGTGTAAGGAGTTGGTCCAGTCTTTTTTTAACACCCCTTCAAGTAAAAAACTTACCTCTATGGGACCAAGCTCTCCTTCATATAATTTGGCTTCTGCTATATTGGAATCAGCTCCAAAAGGTCGTTGATCGGCCTGGACTATCTCAACTTGCTGGTTATCATTTACCAACATTAGCTTTTGATGCATTGAGGAAGGGACACACTTGTTTGCATGTATCCAATCTCTTCCCAATAAGGTATTGTAGTTTGCCTTTCCATCTACCACAAAAAAGGCTGTCATGGAGATCTTTGATCCTACCCCCAATTCTACTGGTAAGATTCCTCTAGCTTGTTTTCCATCTCCAGCAAATCCTGAGATTACTACTTCTGTGCTAGTCAGCTTTATATCTTCTTTCCCTATCTTCTTCATAGTGGTGAAAGACAGGATATTAATAGCAGCACCATTATCAATGAGTACTCTATTGATTGGAACTCCATCAAAGTGAGCCTTGATGTATAAAGGTTTGATATGCTGGGTCATTTGATGGGTAGGTGTTTCAAAGTTGTATAGAAAACCATCTTCTAACTCAGTGTTTCCAATCTCTGGGTAGTAACCCTGCCAATCCTCGACCTGTCCTTCTGTTTCTAAAGGTTGGTCAGGCTTTGCTGCAAAGGTAATAGGTAATGTGAAAGCCATATTAACTTTGGCCTCAATGGGTACAGTTCCAAACTGCACTCCTTCTTTTGATTTGACTTCCTCCAACTTCTGAGATGGTTCTTTACCCTCTTTCTTTTCTTCTTCTTGGATTTTTTCCATCTCTGGCTCATCGAGGAGGTCCTCATCTTCATCTTCATCATCAGATATCTTTCTCCTATTAAACCTTGGATTTGCCTTGTTTATCTGTTGCTGGTTAGTCATCCCTTTTATATTTAAAAGCTGATTTCTTTGTTGCTTCTCTGCAAACTTCCTTTGCTCTCTTCTTCTCTGTGTTCAAGTCATCAATGGGATAACTTTTTCTTCCTGAGTTTGAGGGTGCTTTAAAACATACCAATGATTGGCATTTAGTTTTGGGGGTTTTACCATTTTGGGATGGAATTTGTTATGGTACTGTTCTGCTACCTCGAATGCTTCTTCTTCACAGGCTTCTTGAATTTCTTCATCCTGTTCCTCGAGTAGTTGATCCAGTGAATCATTTCGAGGTATACATCCTTTAGTAATAGGTCTGAAGGCTCTGGCTGGTCTTTGGACCACTCCATATTTTTTGACTGGCAGATCTGGCTCCTGTCTGATATAATTATATCTTTGGTACGGCCAATTATTATTCTGCCTTTCAAATTGAATGCCTGGGAAAGTGTTTAACCGATGACCTCCTGTCATTCGAGGCCTCTTAGTGGGCTGTACACCTTTTTGGTAGGCCATTTGATTTGGCCTAATTTGTTCTTCCTGATACTGAACTTGTTGTTGGCACAGTCTTCGAGCCTGAGGATGTATTTTATTTATTCCTCCTTCTGGTTCAGCAACCATCTTATCTTTCAAAGCCATGTAACTTCGCTTCCTTGGCTCTTCTTGGTAATATGGTTGTTGCTGATTAGGCCTTCGAGTTTGTGAATCTATCCTGCTTTTCCTTACTTCTTCAAGTTCGATAATTGCCTTCCCTTTTGTTGCTTTATTGGAAGGTCCTGCTTCCTCTCTGTATTTCTCCTGGCAAGCTTCTGCTAAAGCTTTTCCACAGTTGATGCAAAGCTTGTCCATCAGATTTTCTACCCCAGTATACAGAGAAGTGGCGCTGCTTTCAGTAGAGAATTCTGCCTTAGCTCCCACTTGTACATTAGCTCGAGCCATTAATTTTGGCTTCCCAGAGCCAAAGACTGGCCTCTGTTGTTTTCCTTTAGATAAGTGGATGTTGTTCATTTCTACCTGCAATTCATGCACATTAGGAAAAGGATTTTCATCAATTATCATAGCAGGAATGTTTTCAGGAAATGTTAAAAGTCCTTTTTTGATATTTTCTTGAATTACATTCCTAAAGACTACACAATTATTAGTAGAATGTCTCCAAGAGTTGTGCCATTTACAATATTTCTTATTCCCCAATTCTTGTATGCTAGAAATCCTATGTCCTCGAGGGAGCCTGAGAAATTTTCCTTTAAGGAGATGATCAAAAATTTCATCAGCCTTTGTGATATCAAAAGAATATTATTTTGGAGGAAATTCAGAATTTCCTCGAGGGTTTGTAGAACTATCTTCAATCTTTATGAGAGCATCACAAGTATAAGGTCTTTTTCCTATTACTTCTGCCGCATCTATTTCTAGATTAGGGTCATGGTAATATGTTTTGTAGGAAGAATTCCTTCTTTGTGCTTCCTCTCGTAAGAGAGCTTCATATCTAGAGACCTTCGAGGTTAACTCAAACAAATCTCTAAAATCTACATCATCGAATTTCTTTCTTAATTCAAAGGTTAATCCATTCTGGGCCAGTTTAACAAATTCGACCTCTGGTAAATTTACTCTACACCTATTTTTAAACTTTTTGAACCTGTAAATATACTGAGATACATCTTCCTCTTGGGATTGTCTCAGTCTGGCTAAATCAGCCATGGTTACCTCTGGTTCAGTTCGAAGGAATTGGGCATGAAACATTCCTTCTAATTGTTGCCAATTAGTTACTGTTCCGGAAGGTAAATTTACATACCAGGAAAAAGCAACTCCAGTAAGGGAACTTGCAAATAATCTTAATTTATGATAGTCATTATTTTCTACCTCCCCACATTGTCCAGTGAACCTACCTATGTGTTCTATGGTAGATTGAGTTCCATCTCCTGCAAAAAGAGAAAACTCTGGGACTCTGAACCCTCGAGGTAATTCATATTCTCTGTCTATCCATTCTGGATAAGGCTTTCTATATACTGGAGTAGTTACCCCTCGAGCTAAAGGACCTACTACTTCCTGTATAATCTCAACTATCCTATTTCTATCATCCCTTCTCTGGGGCCTATTTTCCTCTTCCCTTTCATCCCATTCTTCAATAGGATTTCTCATAGGGACTGGTTCTCTTCGAACTGGTCCCCTTTCTTCCCATTCTTCATTGGGATCTCTCATGGGTATAGGTCTTCCCCTAACTGGTCCTCTTCGAGGTTCAAAGGGATCAAATCTCATGCCTCTATTTGCTTCCATAGGGTATTGATGGTTTCCTACAGGTCTTACTGGGTGGTTATTTCTTCCCCCTGGGCTATGTTCCATTGGCCTTCTTAACTGAGGTATATTTTCATCTTCCTGTTCTACCCCTCTACCCCTTTGATTCTGTACTGTCTCTTCAGTCCTAGCAGGCATTCTATTCAATAATAGTGCTGCATGCCGTTCTAATGCCCTTTCTAAATCAATTCTATTTTGATTTTCTATATTGTTAGAAAAGGTTTCGAACAAAGGCCGTATATTCTAAGTCGGCTCTTTAGGTTGTTCAGACTTTTCTATTATTTGATGCATCATTTCATTCGTTTGTTGCGAGCTAGACTTAGTTTGTTGCATCATTTCATTTATCATTTGTGTATTAACTTGCAACATTGCATTCATTTGTTGAAGTAATGCTTCGAATTTTGCATAAGGATCTTTCTTTCTCACTGGGTGGTCTGTTTCTGAGTCACTAAACTCGAGACCAGCTTGACTAGCCATTTCATCATTGGCTTGTGAGGATTCGGCTTGCTTACTTCTAGTGTTATGAGCCATTATACTTGACTTGTCCCACCGGGCATGCCAAAATGTTGATTCGATTTTAAAATTTTTAGGAGTTCGAACCACTATAAGGTAGTTCGAGTTCCTCGAAGTTATGGAAACCAGATGATGGGGTTCGAATGCCTCAATGAAGAGGAATTTTTAGGGGAACAGGTCAAATTAATTAATCCTAACAGTAAATAAGCAATAGATTTTTTAAAAATGTAAGAATAACAATTGTTATATAAAAGTAATCAATAGAAATATTGCCAGTACGGTTCGAGTTAATCTCGATCCCTTTGAAACTAACAATGAACTTAATAATAATAAACTTCGAGGCAGTAGAATAGATTCCAAACCCCTTGAAATAAATCTCGAGGATGAAACTAGTGAGAAGAACCGCCTTCCTAGAATTCTCGACGAACCTGAGCTTTCTTTTCTAAAACTTCCTTCGAGCACTTCCTTGAAGTTTCTGACTGTCTTGAGCCACCTCGAACTCTCGTTCTAACCTCCCTTCCTTGGATCTTTGAACCTTACGTCTTGCCACTCTTTCGAACCTCGAACTGTGATTAATAATGACCCTACTGCGGAACCTTGATGGTCAGTGGCAGTAGAGCTCCCAAATATACCTTTCTTTGAAGAAAGAAAGAAGCTTTGAAACTGTTGTGTATGTTTGAGATGATCTTTTCTGATTATAGGTTCTCTTTTTATAAGAAGTACCTTCAGAATCCTCTTCGAACTAGACTTCTTCATTTGCAAAACCTCTTTCCTCCAACTGCGGAGTCTCCTTCGAATTGAAATTCTCTTAAGGTTTATCTTAAGAGTCTTTCATGATTCGAGTCATTTCTCCTTTTGACACTTGGCATTTCTCTTAAGAATTTAAAGAAATATGAATCTAATCTCTTTGTAATTTTGAAATATAACATCTTATCATTTAATATTTAAATTCAGATTTTACATCTTTAACACGTGTCAACCAATTGATGTCTTGTGTTAAAAATGAATTAACCAAATTCGAATTTCATATATTTAACACGTGTCAGTCAATTACTGGCTGGTGTTAAAAGATGGATTAACACAATTATATCATAAGCCAGAGAATAAGCAACTTTCATGCACTAAAGTCCAAGCGTTAAAGGTTCTAGAGAAGGACAAATTGCGTTCTAGCTTCTTCTATTTTTTATTTTTTATTTTTATTTCCAAATGTTAATTTGTGATACAAATGACAGTCCATGTATTAATTAATTATAAAATATGTGGAAAGTTGCCATGTTTTAGAGGGCATTTTGTCTGTATGCATAAGGTCACATGAATACGTACGATCAATTACAAAGAACAAGGACCCTTTTCATCTGTTTGCACAGCAACATTCTATTAACAGCTCGATAGGGCACCGATGCACAAACCTGCAACATATTATGATGATTTTTAAGGGATCATATTGTTGTACGTGGAAAATGCTACGCGTCCTAAAAATTTATCCCAAAAATATCTTTCAATTTATTGAAGAGGCAGATGATTAAGCTCTCTTTTTTGGCTAGTCCCAGTAAAAATGTTTAGCCATATGACTAGAGAAACTCCAATACATGAGAGTTATTTTTTTTTCTTCTCTCTCTTTCTCTCATCCCTTGCAAACAATTAAGCATAAGTCCCATGCCTTTTGTGTATCTTGGAGATAATTAAATAGCAAGGGCCAGAAATATTTTAGCCAAACTTGACTCAACTTTTGGCTAAGCCAAAATTTTGATCAAGATGGCTGATGCATTGGAACATATAATTTGGGAGTTTTAGCCAGAAGATGGTTTTGACTCCTCCTTTGGTTGATGTATTGGAGTTGCTCCTAAATTTATTCAAAATAGTTTTTTGGAAGAAATTTTATGATGTATAGCATTAGCACCATTTGGATTTGTTTTTTATAAGTACTTATTTGCTTTTTTAAAAAATTTTCTAAGAAATTACATATTGCAAATCTTTAAAAAAGCAAATAAGTACTTATAAAAAAACAAATCCAAACGGTATCTTATCTTATCGATCATTTTACTAGCCTTATTTAGTTATTTTTAAGACAGGCGTGCCCCATCGATCTAAATATAAAACATATGGGACGCCATGTAGGAAGCGTGTTGGGCAGGGGCGGAGCCACATGATGGTGAAGGGGTGCCATGGCACCCCTGGGTTTTGGGGGGAAAAAAACTATACTTTGTGTCTTATATTAGTTTTCATGCAACTGGAATGAATTTTTTCTATGGCACCCTATAGAGTCTATTAATACCTAGCATTATGCGGTGTTGTAACAGTTGATTTCTCCCAAACAATCCCGCCACTTGAATCTCAAGTTTAAATTTTATGATATTTTTTTTTTTAATTTCATATTTCATTAGAATACATGTATGATAAAACTGTGGTTTGTAATTTATTATATGTATTCTATGTGCCCTTTGAACACTTATTGTTTGATAATTTTTATGAAGAGTGGGTAAAAAAATAAAAATAAAATTGGCACCCCTTGAACCAAAATCCTGACTCCGTCCATGGTGTTGGGGTAGTGTCGTGTTCTTCGTGGAAGTATCTGTGCTTCCTAGGTCAAAGGAAATAGATTTGTACGGACAATTAATGCAGATATATAAGAGAATGCATGATATGCTAAGAAAAATAGATCTAATTGTCATTTGTTTAACCAACCAGGACCATTTCTTGGCAATACAAAATTCTTAAACATCCTGCTATTTAAGCCGGCTAGCTTCTCACTGACCCAAATTTACAAAAAATCAACCGAATAAAAAAAACCAGAAGCCTCCAATGAATTTGGACGGCAATTTCAATTAAATAATGTGGGAAATGAGTGTCCTCCAAAATGGAAGGAGTATATAAAGAGCTTGGCAGTTGCTTGTTTAATAGTTCAAACTCCATTCGTGTTCTTCTTCTTCATTAGCTTTCAGTAGTTTGAAATGGCAAAACACATTGTCTTGTTGAGTTTGGTAGCTCTCACTTTCTGCTCTCTTGCATTTGCATTTGAGCCTAGTCCCCTCCAGGATTTCTGCGTCGCCGATCCTACCAACTCTGGTATTGCAAATTCACAGCTAGCTACTGGTCCTTCCTTTTTTCTTTTTCTTTCTTTTTTTTTTTTTTTTTTTTTTTTTTTTTTTTTTTTTTTTTTTTTTTTAAGTTACATCCTGGGAATTTCGAGAAACCGACCGTTGGATTTGATGCTCCACTTATACATATCATGAATGCAAAAAATTATATTGATCCAACGGTCATTTTTTTTTTAAATAGACTATGACGGTTTTTCATAATTTTTTCATTATTGTTTATAATTTTTTTTCAAATTTACAAAAACCGACCATCGGATCAATGTGATTTTTTTGCATTCATGATAAGTATAAGTAGAACATCAAATCCAACGGTCGATTTCTCATAATAGATGTTCCAAGTTTGTGAGATGCACTAGGAATGACAAAAAAGGGAGGATGAATGACATTTTCATTTCCTTTGACACCCACGTGAACTGGCAGGGCTAATTCCAATGGCTTGCATGTCTTCTTGTTTTTGTTTACTAACCTAATGCTGCATCATTCCAAGCTTGGATTAATTCGCTGCTGATCCACCGTGGGATGCTGGCCACGTGGAAATATTCTCAAATCTAATGGCTGAAAATTCATAGAGCTAAAATTCTGTGAAACAGGGTCCTTTCGAGAGGTTAACACCTCATTAATCTCAGCCAATATTAGATTTGAAAAATTGTCCACGTGACAAGCAGCATGCTGATCGCTTAAGTGAATCCAAGCTCCATCATTCCACTGACCCAATATGACCTCCTTCTGTCATTAATGCATCATAAGAAGCACTTGAAATGCACATATATTAGTAGCACTAGCTTAGTTTTAACTCGTTTCCTCTACTCTACGATTAGTTTCATTTTCCATTCTAGTTTATGAATTAATTTTCAATACTAATTTCAACTCTATTTCATGGCAGTGAAACTGAATGGATTAGCTTGCAAGGACCCCAAAAAGGTTAAGGCCGAAGATTTCTTCTTTAGCGGCCTCCACATGGCAGGCAACACATCAAACCCTCTAGGCTCAAAGGTCACCCCAGTGAATGTGGCTCAAGTACCAGGGCTCAACACTCTCGGCATCTCATTGGTGCGTATCGACTTTGCACCATCGGGTATCAACCCTCCCCATACGCACCCGAGGGCCTCCGAGATTTATACAGTTCTCCAAGGCTCTATCTTAGTTGGATTCGTCACCTCAAACCCTGACAACCGTCTCATCACTAAGGTCCTTCAAAAGGGTGATGTGTTTGTTTTCCCAGTCGGACTTGTTCATTTCCAACAAAATGTAGGACATGGAAATGCTGTTGCTATTGCTTCATTGAGCAGCCAAAATCCAGGAGTTGTAATCGTCGCCAATGCTGTTTTTGGATCGAATCCACTCATTCCCAACGATTTACTCGCCAAGGCATTCCAAGTGGATAAGAAAATAGTGGATCACCTCCAATCCAAGTTCTAGAGCAGCAACAAAAATCAATGCCAAATATGATTGGAGGTGATCCACTATTTTCTTATCCACTATGAGTTTTGCCATTGAATATTGATTGTGTGCAGTGGTAGAACTTACTGATTTTATTGTGTTTGTTTTCATTGTATGTTTGGTTAGCTGAATTATTTGCAAGATTAATAATTCCATTGTTTGGTTTTCACAGAAAAATAATTAATCCGACCGGAATTCTGATTGGGTCTACTTGTAAATTTCATTAAGAAAGATTTGTACTTTGTGTTTTCCTAAAAAGATAAGCTAGGGTGTTGATGAAAATGCGTTTAGCATTTGTTTCTACATTTAATTTCCTTCTCGATATCAACTCTTCTTGGATAATTTTAGTATGATTAACATAGGACATATGCCTATGTCTTGGAGGCTTGGAAAACTAAAAGCAAGCATACAGTTTCACCAAGAAGTATAATTTCTTCAGTGATATGATTTAATAACAATCATAAATGGTACTCTCGTTTCATCGGTAACAATCGTATACTCTCTCTCTCTCTCTCTCTCTCTCTCTCTCTCTCTCTCTCTCTCTCTCTCT
>JAESVK010000832.1:349041-365301 GCA_017140935.1 Hamamelis virginiana | reverse complement strand
TCTCTCTCTCTCTCTCTCTCTCTCTCTCTCTCTCTCTCTCTCTCTCTGTGTGTGTGTGGAATATATTGGTTATACAAATGACAGTCCATGTATTAATAAAATGTGAGGGAAGTTACCCTGTTTTGAAGGGCATTATGTCTGTCTACATAATGTCAGATGAATATGAACAATTACACACTGCAATGTATTTTATATGATGATTTTTAAGGGATATTGGCCTCTAAACAAGTGGCTCTTAAAGTGGAACCATCACCGTGAATAATGAACTAAGTAAACTAAATATATAATGAGTGACATCAGAAATAACTGGTATGTCCCTTTTTGTGATGTTCCAGTTGATGAATCTCGCAACAATCGTGTTTCATGAAAGGCTGGTCTCGTTCGGGCATTTGGTCGAACAGTCGGCCATCATCAAATGCTCTTTGCGTTGGATTCAAAGACATCTATATTGTGGTAAACTTCAATGAAATTCCAAAGGGGATGTAGCTCAGATGGTAGAGCGCTCGCTTAGCATGCGAGAGGTACGGGGATCGATACCCCGCATCTCCATTTTTATGTTTCGCTCTCACAGTATTCTTTTTAAATTTTAACCATTTCTAAAATTAGGATTTTCAAATCTATTTCTCAAATTCTTTCCATTAATGGCGGGTTACCCTTTTAATCTGTTACTTTGACATCCCTAGCTAAAACTCCATACCTATCAATGTATTTTTTATTTTTCTTTTTGGTTACTGTTTGTCTATCTCATAAAGCCATAAACAAACTTCCGCAGTTCCATACCATTAACAGAATTTTTGTGAAAGTCGCCTTTTCTTCCAACAATTGCTAAAAATTACAAAGCATAGTTATTTTTTGCCGGTTTAAGAGCATCATACCATTTGATGTGCCAAAATTAAAGTTTCGCATCCCAAATGACACCAAATAGTATTAATGCCAAATTTTGACTCCTATGTGCTCTAATGAATTAGTGTTATATTTGAGGTACCAAATTTCATTATCAAAATTTGATACTTAAATGACACTACATTGGAATAAGTTATTTAAATACCGATAACAAATTTCAATAATGATAGCTCATATAGTACTCCGTTAGAGACACAATAATAATATAATATGCAGAAAGTGAGCTTAGCATGGTTTGATCTCATATATGCAACGATTAAACTTTAATATTCCCTTGATGTTTGATCAAAATTTTCAATTAATTTTGATGAGTGGGTATATATATATTATTGAATTTATATTAACTTACTCAATGTGATAAATACATGAATTATTGAATTGTATGCTCAAAATAAAATTTTTTTTTTTTTAAAAAGAGAGAGAGAGAGAGCTCGTGATAAGAGGCATAAAGGTTTCCCACAATGCAGCTACTTCCACCACGGTCATATTTATGATTTTACACATCTCTTTATCATAATCTAAATTACTAGCTAGCATAATTATTCATGATAGTTGATTTCCATTCTAGATATCTAAATTTATAAAGTATTAGGAGTTGAAACAAAGAGACGTGACATGTGTAATTTTATCATCATAAACAAGTTTTATTCCAATGTTACATTCATTTTAAAATTAAAATCTTATGACATGTGTAATTTTTTTTAAAAAAAAAATAATTAAATTGGCATTAAAACAACCATTCTTTAAAATTACTATCCTATAAAAAAATATTTAAAAAAAAAAAAAAAATTTCATGCTGAATGCCACCAAACCGGAAAGCATCTTAACATCAGTAAATGGATGTTTTTAAAAAGCATTTGAGCTTAACAAGTGATTTTTGAAAAAACCACCTTTGCCAATTGGCATCATCAAGTGGCTCTTTGAGTTTTATAGGATATATATGAAATGATCCAACGGTCAATGGAGGGTCTTGATTGCTGGGTTAGGGACAATATCGTTATTTCACAGACTTTCTTCTCCCTCCCCTCCTTTGATCCAATGGAATTTGGGCAGAACGAATTTGGTGGGGCTCCATCCAATCTCCCTTTCATTCTTTTCTTCCTTCTCCCCTTCTTTTAATACTAATCACACTCCCAAATTTCCTTTTTTTCACTTTTCCCTCCTCCCCTTCCATCCTCCCATTATTCTCTCAAACCGAACAGTAGCTTAGCTCCAATATGTAAATGTCAAATAAAATGAATATTAATATAAGGTTAACATACTGCGTTTGGATAAGCTATAATTTCCTGTTTTTTGCTTTAAAAAATAGAAAAATTGAAATTTTGGTAGTAAAGTACGTTTGGTAAGTCATGTTGCTTTTTACTACTTGAAAGTAACTACATGAACTTTCAAAATTTGTGGAATTGAAAAAAAATTACTTTCACAACTTTTAAAAGTAGAAAGCGGAAGTAAAAATGACTGGCCCACTCTTCGAATCCCCGGAAATTCAAAAATAAAAAAAAATTCACAACTTTCCTCTTATTTCCCACGATCCACGCACCCTGTACTCTCTCTCTCTCTCTCACATAAAAAATTCACAACTTTCCTCTTATTTCCCACGATCCACGCACCCTGTCCTCTCTCTCTCTTTCTCACTACCCTACCAGCACCCATCTCGCCTCACATCAGGGCTCGCCGTCGTTAGCTCTGAAAGAATGTGCGCAGGGAGAATTCGCAGCGGAAGACATAAAACAAAACTTTTATAAAAACAAGAATCCTTCGAACACATTCCAGCAAGATTTCGATACAAGCATAGGATCATGAATAATACAAGAATAATATTTAAACAACTTTAAATATACTTACTTAATGATTGTCTTTTGTTGAAACCTCGATCGAATCCGAGCTTCAAAGTGTATGAAGCTTCCAAGGTATCCACACGAACCCAAGATTCCATAAGCCCCTTGCACATGATCAACTTTTGAGCAAAACAAGGTGGAGAGAGAGAAGAGCAATTCGGCCATGGGAGGAGAGACATTAGGTCACGGCCTCCACTAGGGAATGATGAATAGCCACACCTCCTTTAGGGTTTGGATGTACTTAGTGCTAGTATGCACCCTTACCCTTGTATTTATAGGCAAATATTAGGGTTTCTAATTTTTGCAACTTAGTACTCCTTAATTAACCTTTAATTAAAGAGCACAAGTAAGTTACATAAATTAGAAAGTAACCTGCCATCATTGATAACACTTTATCAATAAGCCTACACTGGTCATGAGTGGCATCTAGCAACATATCATGACGTACCCTAGGTATGGGTGAATAGCATAACTAATATGAACCTTTCATGTTACTTAATCCTTCATCCTCTAATGTCACTGTTAAGATAATCGGGCATCGTTATTAAGTCAAACCATATCTTAACAATTTGTTATATGTTCTACAAAATATAATTCTCAATAAGATGAACCTAATGAAACTCTTTCATAGTTCACCTATGCATAAGATAACTATGATGCCTTAGGTCTAAACTCCAAAAAGAATATTCTTTTGACTTGAACTCCATAAGAATATTCTTGCGGATCATGTTCAATGTACATGTTTTCTAACATGCACCCACAGATTAACTATAGTGTTACAACACCGATAGGAAAGACTACCTATCCTCCCATTGGAGCTAGTTTAAATATGTGCTACTCTTAATGGTTAATTAAATATCCACTTTAATAAACCTATGAACAAGAACTTCTTTAAAATAAATGTGTATGAGAAATATGAGTCTACATATCTCAACAACTTGAGGTACATATTTTTCTTATCATTTATTCATTGACCTTATCATATATATTTAAATACATACGACAAGTTGTAGCTTAAAATTAATATAATATGAAACTGATATGCCATTTAGGATTGGTTTTAGGGCATACCTCTAACAAGCTCACCTCACACCCATCTTGCCGTCATTAGCTCGCCGGCCTCTCAGCTTGCCGTAGTCCTCATCGAATACACGGGTTCTCTCTCTCTCTCTCTTTTGTTCCGAATGGTTCAGATCCAAAAACTGGGTTGTGAAATGTTTTCTACGAACTGATTTTTTGAAATAATTTTAACTTGTTTGAGGGGCTAGACTGTGATTGCCCACGTTCAAAACGACAGAGGACTAGACTTGTTTTAGTTTCATGTAATTTTACAAGAAATAGGGTTCTTGATAATGGGTTTATCTGATTGAAGTGGACTGTTTGATTGCCTTTTAGATATGATAATCTAGTATTGCAAAACAGACTGACAAAACCAAAATGGCTCAAAGTTAATTTTTCCAAAGATGGGTGCTTCGAATTTTTTTTTTTTTTTCAATGGATTCAGATTTCAGAATGCAACAAGATATGTTTTTTTATATGATTTTGTAAAGTGGGTTTATATATGATTTTGGAGGAGTAAAGACAACAATTCAGATGAGAAAGAGAGCGAGGAGAGAGAAAGTGAGGAATTTGATGTGAGCCGATCTTCATATGATGATCGTGCAAAGTCGAAGAAACAGAGACACTCTATCTCTTCATCTTCTCGATCGCAGAGTAAGAAAAAAACTCTCTGGAACGGAGAGTGAGAATTCGATTGAGAATTCTGATTCTGAAATTGATGTGATGAATAAATTGAAGACGGATGAAGCGAAGACAGCTGAAATTAATGCTGAGGTGCTTAAGTTTAAAGAAATGCTCGAGTTGCAGAAGAAGCCTGCAATGGATAATGAGCCAATTGTTGGGCCAATGCCGTTGCCGAGGGCTGAAGGACACATTAGTTATGGAGGGGCTCTAAGGCCTGGTGAGGGTGGATAATGAGCCAATTGTTGGGCCAATGCCGTTGCCAAGGGCTGAAGGACACATTAGTTATGGAGGGGCTCTAAGGCCTGATGAGGGTGATGCCATTGCGCAATATGTTCAGCAAGGAAAGCGTATTCCACGTAGATAAGTGGTTATTTGTAACATGCTTTTTGTCGTATCCAAACATGTTTTTTGTTTTTTGCTTTTTAAAACAGGTAGCAATTGAGATTTCCAAACGTACTTCTTATTTCCAAAAAATTGATAGTTTAAGCAAAAAGTTACTTCTACTTCCAAAATTAAAAAGCAAAAAAATGGTAGCTTATCCAAACAGCACCTAAGTGAGACATTATTGTGGGAAAAAAAAAAGAAAAAGGTAAAAGTGACGTTCAAATTAATATTTTTCTATTCAAATTGTAAGACATCATCATGATTTTCGTACAACTTAAGCAAGTAAAACTCATTCAAGTAGACCATAGCCCCATCATTTTCTAGTGCTAATGTGGCAACTCTAAAGTGCTACTCCGTATAGAGACTCACAGTAGGTGATTCAATGCCTGTTGGGAATGATAAAAAGAAGTCTAAAAAATTGTTTTTAAGAGAATGCTCCATTTGTTAGGAAGGATGGAAAAATTGAAGGAAGTAAAGTAGGAGGGATGAGCTTTCTTTTCTTTAGGGAAGGGCCCTTCTTCCTTCTTATGTGTTTGGTACGATGGAGGAAATAGGGATTTTCTTTCTTCTGCCTATTTGATAAGTAAGAAGGAAGGAAATGATGAATTGTATTGAATTACAATTCTACCCTCACATATTATTGCAACAAAGTTGGCATTCAATGCATGATAATCCACTTCATTCGCTCAAGCATTAATTTCAACAAAAAAGTGAAATCCTTTTGGAAAAAAATAAAAATCAAAAGGCATTATAGAGTTTAGAAAAAAAAAATAATCAAAATAAGCCATAATTTTCCTAATCCAGAATTGAAAAGAACAAAATCACCTGATTAATATATATGTTTTTTTCACCCCAAAAAAAAAAAAATCTTGATGAAAATAATAAAGAAAAGAACCCCATAGTTTGGACGCTTGTGTCTTCTATGTTGGATGAAGTTGCTTTCTCTCTCTAAAATAGAAAGTGGGTTGCTGGAAACATAAAAGCAATGAGCCAATGAGGGGCAATTGTGGTTTTTTGAAAAAAAAAATGAGGACAAAATTATATTTTTAACCCCTAATATGACATGTCCATACCTTTCCCTCCTCTCATCCATCCAAATTTGGGTGGATTGCAAAAAGCTTCCCTTCCCTCCCTTTTTCCCTCCCTCTTTCCCTCCTTTCTCCCCTCCCTCTCATATCAAACACACCACTTAAACATTTGCCATCTACTTTTCCCTTCTCCCCCTTCCCTCCTCCCACTCTTCCCTCCAAACAAATCAGGCCTTAAGAGGCATAAGTGGAGAGAGTTTGGAAAAAATAGAGACGCAACAAAAAACAAATTAAGTGCTTTTTTGTGCTTTTCTCTATGAATCACCTACCCACGAGAATCACCTATCCACAAGATTTTTGAAAAAATAGAAGTCATTTTTTCACAAAAATGATATAAATGCCCATATTGCTCTTTAAGAATGAACTGTGACAAAAAAATATTTCGCCCTAGTCCCAACCTTAATGTCTTCTGACAAAATAATATATAAATACCAATATTGTCCTTTAGTAAAATTATTAATTATTTTATTATAAATAAGCTTATTTAAAATTTTATTTTTAAGTAGGAAAATAAATAAGTAATCTACAAGAATAATAGTATCAATTTAGAATTATAAACAATTTATTCAGATGGTATCCAAACAGATAGAAAAACACTTTTAGTATCAACACAATTTTTAAAATACAGTTTTTAAACATATCATACATCTACTTCTTTTTTTTTTTTTTCTTCTTTTTTTGACTTTTCATAAACGTGAACCGGAGCTATCCCAAACCGGCCCTGACCAAAGAGGAGGCAAGTTCTACGAAACTGAAATTTTTAACGGAAATACTCGCCACTTCTGCATTGCCACGTTTTGTCTCGTCTTCTCCACTGAAAACTAGTCTCTTTCTGCAACTCAGATTTGAGACTCTCCTTCATGAATGGCTCTCTTACTCTCTCACTCAAATTTCTCAATACAACCCTCCTCAAAAAATCATACACCGCCAACTCCCACTTCACAGAACATGCTCTCAACTACCCACTTACTTCTCTACAGTGTGGAAAAATTTTACAATCACTCACCAACTCAAAGTCCTTCAGAAATGGCCAGCAACTCCATGCCCACATGATCGCTTGTGACATTCTCCGAAACAACACCTATCTAAACACCAAACTCGCTGCATTCTATGCTAATTGCGGTCGCATGGCCGAAGCTCAGGTGATTTTTGATGGAACTGTGTTGAAAAATTCTTTTTTGTGGAATTTTATGATCCGGGGTTATGCGTGTAATGGTTTTTCTGTGAAGTCTATTGTTTTGTATCGCGAAATGTTGTGTTTTGGATTGAAGGCCGATAATTTTACATACCCTTTTGTTCTTAAGGCGTGTGGTGATTTAAATCTTGTTGAAATTGGAAAAAGAGTTCATTGTGAGATATTGGTTGGTGGGTTGGAGTCAGATATTTATGTGGGTAATTCTCTCCTGGCAATGTATTCGAACTTTCGGGATATGGAAAAGGCAAGAATGGTGTTTGATAGAATGCTTGAGAGGGATTTAACTTCTTGGAACACAATGATTTCGGGTTTCATGAAGGATGGTGACCCAAGAGAGGCTTTATTTATATTTGATTTAATGGGAAAATCGGGATTAATGGCAGATTGCACTACTCTGCTCGGTGTCCTCTCTGCTCTCGCTGACTTAGCGGCAGTGAAACAAGGGAAAGCAATCCATGGTTATGCTATTCGAAATACAATTCTGCAGAGCAACAATTTTTTGACCAATTCTATTATTGAAATGTATTGTAATTGTAACTCAATGGTGTATGCAAGGCAATTATTTGAGGAGGTGACGTGGAAAGATACTGTGTCATGGAATTCTATGATTTCAGGTTATACGCAGAATGGTGATGCGTTCGAAAGCCTAAGGCTTTTCTGTGGAATGGTTCGGGAAGGTGCAGTATCTGATATAGTCACTTTTTTGGCTGCGCTTGGAGCCTGTGATCAGATCACAGCCTTGCAGTTTGGCATGTCTGTTCATTCATATCTTTTTAAGAAGGGCTTTGGTGCAAACACTATCGTGGGAACTGCTCTTGTAGACATGTACTCTAAATGTGGAAACATAGCTTGCTCTCGTTGTGTCTTTGATGAGATGCCCTACAAAAATTTGGTTTCTTGGAGTGCTATGGTTGCAGGATATGGGCTTCATGGGAGGGGGAGGGAGGCTATATCCATTTTCCATGAAATGAGAGCAAACAGTATAACCCCAGATGAGGTTGTTATTACTTCAGTTTTGTCAGCATGTAGCCATGCAGGATTACTTGATGAGGGTAAGGAAATTTTCTACAGTATGACAAAGGAGTACAATGTGAAGCCTGAACTTGCTCACTATTCCTGTTTGGTGGATCTTCTTGGCCGAGTGGGGCATTTAAATGAAGCATATGAACTCATCAAGACTATGAAAGTTAAACCCACCATTGATATATGGGCTTCACTCCTCTCTGCTTGTCGGCTACACCGAAATGTTGAGCTAGCAGAGATTTCAGCGCAGGAAGTGTTCAATTTGAACCCAAAAAGGGTGGGTAGCTATATTTGCCTTTCTAATATCTATGCTACTGAGAAAAGATGGGATGATGTGGAAAGGGTGAGAGCCATTATGAGAAGAAAGGGATTGAAGAAACCACCTGGCTACAGCTTTATTGAGTTAGATAAAGTGGTTCATTGTTTCTTAGTTGGAGATAGGTCACATCAACAAACAAGGGATATATATGCCAAGTTAAAGGACTTGCGTCAGCAACTCAAGGAGGCTGGATACAAGCCTGATACAAGTTCAGTTTTATATGACGTTAATGAAGAAGTGAAGGAGAAGATGCTTTGGGATCACAGTGAGAGATTGGCCATTGCTTTTGCTCTTATTAACACAGCCCCAGGGACTGTAATCAGGATCACCAAGAATCTTCGTGTATGTGGGGATTGCCATGCTATAACAAAACTAATTTCTAAGCTCATTCACCGAGAGATTATTATGCGGGATATGCATAGGTTCCACCACTTTAGAGATGGATTTTGTTCTTGCGGAGATTTTTGGTGAGAAAATATTTGACAAAAAGAATTGTACATTGAGCTGAAAGTAGGAAATGCAGATTCTTTGATTCAAAAAAGCAGAGATCTTATATTGTTCTGATGTAGCCATAAAGGGACATTTTATTAGCATATGATCCGCCAATATTATTTGATTCTTTGATAGTTGTGTTATTCTCTCATCTGATCTGCCTGTGGGTCTCACTTAAATATAGAAGTGATCTTGTCTATCAAATTGTCTAACAAATCAGCAAGTGCACCACCGACGCTCATATCTGTTTCTTTGTCAAATGGGAATGGACTCATTGGTTTGGTTGCTTCAAGAAGATCTTCAATCGGAATCTTTGGTTTTGACCGCTCCAATGGAACTACATGGTGGTTGTACTTTTGTGGGTCTGGACAGTAATCCTGGAAGAAAATGAAAGAGATAAAAACGGAATAGGCATGATTTCACCAAAGAAGCTCATATTATTTCTAAGTATTTATCATTAGATTTTTTACCTGATCAGCATGCATTTTCTTCACAAATGTCTTGAATATCCTAAAATTCTTCCCTTTTAGTAGATCGTCTGATAGACGTAGGTAAGTCACCCCAAACATTCTCAATTTTGGTGGACCATCTCTGTTTACACCATTTGGCCTAGCATTTAGAAGGATTTGATTATAACCTGCACGGTCAAATCTTGAAAGTGCATTCTCACCTGCAACTTCAATGTTCTCTATCCAACCTCCACTTAAAACCTGCAAATACTTGTGTAACACATCAATTAACCACCATTTCAGGTAAATAGTATTTAAATGCATATATCTTTAATTGCATTGTCATAAGCTATGTCACATGGACAGGTGTTGGGTGTGAGTTTGTGTCCAGGTGTCAGATTCATTTGCTTTGCAAAGATTTTCCATTATTTTGAAGTGTCTGATGCCCATGTAATGTTGTGTTGACACGGGTACTCCAAGGTGAAGGAAAAGGTCCAAGTAAGATAGGTTATGAAATAATGTTCTGTAGATTTTGTTTGAATAAAATGTTTTATTCTTCTTGAATATGTTTCGTTTGAAGATTAGAAAATTGATGGCTAGCATACTTGGAAATTGTTAATAGTTCCTGAGTTTTAGTAGGATCAAAACTCATGTTTCTCACAACTTATGGCTATTAAATGATAGATTCCTGTAGGCATTTTAGAAAAGGAATTCTAGCAATTTTTTAGGGTGGAAAACCTGTTCCATAAGATGCCAAATAGCATTCTCACAGACCTTTTTGAATTTGACATGAAAACAGGTATAACTTGAATTATGCTTCCAAATTTTCACCTGCTGAACAAGTTCCTGAGGTCCACTTTTAGCATTAGCTGGTTGTTCAGAGTCCTTCATCTCGAGACACGTGAAATTTAAAATAGCATAATGCCTCGACAGCATTTTTGCTATGGGTCGGTACCCATCTCTATCTTTCAAGTTGTAGAACCCTGCAGTAAGCTCTGCAGCATGACTATCTGCTTTATACCACCAGTGGATTCCAGATACCTGTTTTGACAATGAAATGTAAACCATTTGAGTGATATTGGATGAAAGATGGTTGATACTGGTAAATGGTAATAGTTCTATTGTTGTGAGATTTACTTTTGCTGCTAACTTGACTTTGCAGCCCAGGAATATTCTATTGGCTTCATCAAGGATCTGATCACCATGGATCAGTAACTTGTTAGAATACCAAGTCAAGAAGAACTTCCCTTTTTCACTGAGGTATGTCCCATTTGATGCAAAGAACTCTGTTGATTCGGGCGTGTCATTGTATTCCCCTGCATTATCTGGTAATTCCCACTCAGGGTGACCAGCACTTATTGCAGCTTCTTTAAATTCTGCTTTGAGATATTTGTCATAGCACTGCAATATTTTGTCAACAGTTGTGTTTTAAAGTAGTAAAACCTGATTTTGTTTAAATGAAGCTTAAACTGTGGATTAATGGTTCATGCGATTGCCAAAGTAACAAAAACCAGTCTCACCTGAAATTCTCCAATGCCAGGAAAAACCCATCCTTGATTTTGTGGATAAGAGGGGTATCTAAGCTCCCCTGCAGGACCAAGCCCTACTTCAATATCTATTATGAGTTCTGCTTCTAGAAAATCTGACATGTACTCTTTGAAGCTCTTCATGTAGTCACAATAGATCTACACACACAAAAAAAGGGCACTAGTCAGCTTTAACATCGAGGAAATAAAATATATATGTGTGTGTGCGCGCGCGCACGTGTGAGTGTTGACCAGACATGCCCAGACATCAAAGAGAATGTGTATTGACCATACCTTAAACTTGAAGACCAGGTGGCTGAATCCTACTCATTTGATGTTCCAGTTCATAAACCATATCTTAATCACATTAGACTCTGTTGAAATGGATCTAAATGTTGGAGGTTCAAAACTTGACGTAGAATTTGGAGAAGATTTAAAATAAACATAATTTCCGTTTTTGAAATTAGAACTAATAAGCATAGGCTTTAACTTGATTTCTTACATAATAGGCTTCTCTAGAATATTTGGATTCTCTACTAAATCTTGTTTAAATTATTTGGATTCCATAGTAGATTTTGTTTTTCGGTTTTCAAAGTCCTCTCTAATAGTTTTGCTGGTCCAGTCGGCTTTTTACTTTGTTTTTGTTCTGCTCATTAATGATAGGAATAGAAACCTTGGCCCCGCCCCACCCGACCCCATCCATGCCATGATTGCACAATGCACCGTCATGCTACAACAGTTGGTGGTCCCAGTTCACTTCTTACAAGTGACAACATAGTTTCAACACCCTTTAGTTAAACTATATGATTGATTCTTTGGTTCGCTCATCTAGATGTCAAGTTGACTCTCTCAGTGACTAGCTGAGTCTATGGATCCAGCTGCCAACAAACAATGGATTGTAACAAATACTTCTATTGAGTTAACCACACAAAATTTCAGACTAGATGAATGCATTAAAATGATTTTTTTATTTTTTTTATTTTTTTGTGTGAATCTAACCTCAACAGCAGTTCGCCTGCCAAAGAGTGGCTGGTTATCCACGCCAATTGTGAGGTACTCCTTATTCCTGTTCCCTGTTCGATTAGTGTAGAAGATATCAGGGTCTGAGGCTCCAATGTCAAGTACCCATTTTGGAAGTGGGATGTTAACTACATCTCCTACATTCCCACCACATTCGTGGAATGACATTATAGCCTGTAGTTTCAATCCACATTGTTGAATGAGTTGAAACAAGCTCCTATAAGCAGTCCAATCATATTGCTTAGGGCCTTTGGATTCTACAATGCCCCACCAGACATCTATCAT
Source organism: Hamamelis virginiana (assembly GCA_017140935.1). Taxonomy (NCBI): domain Eukaryota; kingdom Viridiplantae; phylum Streptophyta; class Magnoliopsida; order Saxifragales; family Hamamelidaceae; genus Hamamelis; species Hamamelis virginiana. The sequence continues at coordinate 353,036 of JAESVK010000832.1, read as the reverse complement.
AACTCCATCGACACCTGCCCCTCTTAGCTCCTTAAGCTGTTTCTCCATCCCGACTTTGTCTTCCAGAGTATTATCAACTGTAATAACTCCCAACTGTCAAACAAAAGATGAAAAAACTATCAAATCAGTATGTGATTCTTGTTTACTACTTGGTATCTATAAATAAATGATTATAAACTGAACCTTTTTATTACTTACTGGGAGCATTACATAGACAGGCACATAGTTTGCCAACATCTTCTCATTATCAGTAAGGGCATTTGCAACCTGCATTTTTTTTAGTAAAACAGAGAAAGAGGGTTTGAGTTACCCTTGTGAGAACGAATTGGAGATGCTACTTCTTAGTACTTCACTATTTCTGTCTTGCCTTCTTTTATAATAGGGTAAAGCATTATCTTCTGTCACCTTATCATTACAGCTGAGGAATGCATATGAATGTGAGCCAAGTGGGGCCATTGGTTAACTAAAAACCAAATGGTTATCTTTATCATGCTTTTGCTATTGTGGACCACTTGGAACGGCCAAGATTCCCTCATTCATCTTCTGCAGATTTGAAAGATGGATACTGAGAGATTTGGGTCACTAGGGGGCACCATAAGTGCAAGCCTAGTGTTCAAACAATTACTTCATTTTTACGCTGACAATCTTCGCCACAGCTTGTGATATTGATAGCAAAAATTATCTCCAAGAAGAAGATAAGATGTCACATACCTCTGGTCCTGTGGTGGTTATATCAGATGCCACAGCTTGAGGATTCTTAACCATACCGCCAGTGCCGATTGTGAGAGCATGCCTGAGTCCTAGCCTATTTAGTTGCCTTCCTCCTCGTGCACTTTCGACTTGATTAACCAACAGCATTTCCGAGCTCAATTCCATGTAATGAAGCCTAACTTTCTCTCCCAAAGCACTTAGATTTGAAAGTATAATGCTTGACATGGCGACTGACACCTTATTTTTTAATTTCTCGCAGGCAGAAACTGCTATGAATGTGTTGGAATAGAGATGCTACAGAAGTAAAAGAAGAAACATCTGGAACAAGGGTGAGTATCCTTTATAGAAGAAAAAATCATGTGCGGTGTTTATCATATTGATTGCTTGAGGCATTTCTTGTGGTCTTTATAAGTTTCTGAAAAATGTTATATTCTTTTGGAGCAACAATGGATTCCCTCTAATTTGTGGAGGAAAACATGACAATGAATACGGAATGGAAAAACAAGTGGTGGTACTTTTCTTTCTAATTTGTCCACACATCGAATTACAATCGCAAACTCTCTGTCTGGTTATTTCTTCTGTTTGCATCTTCTTTCTAAGTCATTGTCTCTCTCTCTCTCTCTCTCTCTCTCTCTTTTGTTCTTTTCTTCAGCCAGTTAAAAGTACATTATTTTGGGATGCTTGTAGGGCTTTAGTTGCTTTAGTACATTATTTTGGTATGCTTGTAGGAGTTGTAGGGCTTTACTTTAAATCACTTTTAGTAATTTAATTTAAATTTGAACCTGTTTAAAGTCTCAAAATTGATTTTGGCCAAAGTTGGACCCTTTGTTTCTATCATAATCATTTTTAATATAAAAATTTTGACACGTGAAGGGATGATTTGGATGTAACTTTAAAGAAATATGTGAATAGAGAGTTCTCCAAAACTAATTTTAGACAAAACTAATCTAAAAGTGGCTTTAGGTTCTATCTGCATTTGCTTTATTTAAAATCACTTTCGGAGAATTGTTTCTTCACATATCTCTTTAGAATTATATTCAAACCAACTCTTGATATATCAAAATTTTCATACTAGAAATGATTATGGTGAAAGTTGGAGGCAACTTTGCCAACCCACCTTATCACCCCTCTAAGTTGTTTAGAATTGATATCCCCCATCTCCTAATCTCCTTAGATTAAATGGAATTTGATTTTAGGAAAAACTACTTCAAATGGATCCTTAGGGCCCATTTGCATTAGTTTTTCTTAAAATCACTTTAGAGCTCACAATTTAACTTGATTTAAAAGATAAAATGATAATTACTTCTAGACGACTTGAAGGGTGATAGGATGGTTCGTAAAATTTTCATACTAAAAATTATTTTATTGTGGGCCACAACCACTTCTTGTATGAAAATTCTGATATTTAAATACCTGATTTGAACATAATTTTAGAAAAATATTTTTTAAAAATAGTTCTCCAAAAATAATTTTTAAAAAAATTAATACAAACACACCCTTAATCCATCTTCCAAAATCTCTTGTAGGTGACAAGAGGAGATGGCAATTTTTTCATTGAGCTTGATTTTAGCCCGCCAATAGAGTCGCTTTTATTTCTTTACCGTTGGGAATCCCACGCAATTTGCTGGATCTGTCGTGTCTTATTTAATAGATCAGTTGTGTAAAAATAAATAAATAAATAAATTATCTTCATGGGACAACCTTAGTCATTTGATCAAAAAAATGTTTCTAATTTGACATTGCAAATTGGGGAGAGAGAGGAATAGATGCAACCCACATGGCCCCTACATCTTGATCTATGCAGCAATTTTCTAAGCATTTCTAAAAAAACTGATTTATGCATTAGTTTTCTACAAAATGATCAGTTTCTGTAAAATCAATGAACAAACTGATGAGTTTCTTATTAAAAATGATTTTTAGGTAAAGCGAAAAGATAGTAAGATTTTTGGATAAACAAAACTTATAAATACGACCTATAGGTAAACACCTCATAAAAATTAAAAGAGAAGTAGGGGGGAAAATTCATAAATTGAATTAAAATAAAAGTAATTTTATTACCTCAAATTACAAGTACTTAAAATAGGCGATCCGAATTAGCTTTGAACTAAGATGGCCTTTGATACGGAGTCAAAAATAACTAAGTAGAGCCCCTGATACAAAGTCACGAGTGACCGAGATAGGAGCTCTTTCATTCATCTCGTTGAGTTGATGTGTTGATGAGTTGAGAGAGAGCTTTTGACAGTCTTCGGGCCTTTATTTATAGACTCCATCAAAGTAGTCTCACAACTTTCTTCAACTACTGGCTGCGAATTTGATGATCTTCATCAGCTGCCCAGACTCATCTTGATAAAACGACTCCTTTAGATTGACAATTATCTTTCCAAAAGTGAAGAGTTAGGACATCAGCAAACTCCTTAAAATTCATATTTTTTTTGGCTTCAACAAATAGTCTTTTGCTAGCCTATTTATCATTAACTTGAATTGAATTATTTTATTAAAGCCACATGTCAGCCATTTATGGGCTAATATAAAAATATGGTGATAACAATGACAATCATTCTTTAAATTCAAACCAAATGGAACAGGCATTTTTAGGACTTGCTAATTTACCAATGCCACATCAATCCATAAGCAAAGTGGGTAGATTTATTTAATAATCAACAATGATATATATGTATATAGAACAGCGATTAGTTGCAGTCCGAACTGTACGGCCATTTGGCCGTGTTCCGGTGGTCGGTTCCAAATTCCGACCTTTGGATATGATGCTCACTCCCTGCATACCACGTTTGTAAAAAATCATGCCGATCCGACGGTCGGAATTTTGTAAACCAAGCCTTAGCAGACTGAAATTACCAAAGACTATATATAAATTTCATTTGTGTTTAAGGCCGGTTTTACAAAAAGATAGAATCTATTTGAAAGAATGACTAAACCATTCAAAACATGACACATCATGGTGGTTTTTAAATTCATCGGGTTAAAGTTTTTGGTTGTATAGCATTTTTGTGTGTGTGTATATATATATATAGTTGCCGACAAAACTAAGGATTGCATATATGTATATGTATAACAGTGGGCAATCGGAAGAAGTGGTGCTGCTGACAAATTAGGGACAAGGAAAGCAACTGTCATATATATATATATATATATATACAGTCATGTTACAGTCAGGCCGGCCTGACTGTAGCATTTGTGCAGTCACCCCATTTTGGGGGTGATGCAGGTCACAGGTCATAGTTTTGACCGTTGGATATCCTATTCAGGCAGTGCTTGTCATGCCT
>JAESVK010000832.1:307563-343066 GCA_017140935.1 Hamamelis virginiana | reverse complement strand
TAAATTTACCTATTTATATGTATTTAAATAAATAAGTAAATTTACCTATAAATATAATCTAGAAAGAATAGAATAGTAATTTTATTTCACTTTTCTCTTTCACAAGTAATGATTTCCAACTATTTCTCATCTTTTTTTTTTATACTTTTTTGTGAAATATGTTTTAGTTCTCATTTACATTCTCATTTTTTGACTTTTTGATAGCAGACCCACACGTTGCAAACATGAATTTATATGTCTTCAAACAAATAAGTAAATTTACCTATTTATATAAACTAGAAATAAATAAATGTATTTGGAAGTAAGTAAATTTACCTATATTTATTAGCTAGAAATAAGTAAACTTATTTGGAAATAAGTAAATTTACCTATTTATATGTCTTTAAACAAATAAGTAAATTTACCTATATATAAACTAAAAATAATAAATGTATTTGAAAATAAGTAAATTTAACTATATATATTAACTCGAAATAAGTAAACTTATTTTGAAATAATTAAATTTACCTATTTATATGTATTTAAATAAATAAGTAAATTTACCTGTAAATATAATCTAGAAAGAATAGAATAGTAATTTTATTTCACTTTTCTCTTTCACAAGGTATGATTTCCAACTATTTCTCATCTTTTTTTTTTTTATATACCTATTTGTGAAATATGTTTTAGTTCTCATTTACATTCTCATTTTTTGACTTTTTTATAGCAGACTCACACGTTGCAAACATGAATTTATATGTCTTCAAACAAATAAGTAAATTTACCTATTTATATAAACTAGAAATAAATAAACGTATTTGGAAGTAAGTAAATTTACCTATATTTATTAACTAGAAATAAGTAAACTTATTTGGAATTAAGTAAATTTACCTATTTATATGTCTTTAAACAAACAAGTAAATTTACCTATATATATAAACTAAAAATAAATAAACGTATTTTGAAATAAGTAAATTTACCTATATATATTAACTAGAAATAAGTAAACTTATTTGTAAATAATTAAATTTACCTATTTATATATATTTAAATAAATAAGTAAATTTATCAATAAATATAATCTAGAAAGAAAAGTAATTTTACTTATTTGGCATGTTGCAATGTGCTTCTTTCACTGAGGCATTTCATCGAACATCTTAGGTGCTATTTCGGGATTATAGAGGATTAGTATCTGCACGGTAAGCACGTAGAACAAGTCAGTAGCATTTATGCATTTGGGTCCCAAACAACAATAGTCTACTGCTGCTCCACTGCTCGTGATTAAGTCGAGAACTGAGATTTGGTGGGGTTGCAAAGCAGCGAAGTAAATAGAACCGTCCATTTTGACACATTTATTTTAGGAGATTTATCGTCGACTGCATTTTTTTCCCGCCCCGAGGATTTCTCACTAACTTTTCCACTCTCTGTCGAGGTCGGAGACCACTTCTTGAAGCTGTAGAAATGTGCTTCTGCAGAACTCTCGTAATAGGGATATGATCCCTTCTCTGTCGCCTAGAAATTCGGCTGGAGTTTATTCTAACCATATTCGTCCCAAATTGAAAAAGGTAAAAAATTTGTATTTCTAGTAATTAATTGAGGGTATATATGTCAGATCATATTAAATAGGTAAATATAAAATTTTGACTTTTTGGGAAGGGGTTTTGGGTCTATTACCACTACACCAGGGGGTTTTGGGTTATATCCCCTTTTTTTTATATGCGTATTGTTAGGGGGAGCCACAAATTATTGATTTATTTATTTATTTTATATGCAAATTGTGCTCAATGTTTGTCATAATAAAAAAGGGAGATTGTTAGCCTTATGGCTTCCACCCATTTTTGTTAAATGATTTTGATGATAACAAACATTGTGTTTTGATTTCTCATGTGCATATGAATACATTATTGTATTGCACATGATAATATTGTTGTATTACATACGAATATATTGATATATTGCATATGAATATTTTGTTGTTCATTCATGTTTATTGCCAGACCTTTTTGAATGAATGTTTATTGTTTGACAATGTCATTTTGTTACTTGATTAATATTGCTATATTTATTGAATGTTTGTTTGGCTAACCTTATTGAGTGATTGACATTATCATATAGTTCTTGTATATCTATTTTGGTATATGTATTTATAAGAACAGGATTCAAGGTGTCAATAAAGAAGGCTCAACCATCATGAAACTCATGCTCTACATTGAACCTTATGTGAATATGAATAAGTTATATATTCACTAAGGACCATGAAGAGAGCCATTGCATTGATGCAATCCTTTCATAAAGCCAAGCTCAAGTGTTGAAGATTTATTTATGAAGATCTTGCTTTTGTTCTTGTGTGAGTGCTTAGGATTTATATTGTAACTCTCTCTATAGGATGAACTATAATTGGCTCAAAAGAACATGCATTAAAGACCTCAATTTTGATTTAATTTGGAAAATTATATTTTGGTTAAAAGTTGATTCAAATTCCTAATGGGCTATTTGGATTCAAAGACAAAATATTTTATACTTATTGTTTTGGCTTAAACATCTTTGGAAAACTTTTTGCACTTAGCCAAAAATGTCTTTGAACTCTTAGTTAACTTGTTCATATGTTATAAGTTGATTTCGACTTAAAAAACTCGAAATATTGGCATTAAAGCTTTTCTAGTCGACTAACACTTTAGTCCTAAGTCGACTAAGTGTAGGTTAGAGGCCATGTTTTGAGAAGTCTTGAGCTAGTCGACTAAACATTATGGACTAGTTGACTAACTCTCTCCTAGTCGACTAAAACCCCTGTCCCAGTTGACTAAGAGCAGGTCAGAAGCCATGTTTGAGAAACAGAGCTGCTAGTTGACTAAGACCCCCCTTCTAGTCGACTAATCGATCCGGAAAACATTTCAAAGTGTATTTTTAAGTTTCTATTCGCACCTATTAGTCCTATTCGACTAACCGTGCTCAGGAAGCTTTTTGTAAAGGATTTTAAACTCTCTAGTCGACTAACCCTTTTGTCCTAGTTGACTAACACTGCTCTGCAACAAATAATGGCTCTATTTTTGTGCCTAACGGCCGTATTCTTTTGTGGGCTTATTTATACTCATTGTATAAGTCCTGAATTAACTAATGATCATATGCAAATACATATCAATATAGTATTCATCATTCTTGTGTGATTTAATCATTTGATTCATCATTCTCTCTTGAAGCCAAATTAGTTCATATCTTTGAGAGATATTAGTGGGAGCTCAAATTTGAACTTATCTACTCCTAAAGGAGTTATTATTTGTAATCTCATTAACCATTTTGTAACCTTGTGAGATTTAAGGATTGTATGTAATCCTTGTGGGCGATAATCTACCACCTTTGAAAATAGATTGTGGGTGAGTGTCTTCCACCTTTTAAAGAAGACAATTATAAAGGTTTCTCCACCTTGAAGGAGAGATCCATAGTGGATTGTAGAATCCTCAAGGCGGAGCTCTTGAGTCGTGGATGTAGACGGAGATCGAACCACGTTAAATCCTTGTGTTTGAATCTCTCTAACTCCTCTCTTGCATTTCAATTTATACTTGCTATATATTGTTGAGTTGTGATTCATTCTTACATTTTCTTTATTCCCAATTAAATTTGTTAATTTGTTTATTTTCCACCAAATTTAATTGGCCAATTTTTTAATTTGATAATTAATCTTAAAGTTTGCAAAACCTCTATTCACCCCCCTCTAAAGGTATATACTTGGGCCAACATATATATAAACTACAAAGATTAGTAAATTTACTTATTTGGCATGTATCCCCCATGTGTATACAAATTTACTTGTTTGAAAATATATCCCAATATACATATCCCTCATGTGCATACAAGTTAGGTAAATTTACTTTTGTTGAAAATCATATTAGACACATACAATATACTTTATATAAATTTACCTATTTGAAAATATAAGATAATTTATGCATCTAGGCATATGTATACAAGTTAGGTATATTTACCTAGTTTATACATTAACAAAAGTGTTGAATTTACCTGTTTACAAGTGTCAATGACTGTTGATTTGTTAAAATCAAAATATCTAATTTATGGAATATTTTTTCTAAATAATTATTGCATATTTGTATATGAATGCTAAATATGGTTATTGGGAATATAAAATGAACACTAATTTTGGTAAATTTTGAGAATAGGGTTGAATGAAACGTTTCTATTGGGGTTGAATGCAACTTTCCATTATTGGTGAAAACTAACTTTAGTAAATTTTGAAATCTACCTATAATAAAACAGGGCAATTCCGTCAAAATCTAAAAAATTTGTATTTATTAAAAATCTATTTTTTAGTAGGGACTTTTGGGTATAGCATCCTTTCACTAGGGGTTATTGGTTAAAATCCATTTTGAAAAACTATTATTGGATTGGATTCGCTTCTTATAAATGCAATATTTGCAAAAAATCACGATAATCCAACTCTCTGTTTTTGAAAAATGTCTTAATGAAAAAATATGATTTTTTGTTATTCAAAATATCACTATTTTTTCACAATTGATTTTTTTCAAAAGCCGACCGCTTGAATTTTTGTGTAGACATAATATTTATAAAAGGGGAATCTAATTCAATATTTAAATTTTCAAAATATATTCTAGACTCTACAAAAATCACCAAATGCAATTTTGCATTAGGTAAACCTTATATAAGCATTTAGATATGGAATAAATAAAACATGTAATTTCAAATAACAAGAAAAACACTTTGAAAATCCAACCAGCCCAGCCCTCTCAGCCAATCGTAGTTTTTGAGGAAAACCAGGGGTATTTTGCTGAGTCACTCCTGCAGCAAGAGGTTGAAGAAACAGATAAAAGCAGAAACAAACATTAATGTCAATGGTAATCCTCTTTTTCCTTTTTAATTGCTTCATGTGCCAGCTGAGACTACCCTTTCCTAATCCTAAACACGCCAAACCCATGTAACTACCCACCCAAAATCCACACTCTCTCTCTCCTGGCTTCACTCCACAAGCCATGAAAAAAAGAAGAAGAAGAAGAACCAGAACCAGAACCAAAACCCAAACCCATTTCTTCTGAACCAGACCCAGATTCTCCATTTCAATCCTCTGCCCCTGCAGACCAAAACCCAGAAACGAAAAAAAAGAAAAGAAAAGAAAATGTGTTATGTGGGCAAAGCGACAAAGATCTTCATCTTCATTGTCACTGTCCTTGTGGTTATGGGTCTTGTCTTGGGATTCGGGTTCTTGCGTCACGCCCTTCAAAAGACCCACAAATGCTCCGGCGACTCTTGCGGTTCATCCCCGATCGTTTTCCCTAACCCAAACCCGCCTAATTCCAACCCTGGCCCGCCTTCTCCTCCTTCTAACTCCGACCAGATTCCAGCCCCGCCTCCTCCTCCTTCTAGCTCGGACAATACTCAGCCGCCGCCGCCGCCTCCTCCTAACTCGATCCCAAATACTAACCCGCCTCCTGCGGCTCCTACAACGGCAGTGCCGCCGTCTTACAGCCCGCCGAGTCTAGCGTTGGGGGCTCCAGGTCCGGTGCCGGCATAGTTGCTCTTTTTTTTTGGCAGGTTTTTAATTGCAATTTATTTTTTTTTTCTTTAAATTTTTTGTAATTGCATTGTTTTGTTAAAGCGTTTTCTTTGATCTTTGAATAATTCTTGAATATGGGTTTTTGTACAGTGGAATGGTAGGTCTGGTGGTATTGTTTTCAGTTTTTCATGAGTGATTTTGTGTTCTGGCTCTCTCCTCTCTCTCTCTCTCGGGAAGTTGAATTTACAGAGTTACCCTTCAAAATCAGTGATATTTACAAAATAACCATGTTGCCAATTCAATATGCTTTGAACGAGGAATTTCTGCTAATGTGGATTACAAGTGCGCATCAGAATCTTAATTAATGTGCTTTATTAATTGTTTGGGGATTCATATTTCATATCATAAGATGAGGTTGGGATTCTCAATTGGTTTCCCTGGAATAATTTCGCTAAAACAAACGGGGCTTTAAAGCTGACTGAGATTTTGCAAATGACGAAAGTGACCCTCCATCCACTTTGGGAATTTCCGTCACTATCATTGTTTTTTTTTTTAATTAAAAAAAAAGACTTTGCTCTAAGTCTCCAAAGCAATAATCAATTTAGGATAATTTTGCCATTATTCCTTAAGTAAAAAGGTTAATGGGGCCAACCAGGTTGGTGTGATGGACTCTTGGCAACCGCTAGGTCTCATCAGTCATCAGTTACACTTTGACTAGGCGTGCTGGGCCAAATGGCCAACGCACAAAGGACCGTTTGGTTGCATGGTTTTATATATTTTTTTTAAAAAAATTTCAGTAACAAATTTCATTTTAATGTATGCGAGTGGGATTGGATGTCAAATCAAGTTATTCAGGGGGTTTGGCTTAAGCTTAGGATGAGCTTTGATAAAAAATTTGATGGAGTCTATTCATATATATGATAAATGAGTTCGGATTCTTACTGGTTAATTTTGTCTAAAATCACTTTTTCGAGTTTAAAATGCTATTTAATTTGATTTAAAGAAGTGGAGTGATAATTAGTTTTAGTCGACTTGAGGGTTGGTGGGATAATTAGCCAAAATTTGACTCTTTTAGCTTCTGTCACAATCACTTTTAAATTTTTGATATGTAAAGAGATGTGATGAAATATATGGTTTGGATACAACTTCAAAGAGAGAATTTTCAATAGGTAAAATTAATCCAAATGGGGTTCTAAATTTAAAATTTACTTTTAGCTCATCGATGATGTCGGAAATTGGGAAGGGAGTAATTTAGGTAAATCGGAGTTGTGAATGATTAAAGATCCGATCTCTTACACAGGTGTGGTGTCCCTCCTGCAAAACTCCGATGACAAAGTCAGTTTATAGAGAATGCATGAGAAAGAGTTTTTTGTGGGGGGATGTTGCGTACTTGCATATGTGGTGTGTCCTCCTCCTTTTATAGGATGGTCATGGAAATCTGCACTTGAGTGTCTTGTTTCCTTTCCGTTACACCATTCAGGGGTATGATAGGAAATACGCCAACAGCGTAACGACCTGTCGCTATTAGATGTCAGAGGACAGTACGGCTTACTGCAGGTGGTCAGGATATGTCGGTTCGGATCCGATTTGTAATGATGAGGCAGTTACTGTAGATCGGTAAACCTAATTACGGTTAAGTGTCCATGACAGAGGTCGGGTATTTCACCATATTAACAGAGATCGGTATATCTTTGTACCACGTGTCCATGTCAGAGCGGTCGACGAATTTTATCCTCTTTAAGGCGGTTATGAGAGGATTGTCGTACGTTACATGGATCGGGTTTTGTCTCGATCAGATTGGATAAAATCCGCATTATCTCATCGAGTATACACTTGTCCACGTGTCTTCAGACGATCGGTCAACAGTTTTTGCCCTCTTCACTCATAAACTTGTCAAATAAAGTACTATTCGGTTTGATAAATTCATTCATATTTTAAACAATTAAACTATTTAAATTCGGATTGAATCATCCGGTTTGATAAATTCATTCATATTTTAAATAGTTAAACTATTTAAATTCAGCTCGAGATTGATTCAATGATTCGATAAAAGAGTCTTTGAACTTCATTTGTACTATAAACAAATCAAGTTCGAATCTTATTTTTGAATTCGTTAATTTATTAAGTTAAGATGGAGAAGTCTATTACTCGACTTACTATTGCCTAAATATGGGATTGGATGTATGTTAAATTCAACAATTAATATGGCATTTCAAACCATTCTCAACTTTTGGATCAACCAAGTTTGACATACAAGTTGGATCCATATACTTTGCATTCTTTTAGTGGATCATTATTAAAATTTAACTGCAGAATGTTCAGAGATAGTTGAGTATACTTTAAATTTGAGTCAATTGTATAAATATGATAGTTGACCTAAGGAGTGTGAATTGTAAGGACTTGATTGCACATTTTGAAAATCAACCCAAATAAAGATGGGGCGAGAAGAGAGAGAGACATTCAAATTGAGTGTAAAAGAATTTGGTAAACAAATTACAATTAACTGAAAGAAATGAGCAATGTTGGGTTTCCTTTTGAGAGGAATTCCACCCCACTAGTAGGTGCTGTGAGGGGATGAGATTCCCGCCAAGAAGAATTACAACATATTTGAAAAAAAAAAAAATTATATGAGTTTGTATTTTTTTTGCTGCAGTAGATTTAAGGTCTATTTGTATTAGTTTTTCTTAAAATTATTTTTGAAGTTCAAAATTCTATTTGATCTTAGAGATTATTGCAATAAATGTCACCATGAAAATTCTATTTGATTGATTTCTAAAAAATGTCACAATGAAAAACTATTATAATTAAAAACATCCCACTTATATACAATAAGATTTTGAAAAATTTGACTGTTTGACCAATGTAATTTTTGGCAACTACATAAGAAGGATATATAATTTAACGATCAATTTATCAAAATATCTCATTCATATTGGTGTTTTGAGAACGAATGATAAAAATAATGGTAAAATAAGTAGTAAAGGGATCAGTCCTTGAATATTTTTCTATTTTTTAAAAACCAACTGATGGATTACTCCAAGCCGAAATTCTGGGGGAGTGTAGAGATATAAGTCCACCACTTAAAACAAAAAATCACAAATTCATTAAAGGTGAAAATCGAACCCATCACCTATTAGACGAGAGTCATCTGCCATGACCAACTGGATTAACCCAGTTAAATTGACTCAACGAAAGCTTTTGATTATTCAAAACGTAATTTCGACATTACAATAATATAATATTTTTAGAGGAGTGCATAAAAGTATTCTTGGAGCGCCTGAAGAGCTACCATTAAAATTTAATAATCACAACTCCAAAGGCAGTCCACTAACATGCTCTAATGCATAATTCTCTTTTTTTGATACGAGGATGAACTTTTTAGTCTGTCCATTATTCATCGAGACCGTTACGATTAGTTCGAGAATTAGTAGAGTAGAACCCGAGCAAAATAGTAGTATAAAAGATATGTTGGGCAATTTAATCAAAGTGGCTGTCCCTCAGGTGTAAATCTCTGAAAGGTTGAGAATCCAATACAACAGGTCTCGCGGACCTTTTCATGATCCTGCGGTTCGCTACTCACGGGCGGTGGGGACCGAGGAATCTGCAAAACCAATTTCCAACACCCAAATCAAACAAACTCATAAGGGTTACCGACACGTGTGAGTTTTCTGTGAGATCCGGTGCCACCGTATCATAATTAGAAGGGAAATGAGAGTATGGTACGGGCCTCCGCAAACAACGGATCATATTTAGTACCGACAAAGACAGCACATTGTACGTATGTGAGCCCCATTTCATTGGACAGGATTGTTGCTTTGTTGGTTTACCGAAAAATAGCAAGTCTCTTTGTTTGTTTACCGAGAAATAGCAAGGAAATTGATAGAAAACTTAAAAGGATGAGGATATTGCGACCCTACAAATGATTTCTAAATTTCTAAATTTATATTTTCAAATATGTTCATTAATCGAAAAATTTATCATCAAGGACACATTATTTCAATATTCCAATCTAAAATACCAGATGGTTCAATCGGCTTGAAAAAATTTTCCCACTTCAATAGGCTTGTTCAGGTTCCTCTTGTTATTGGTTTTTTAAGGCGCAAGCTCAGCTTAGTTTCTTGAGTGCCAATTCAATGATGGTTAGATGATCTTTCCATTTTTAATTTTTATAGTATCTATAAAACAAAAAGATCAATACATAATCATTTGATGAGTGGGTTATTAGAATGAAGATACCTGCACTTATAAATTAAAAAGAAAATCTCGAGTTTAGAAGATGAGAAACAACACAAATGAATCTTGAAGTGGAGAAAATCTTGAATTTGAATTGTTTGTGTTCCCGTTGTGGAATTTAGGTCTCGAGACCTTTGGAGAAAGTCTCTGTACGGGCGTGTCAGGGCTAGTTAAAGCCCAAGAGATCGTTTTGAACACGACCTCTAGCACCTTCTAGGCTGCGAAATTAGAAAGTGGTCATAATGCATAGTCGGTTACTTTAAAATTGAAAAGAAAATTAAGCGATTGGCGAAGATTAGAGGTTGATCCTCTTGGATTCTAGTGTATAATGTATAATAAAAACTAAATCCAATTCAAATTACATCGGAATAAAACCGACCTACTTGCTTGTAATGAAATTTGAAATGCATTAAAAAGAGAAATACTTACGTTGCTTAAGATTACAACGCTAGAAATGGAAATCGACATACTTGAAATGAAAACGTGCTTAGAAATTGAAATACAATGCTTGCTTGAATTAAAAATGCTTGAAACTTGAAGAATTACCGATTGTAATTGAAAGAATGCTTGAACTAAACTAATGAAGCTTCAAAAGAAACTTGAAAAGGAGCTTATTAGTGAAGAGAAAGGCCTAAAAATCTATTAGAAAGACTTGAGCATTGCGTTGATTTGAGTTGTTGGAGTTTGTGTGTCTTGCTTGTACCTTTGATTGGAGTATATATAGGTCACGGCTAAGGTTTGACTAGCCACAATAACCACCCACTTTGTGCTCATAAAATAGTGCTCCACTACTTTGTAACTTCCAAAATGATGCCTAAATAATTGCCAGATGTCCCACTAACCAAATTGGACTTAATCCTTGCTTGTCATGTGGCATAACCACCCACTAACTTTTCAAGACTTCATCTTTGCTTGACACGTGGCATAACCATTCATCAATTAAATAGTTTAGAAACCAAAAAAATCCGTCCCACATTAAATAATGTGACAATGAATGTGTTGCATTGTCACATCATCATGTATAATATATATTTCGATTGGTAATATAACATGCCACCTTAGTTATTAATATATCATTAGATATGAAATAGATCCTTCTCCATTTAATATCTGAGTTCAAAAGCTGGTATGGACACTAAGATTCTTTTCGATCCGACTTAGAATGGCATTTTTATCTCCCATTTAAATCTAAACTATATATGTTGGAAGACTTTTTTTTGTGTTTTGACCCTTCAAGTGATCGAAAGCCCTTCACATTACATCAATATCATCCACTCGTGGGCTGAGGTACATTGGATATATATATATATATAATGATTACAAAATTGTAATTTAAATGAGCCACTATGGTATTTTTGTATAATGGGCTTGGTTAGGAAATCAGATGATGACATAAATATGAGTGGAATCTTTTTGCCTCAGCAGTTTGTATTTTTCTAATGCTTAAAATTAACAATCTAATGGCTTTTGATATAATATATATACACGAATGGGGATCCTCTACTTGGGTTTGCTTGGTACTTGGGTGATGTGTCGTGATCTGAATCATCTGCACATCACCCAAGTAAAAAGCAGAGCATCTAAATCATGACACTCATCCAAACATATCCAAGCCCAAGCAGAGAATTCAGACTCGTATATACACATGCATGACACCATCAGTTGTGTTGTGAGTGTTTGGATGCATGTCCTTTTCTGTTCTTGTTCAGAGACAAAGTGAGCGAGCCTTCGAAGCAACTCATCTCTGAAACCAATACGAAACCTCAAGACACTGTTTGGAAAATCATTGTGTTCTAGAGTGTGTCTTGTTCAAGCTCAGGCCCAAGTCCAATGCCAAGCCTAATCCAGACCAGGCTTTAAGCCCAAAATATTCACAAAGCGTGTCGTCTGACACATCTCACTGGAGGACTATCTCCAGAGTCTCAACTCTGCCATCATTGTCGCTTCCTCACCTTTCCTTTCATTTTCCACTCCATCGATATCAAACCCTTTTTATTTTCTTCCCAACCAAACAGAGACCCTCTTCATATTCTCTTTCCAGTTGGGTACCCTTAGGAGATCTCAATGGACATTGGCTCGTCTGAGAACTCTAATTGGCTCTTCGACTATACCTTGGTGGAAGATATACCCCTTACCGCCGGCGATTTCCCGGTGACGGATTCGACCATCGGTGGTAGTTTCAGCTGGCCTTCGCAACCCTTTAACGCCTCTAATGCAAGGTGCGTCAGTTCTGTATATGTTTTTCTCAGTCTGTGTTTGGTTCCCCAGAAGAATGAAAAGAAAAGAAAGGAAAATTTGAAGTTTGTTTTGCTTTTTAAATGTAAAACTCGCTCAAGTAAGACGAGTAGTTCTATTATTAGCTTCCAGTAGAATGGAAGTTTTAGTTTTCGCGGTTCCCAAATATTGAAAGATCTGAAATTCAAAAATTTTTGTTCTCTTCTTTCCCAGGTTTTCTCGGCAATCAAACAGTCATAAACCTGATTTCTTTTTGTTTAATGAATTGAATTTTTTTTTTCTCCGTAAGATTCAAATTTGTGCCTCTGTTTAATTTGTGCAATGACTCAGTAGTTACGTGTAAATAGCTTTGTAAAAAGCGAATGATTATACTTAAAAAATTTATCCTTGGTCATTGATCATTATTTTGGCCCTCTGTTCTCAGTTGGAAGTTATTGGGTTTTGAAGGTGTGATTTTTCCTTTAGGGTTTGAGGGCTGTGCAACTTAGAGTATTTTCTGCAAGTAGTTACCTATGACTCAGGAGGAAGCCTTATTCATTGGCTACAACGTATTGAGATGGGGAAACAGTTATGTATATGCAAATATACTAATTTGTTGCTGTACAAAGTTGATATGTTACTGTGCTAGATGTTCTAGAGATCCTTTTTATTTTGCATTATTGATCAGTTTGAAGCAACCTTTGTCTCTTAAAGCAACATATTTGTTGGTTATGAAATCTGGTGTTATTGATTTGAGAATTATGGAAAGGAAGGAAGTTTTTTAAATTTAATTTTTTTTTAGAGGGAATAGCAGACTAGGAGTCAAGTAGAAAAGAACATCTAGAGAGCACTATATCTAATCACTAGGCTGGCCTGTTTCATTAGTGAGATAGATATAAATAATTGTACCTGTTTCTTTCTTTCTTTCTTTATTTATTTTATTTTTATTCCCTTGACATATTGACATTTAAGCTACCTGTTCCCAGTGTGGAAGTTGACTGTTCATTTGGGGATTCAGATGGCCTCAAGGAAGTGGGCTCCAAAAAACGGTAAAAGTATCTTCCCTTCTCTTTTGCTAGAGTTGGTAAACTGTATTAAGATCTGTTGCTCCATATTATTGCTTGGACACCTACTTTTGATCAATGATTTTTGGCGAGGCATTACTACTTTTGCTCTCCCATTATTTGCTTAAGTATCCTCAAAGAATCTTTGGTGTTTGGGGTTCCTTTTCTAACCTTAAATAAAAGGAAAGATGGACAATGTAGGATTTTACACTCAGAGAATCCTTATCAATTTGGACAGGATCTTGAGGAAATCTACTGAGAGTTGTTTATGTATAAAACTACAATGCATCTTCATAGAAGCAGATGCATGATTGTTTTAAAATAAAATGGAATTACACTGTACAGAATTTATCTCCTCAGGAAGATTAATTGTTGGTTACTGGTAGCATAGTTTCATTTGCCATGACCACCTAATCATAAGAGTGATACATAAGTCATTACAGAAAACTGATAACAAATTAATGTGTGCTTATCAATAGGCTCTCTCGATTGAGACGACCAACAAAAGAGGAAATTTTTTAAAAAAAATGCAAAGATGGGAGGGGGATTTAACCCTGAATTTGTGCATAGGGTTTAAAGTTCCCTCATGTCAAACCTCAAAACCAAGGATGGTCTTTCTCGATGTTATTCCATAAATGTTGTCATAACTAGCATTGATGTCCTAGTTCTTGTGGCAGCGTTAACTGCTCCCTTTACCATTTAAAGCATAAATTTGCCAAGTTTTGGTCATCCAGACAGTTTAGTGTTGCCAGGCTGGTTGGGCTTTCTTCTATTCGGCTTAGTAGCTCCCCACACCCCCACTACCAACACACACACTCACTCACTCACTCACTCACACTCCCTTCTCTTTAAAATTTTTGAGTTTGTGGATGACTAGAGTTGAACTTGAAAGTTGAGACCTCAACTATTCAGTTTAAGCTACTAACGATGGACTTGTAACTATTGTAATGACTTTTGAGGTATACTTTACAACAGAAGATGAAATAAAAGACTTTTGAGTTATATATGCGAACACATCCATAAATGTATTAGTTTACACACACTTGCCTATGTTCTTACATATCCATATCCATATCCATATCTGTATGTGTGTTTGATCATGTGACCTGGTGGTTGCTCAGCCCCTAGCTGTCTAAATGTGCTACCTTTCAATCTGGGTCTGATATCTAGGCCTAGTGGTGTTAATGGGTACTGCACGTCCTCTTGTGGGTTCCCAAGAGCACCTATAAATAATAGCATAATAACTGGGAGTTAATATCTTTCCTGGTCATAGAGATTTATAGCAGCTGAATAAACAGTTCGCAACATCACGAGGAGCTAAAAATGGTTTTGGTAAATGTAAGCCAAATCTTCCTCATTTGATATATAAAATCATTGTGCAATAGTTTAGCAGCAGTTGGATTGAGGCAGTCTGGAGGACTTTTATTAGCCTCTCTCTCTCTCTCTCTCTCTATCTCATATCTTATTCTCATGTGAAAAGATTTGCTTTTGTAGGCTAAGGGCTGAATCATGCAGTGCATCTGGCTCAAAAGCATGTCGGGAGAAATTGCGGAGGGATAGGCTGAACGAGAGGCATGCTATTGTTCTTCTCTTTTCTCATTCAATGTTCTATGTCTTAAATATCCCATAACAAATTTGTTATGATTTCAAGGTTTGTGGAATTGGGTTCTATCCTGGAGCCTGGAAAGCCACCCAAAGCAGACAAGGCTGCTCTTTTGAGTGATGCTGTCCGAATGGTGACGAAGTTACGTAGTGAAGCCCAGAAGCTGAAAGAGTCGAATGAGGATTTGCAAGAGAAGATTAAAGAATTGAAGGTGAGGTTTGGTTTCTATTTGCTGTTTCAAACTTTATACTTCCTTTATCTGATTGGTGGTTCTTTTTCAATTTAAAGATTGCTGCTTCATTCAACTCTCATTTTATTCCCTCTGGCCTGAATAGTGAATATGGTGCTTATTTATAAAGGAATCTTGGGAGTAGCGTGTGAATTTTACTTGCTCCTTTTGTGTGCAGTCTGAGAAGAATGAACTCCGTGATGAGAAGCAGAGGCTAAAGGCAGATAAAGAGAAGCTAGAGCAGCAAGTCAAATCCATGGGTGCACAACCAAGCTTCCTGCCTCACCCTTCTGCCATGTCAGCTGCATTTACTGCTCAAGGGCAAGCTGGTGGCAACAAGCTGATGCCTTTCATCGGTTACCCTGGTGTTGCTATGTGGCAATTCATGCCACCTGCTGCAGTTGACACATCACAGGATCATGTTCTCCGCCCTCCAGTTGCTTAAGATGGAGGACTTCAATGGTTGGTCCATATTCCTGTCTCCAAATAATTGGTAGTTACTTTCTGTCATTGTTGTCAACTATGTTGATGTCGGTTTTTTCAAAGTCAGAGAGAACCGATTAGGTGAATGATTGATGTTTAGAAACTGGCAAGTCCCATGGATTTCTGCTGATCGCATGTAATATACAACAATAAACAGATATGTTGATTTGTGCTCTAATTTTTAACTAGATGGACCAAGCCATGTTCTTGTTCTGGACAAATACTTTTGTTCATCATCTCTGTATAGAATACCTTTTTGGATGACCAAACTTTGTGATCTTTATCATTAGTATGTTCTGGATATGATGTGCTGGAATGCCTTGGTCTATATCTCTATAGGGAACTGAGGGTTTTGAAAAGGAGAAGAATCCAAAAAAAGGGTGATTGATCTCCACACAGAAATGAGAATCCTTCTATTTTTCTTGGGTAACATATGAATTGAGTTTGTTATGTTTTCTGCAGTGATTGATGTCTCAGTTCCATTGCATTGATAATATTATGTCAAGAATGGCATCTTTAATGCTCTGTGTTCTCTCTTTCTCTCTCCATGGTTCCATATTGTGTGTGTGTGTGTATATATATATATATATTTATCTCTTTATGGAAGTCTATATTGAGATTGTCTTTGATATTTTACATCGAGTCGGAAGCTGGGTTCATGCAGGTTGAAAGTTACTTGTAGATTTTGGCAGATACATTCGCATTTAGAGGTCTCATTGTGGGATAACAATGAATTCTATTGACAAGAATCTTTTCCTCAAAATGCACCAGAAGCAGCAAATCAAACAAAGAAAACACAGTAAAATTTGCTCACTGAAATCAATCAATAACATAACATTTCTATGAAAGAAGAAATTCAAATGCTTAGAGGCCCAGAACAATCATCATCATCACAAAGCTGAACCCCATCGCAAGCTTGGATTCAAAATTGCTACAATGAGCTGACGAGGGAGATGAACCAGTTGGAGAAAGAGAGTTTGTACGAGATTCTGTCGTAGGAATATCAGGAGTTGATGGTGATGTAGGACTATTGGTTGGTGATGGGGACTTTGTAGGAACAGATTCAGGCGAAAGAGCCAGTGGGGGAGCAGCAGTTTCAGGAGGCGGAGACGAAACCGGAGATGCCGGAAGTGGACTTGGCGGAGATGCTGCTGCTGGTGGTGAAGCAGTCGTTGCGAGTGTGTCGATTTCAACCTTCATTCCTTGGCTGCAATGTCCAATTGTTCCACAGATGAAGTACCTCTTCCCAGGGGAAGCCAGAGGGATGATTGTAGGGCTGCTGCTGTAACTTTGAACTGGGTTACTTGCCTGGCAGGAATCGTAGTCTGATTTCGGAACTTCCACCACGTCGTGGTTCAACGAGTACTGGAAAACTGCAAATAACAGTAAGCAAAATTTCATGTTTTTTTGCCTTCTGATGAATTTATCCATTTTTTGAAAAAAAAAAAAAAAAAAATTCAATGAACTTACTTAGGTTATCGCCGACTGAAAATGATTGTGATGATGCCCAAGTTTTCAGGTCCGTCGAGGTATCCCACCCACCATTTGAGCCTCCAACAGTATAATTTTCTGCCATGGCCAATTCAGTGAGCATGGCTGTAACAGCCAAGCTCATTATTAGTGTTCTCATCATTGCTATTAATAGAAGTAATTTAGAATGCAGAAGTTAGTTATGGAGACAATATTGATTTGAGTTTTTGTTTGAAGAATGGATTTCTATTTATAGAGGTGGAAAGAACTGAGATGTGTACCTATTCTGAATGGAAGACAATATTAGTTTATGGTTTCTAATTTATATATTGATTTAAGTATTATAATTATATGGCAATGACAGGTTGTTTTCTTATTAATTTTAATCTTCATTTCCTTCTCCTTTTCCACCCTAACTGGATTTATTTTTATTTTCTTGTATAATGTACTCAAGAACTCATATATATATATATAAATTATAGCATCTGTGTCTGATCCAAATATTTTATGGAGTGGTTCATGGCATCCATGTGGGGGAAGGATGGATGGCCTTTTTGTTGAAGGGTTGCACCTAATCCAACCATTCAACCCACCAATGCATGAAATAAATATTAAGCAGGATGTATTGTTGAAGCTGTCATGAAAATGGAAGCAAGTTTAATGCTTCCTTTGTATATATATCAAAGATTTGATCAAATAGTCTTTATATATAAATTGATTTTGCCTTTTTTGGATATCTGGCTAATTAATGGTGCCACTTTATTTATTTTTAAAAACAGGGTTCTTGGTAATTAAGTCACATTTTCAACATTAAATTGAATAATTGCATCCTTATTGCATACAGGGATCAATCAAGCCAGTACACAAATTGTTGAAAGTAATTTGAACAAAATTAAAATCTCTTTCAATTAATTAGCCAAATTTTTATGTTACAAAAATAGCCCGGAGAATTACAAAATTGACAGTTTCATAGATTTTGTTGCTTCTATCTCCTTGATGAAACCATTTTTTTTTCTCTATTTTTGGGGGTCTCATTTGTCCAGAATGTTATGTTATTCTCATTTTAAAAATCACATCCTATGTCATTGAAAATTGGTTTTACCTTATTATTTAATGTAAATGGTTGAAAGTAGGTGATTTTCCACAACAGACTCGTAGTGACCACGACCCAACTTTATATATTTATCTGTTTTTGGCATAAAGAACATTATAAGTCCATCATTTGGATGAAGTAGAAAAATTTTGCTTTTGAGCTCCTTGTTTAGATATATAAATAAGGAGGAAGAATAAGGTTTTTATTTATTCCTTTCCTTCCTATACACCACCAAAAAAAGAAAAAAAAAAAGAAAAATAGTACTCCGTATCACCCATTTCAACTTTAAATTTATCAATTGTGGTAATTTTTTAAGATCCTATTATGTTCTTTAGAGTTATGTTCAAATCATTTTTTTACATATCAAAATTTTCACACTAGAAGTGTTTGAAAATTTTCAAAATAAAATCAGTTTTATATATGGGTATTTTTTTTTTTATTTAAAAAAAAACCTTCCTTATTTAATCCAAGAGAGTTTGTTTCAATTTGAAAAAAGAGAGAGAATTTGAGTTTCCGCGCGTAGTGAACTTTGGGGTGTAGGTGACAAATTTTTTTTTTTTTTTTTTTTTTTTTTGATAAGTAAAAGAAAATTTTA
The DNA here is from genome assembly GCA_017140935.1 of Hamamelis virginiana. NCBI lineage: Eukaryota > Viridiplantae > Streptophyta > Magnoliopsida > Saxifragales > Hamamelidaceae > Hamamelis > Hamamelis virginiana. The sequence goes on along the minus strand of JAESVK010000832.1, from coordinate 324,582 downwards.
TTCAAGAAAGAAACTTGGCTTACAAAGGAGAATCCTCTACCGATATCAAGTTCACCCAATCAGGTGGTTCTTCAAACCACACTGAGGACTCCTCTATTCACTTTACAAAGCTAGCTATCGCATCAGCGACCCTATTACATTCACGAGGGATACTATTGAACAGAAATGAAGAATTATTAGAAAGGGAGGGCCTTTTGACATGAAAGATTTTGAGAGAACTAGAGTTTATAGGAGACTTTTGACCATGTTTCTTTTCTTAAATGGGTATGGTGGTGGATTGTGATGTGGGCTTTGGCTACATTTAAATGTTAGAATCTTGAAAATTTTAATGTAAATAATAATCTGATTAAAAAATGCAACCTGAAAGAGGTATATACATAAAATTGCATTATCAAAGTGTCTTAAGTACCTAATACCATCCAACTCTTTCCTACACCAACCATTCCCAAAGAAATTTGTCATCATTGTTAATAGCTAAACAGGAGAAGGAAGATTGTTCAAATCATTATTGGTGGTTGGAGTTACAGTGGTGTGGATATATGTGGTGGTTGATGGAGGTTTGAGGGTCGAAGATGGGGAATATTTAGCGGAGAGTGACTATGGTGATTATATAACTTCCATACAGAAATGTGTTTTCTCTATAAAACTCCTCCAAAAAAACAGAGTGAATAATATGCTTATATAACATTATAACCCTTAACTTCCTATAACCCTAGAAAGCAGATGCACACAATATGTGCTGGGGCACTCATGCAAGTTGCAATGCAAACAATCAACCGAATCTGAAAATATGGCCGAGGGGTCGCTTAATTATAGTATTGTTGCTATACTTTTTCATTTCCCCTTCTTCTCTAACACTAGTGCATCCATATATAGTGAATCCTATTCCGACACTTCGTTGATTATGTATCTCCATTAAATTTTTGAAAAAAAATAAATCGATTCCAATTTGTTAGTGTTAGGAGGCGTTGATGTAGATTTCTAAATTTTACAATAATAATAATAATAAAAAATTAAATTAAAAATCAACTAATTTAAATTTTTCCCCAACATTTTAAATGTATAGAGGTGCCACATGAATATAATTTTTGTTGCCACAACAACTAAATTATTATAGAGTAATTTCATTCTGCACAACATGTGGAATTAAAGCAATACATTAATAGATACTTAATTACAAATGTGTACTCATCTATGTAACACTTTATTTATCTATAGTATAAGCTAGTGATGCCAATTGCCAAAACCCCATAACTTTCTCTCTTTAGTTTTTTTTTAGGCATTGACAAAGGGGTAAATCTCATATCTTACATTACAACTCCCACCAACAACCCTCCCTCCTTCTTTCCCATCACAACAGCTTGGAAGTTCACTCACTGCATCATCAAGACACTTCTTACAATCAGTCCCAGAGAGATCCCTGGTGCATTGAGCCAACCCATAAAGTTTCTTTGATTCTCCAAGCTCTAATTCTCCGGTCGCGTACATTTTTGAGGCCACAGAAGCTTCCTTGGCTAGTTGGCTTAACAACTCTTTCACCTTTTGATTAAACGTTGCAGGGTCACTAACACTTTTCACGTTCAACATGTAAAACTTGTTTTGATTGTCAATTTGACCAAAGAAGTTTTTGTTCAAGTATTTCAAAAGACAGTTATCGTACCAAATGATTGCGCCTTTGTTGTATGGGCAGCGTTTGCGAATTTCACTGCCTGCCACGGCGACACAAGTTTTGCAGTCTGAGCTTGAGACATCGCCACGGCATAGAACAAGCCCATTTGCTTGGTCTTGGTTCTCACCTATTGAAGCAATTCCAAATCCAGTGGGAGGAGCTTTGATGTAGAGAGAACTAATGAGAGTGTTCAAGTTTTTTTCATAAGGGCCATTGGCAGTGAAATTCCCTGCTGAGCTTGAACAAAAATGGTAGAGAGGGCCATCAGCTCCAAAAGCAGCTTGGAGAAGGAGAGCAAAGGATAGGAAATAGAGAGAGGAGATTAGTCTTGAGAAAGACATTGTAATTAATTGGAAGGATATATGTGAAAGTTATGGGTTTAATATTGTTGGGACATTGAGTTCATATATTTATAGTGAAAATGTCATCACATTAACAAGTCACTTGATGTGGTAGGTGACGTAAGACTCCACGTCAATGCTATAACATCATAACATACATTTAAAAATTAGGGTTATAATCTGCACTTTAGTACCTCGAACTTTGGGGGTAATTTCAATTTAGAACCTAAACTTTTAATTTGATCAATTTAGGACAAATTTTTAAAAATTTGTTTCAATGTAGGACAAAACTAAGCATGAATTTTTTTTTTTTTGAAAATAGTGTACCTCCATGGTATTGCTACACTAGCACCCAGTCTTAGAAAATGGTTAGGCCGGGTAGTGATGCATTTTCCTTCTAGAGCAAAATTTTCAGTGTCCAAGTTGGAGGCTCACTTTCATCGACCCATGAAAGTTCTAAGGAATGAGCCAAAAATATTGACTTACACTCAGCTCAAAAACCACCGAAATTTCTTGAGTTTAATTGAAAGCAATGAAAATGTCAAAAATTTCAGCAGATACTACCTTTCCATTATGGCAAATTGCTGGATGAACTCGATGGCTAGCTATTTTTCAAAGTCGCACCAATATATATTATGACCTCTGTCTAATCTTATTATTAATTAATTTGTTTTGCTAATCTTGCAATGGAGAAAATATTAGATATTTTTGCATTAGATATTTTTGCAATATATTTGTTTTGATGTACAAACAAAAGTGCTAATATCAGGTGCACCTGATGCTTCTTGCATCAGGTGCCCTCTTGTAGAGCCACTTGCGGTGCAAATTTTAGAAAACTGACCGTTGGATTAGATACCCCAATCATGTATGTCATGCCTGCCAAGAATCACAGTGATCCAATGGTTGGCTTATGAGAAATCTGACTGTGAAAAAATGATAACATTTTAAGGAATAAAAAAGTCACAATTTTTCAAAGTTACATTTTTCAAAAACCAATCGTTAGATCACTGTGATTTTTGGTAGACATAACATACATGATAGGAGTATCTAATCCAACGATCTATTTTCTAAAATTTTCACTGCAAGTGGCTCTACAAGAGGGCATCTGATGCAAGATGCATTAGGTGCAATGATATTAGCATTTCTGTATATACAAATAGTGGTTAATTATCATCACGTCTTTTTAGATGAAGAAATATTTTAAGAGTGAACACATGTTCTCTTTATTATACAGACACATGTCTTAATTTATGTTTTCAAGCCACAAGTTAGTAAAATATATCCACAAAGATTATGTGATCATCTTGAATAAGGCTATCAAATGAGCTAGCTAGTTTCCTAGTTGAGTTCAAGTGTTCAACCATTTAGGTCTGTTTGGGAATTTTAAACTAAATTAGATGGAGAAAATATTTGCCTCTCTTCACATTCGGACATTCCTCTTTACTTTTATTTACAATCTATCATGCATCCAAATATTAAAAAGAAATGATCTCGTGCATACATCTCAATACATATTTATGTTATTATACACACAAGTTCATATTAATGTCCATGCATGACAACATATTTGCACATCCATGTCCACATGATCATGTCTCTTAAATCATTCATGACACTAGCTTGGGAGAATATGAATGGAGGTGAGGAGAGGTTCCTCTTCTCCCACGTGAAGAAGCAATATTAATACAATTAACAACTTATCCTTTATTAAAAACTGACTAGTATAAAAATTATATTTATAGAGTAATGATACTGTCGGTATTTGCCGACTTTAATGAAGTCAGCAAATACCATGATTGTTAGATTTTATCTCATGGCCGAGATCTAACGATCATGAAACATTTATTGACTTTAACAAAATACAAATATCATTGATAGAAGGTTCCACCTTAATGACTAGAAAAAGCTGCAAAACATGCATGCCACAGCAGGCCCCACAATGACTATATATGTCATATTTTTAAAATTCTTCCATTAAACATCCATCTAGATGCAAGTTGATGGAAACAGGTACTCACTGAGAACATTTATGGACCAACGCAATTAAACAAAATGTCACATCTCCATTTATTAAAAATATACAAGAATTTTGGATATAAAAAAAAATATATATATTGCATAATAATATTGCATCAAATAATTATGCAATTGAGTCATCATGCATGTACACTTTTTTGTTTCTTAGTTCTCAACTTTCATTGCAATATTTCTATTATGTAATTATCAAAAACTTACTACCAAAAAACTAGGACTACCTTTCCACCAGAAAATAAAAATAAAAATATAGTTAGGACTGCTTGTTTACTTCGTGAAAATTTTCACAATTTTCATTTTCATTTTCAATAAAAACAGAAAACGGCCTAAAAAATGCGTTTACTTGTAAAAAATGAAAACTATTTTCAAGAAAATGAATTCAGTTTTTAAGAAAATGTGAAAACATCAAAAAGACATTTTTTGTATTTTCACAAAAACTGAATACAAGAATTATATCGTGGCAATGCTTATAAACATGGAAAAAAATATGTAGACCAACTGTAAAACCAAAAAATGAAAATAATAAAACTTATAGAGATAATATATAGTTTTAGTAAACACATTTACACCATTTTTAGATTTTGAAAACAGTTTTCATTTTTGTAAAGTAAACGCATTCTCTAAATTTTGAAAATTGAAAATGAAAACCATTTTTTAAAAATTTTCATAAAAAATGATAATTGTGAAAATTTTCATGAAGTAAACAGGCCCGCTACTTTATTTATTTTATAAAATAAAAATGATAGGCGAACTGTCAATTAAATTGCCAAATGGATGTCCAATTAAACTGCACAAATGAATATTCAAATGCACGCGTGCTAGAGCACTCATACTCGTGTGGCAACTTGGTATGCCAATAAAGTTCAAGGAGTCGTCTTTCTTAATTATGGCATAGATAGTTTGGTCCCTCCCCCCTCAAACTAGTGCATCCATGCATCCTATTCCAATGTGTGTGTGTGTATATATATATATTCGCATTTGATTTACGAGTTTATATATATGGCTATGCATATTTGGCCTTGAACTCCCAAAACAGTGGTTTTTTTAATTTTAGAGTTCAAAAAATAGAAAACAGAAAATAACAGGGCCTGTTTACTTAGTGAAAATTTTTGCAATTTTTATTTTTATTTTCAATAAAAACAAAAACGGCATAAAAAATACGTTTACTTGTAAAAAATGAAAACTATTTTCAAGAAAATGAATTCAGTTTTTAAGAAAATGTGAAAACATCAAAAAGACGTTTTTTGTATTTTCATGAAAACTAAAAACAAAGATTATATTGTGGCAATGCTTATAAACATAGAAAAAAATATGTAGACCAACTGTAAAACCAAAAAATAAAAATAATAAAATATATAGAGATAATATATAGTTTTAGTAAATGCATTTACACTATTTTTAGATTTTGAAAACAGTTTTAATTTTTGCAAAGTAAACATGTTTTTTAAATTTTGAAAACTGAAAATGAAAATTGTTTTAAAAATTTTTTCACATAAAATAAAATTTGTGAAAATTTTCACGAAGTAAACAGGGCCATATCGTTTTGTTTTCTATTTTCAGTTTTCATACTAGTCTTATTTTTAAACCCACCGGTGGGTATTATAAAATACCATTAAAATACCAAAATAAATGAAAATAAAAGTTTGGGTTATCACACTAAAGATGAGTTTGATTGGTTTTTATTTCAATATTGTACGTTTGATAAATCATTTTTTCTACGTAAATCAGTTTAGTCTTGTACACAAAATAAGTTATAAGTAGGGCTGCAAATGAGCCGAGCGACTCGCAAACGCGTTTGATAAAGGCTCAACTTGAGTTCGTTTATTAAACAAGCCAAGCCCAAGCCTTAAATTTAGGCTCGTTTAATAAACAAACCAAGCTCAAGCAGATCTCGGCTTGGCTTGTTTATAAAGCTCATGAATAGGCTTGGAAAGATGTTCGTGAATAAGGCTCATGAACAAGCTCGTGAATATGCTCATGAATAGGCTCGTGAATATAATATTGAACAGGCTTGTGAATTGGCTCGTGAACAAGGCTCATTCTATCATTGTTTTTATCCCAAGCTTCCATTTATAAAAAATATGTAAAAGTAAAAACAATTTTTTATTTTACATACTCTTTACATTTTTTAATATAAAAACTAAATTAAGTTAGAAATTATTTTTATTTTACATCCACTCACATTTGATTTAAGAGATGAGTGATAATTAGTTTTAGACAATTTGAGAGGAGATAGAATGGTTGACCAAAGTACGACTACCTTAATAGAAAATTTTAATATGTGAAGATATGGTTTGAACATAATTATAAAGAGATATGTGGATTCATAACTCTCGAATAGTCATTTTTAACAAATCTAGTGCAACACGGTTTCAGAGTAATTAAGACTTATTAAAAGGAAAGAGTCATAATTTGTAAAATACAAAACCCACCGTTTGATTAAAGAAACTTTTTATGAATATCGTGATTGCAAATAATTAAAGTAATCAAACAGCCAGTTTTTGAAAATTGTCAGTGTAAAAAATTATATGTTTTGTTGTTATAAATATCACAAATCTTTTATAGTCATTATTCATAAAATAGCCGTTGGATTGCTATGATTTTTTTGCGATCTTGGCATTCATAAGGGATTTATCTAATCCGATGTTGGGTTTTTCTAAATGTAATCGGCAGTTAGCTCTACTGAAGTAACCTCACCCAACTTTATACCAGGTGCACATTGTAATTGACTGACTGAGGTTACATGTGTAACTCTAATTGCACAATATGTTTTTAAAAACCCACAGTTGGATTGAACAAATTTCTTACGAATATCATGCTTGCCAAAAATTATAGTAATCCAACGGTCTATTTTTAAAAAATGTAAAGGTGAAAAATATATATTTTTTCTTCTTCAAAATATCACCAATTTTTCGGTCTTTTTTTCAAAATCTCATGATCATATTTTAAAAGGACATCTCATTAGCAAATGCAATAAAATATTATTACTTGCTAATCTTCTTTAACTGTAAAAGTGCAAATAAGTCAATTTGAAGGTTATTGTTTAATTCGTCCTAAATAGCACGAATCCGCGCGGGTTTGTTTTCAAAACGGCAGCCGAATGAGAAATTGCGGATTCGATAGGGTTGCTGTTTGATGCCGTCCAAAACGGCACTGATCCGTATGATTTTGTCCTTAAAACGACAGCAAATCGAAGGATTGTGAATTGAAAAATTTTGCAACCTGGCATTCACACGCGTGGAGCCTTCTACTGTGTTGTGATGCCCATGTGATGTTGTCGGCTGATCTTCTCATATCTTCTCTCGGCTTTTGTGTTTTGATGATATCTTCGCATATCTTTGTTTGGGTTTTTTCCTTCGCACCACTAAGTTTTCTTCTTCGTCGTTCGTTCCGGTTGGAGTCCCACCGGTGGGTTTTCTAAATATATTTTCTATTTTTTTCTGAATTTTGAAAACAGAAAATTAATTGCTAAATATATTTTTTACTCTGTTTTATTTTTATTTTTTAAATTTGAAAACATACAGAAAACTATTTTCGGACTTCACGGCTAAATATGGCTAACTTATTAAGTTCACCATCTAGATATGCAAGAGTATGTGATTTTCCACAGTGATCGACCTAACTTTATTAAGTTCACAATCTAGATATGCAAGAGTTGAAAAACTTTGCTCATGAGCAAATTAGTCATCACCTAGTGATTTTTATGGACCTAGGGCAACAAAATGTCACATTTCCATAAATTAATCTTTTTAACATGATACGATATATGGGTCAAATGGTTGGCTACAAAAAAGTATCTAGGGAATCAATTTGGCTCCCCTTAATTGCGGTACTACTTTCATTTTCCAATGTTATGAAAATAGTACGACTGATTTTGAGATTATTTGACCGACATCCTTTTTTATAAAATTTTAATTTTTTTTTTGACCAATTAATCCACTGGATTTAGTGCATTTCAATTGGTGAGGGTGTAATGTAGATCGCATGGATATTTTATTAATATTTTATAATTTTTGGATTTTTATATTTTAGAATTTTATTTTATTGATTTTAGTTGTTTTTAGGGTTTTAATAGTCAAATTTGAGTATCTATATGATACAATAATAGATAGGGTCAATTTAAGAAGGTTTCTAGGTGTTATTAAAGATTTAGGAAATACTAAAATGTGCTACACAGCACAAATCCGGGAATTAATATTTGTTTCCATTTTCTAGCTAGGGTTCCTAGGGTTATTTCCACTATAAATATGCTTGTAGCCGCCTTGGCTAATGGAAGTTTATGAATTAATTAGAATTTCACTTTTTTCCCTAAGTTTCTCTATTTGCGAAGATCGAGTACTTGGTTGTCTATGTTCCTAGCACTATCTTTGTGGCACATTAACAGGGATTTGGAAGGTTGTTCGTTGTTGGTTAGCTTGTCTTCAATATTCCGTTGCATAAGTTAGTATCAGAGCTAAAGGTTATTCCTGCACCATGCCGCGTTTAAGAACGGGTTGTGGTGGCAGTCGTAATGTCCCTCTGGACAACGTGTACGAAGGAGATGACGTGGCCTAGCTGCGGCAACAGATGGAAGCGATGCAGGCTGAAATGGCTGAGATGTGTTTAGGGTAGCGTCGTGGAAGTCGAACTCCTCCTTGATCCTCTGTGGTTGAGGAGGATCTGGATGATGAGTATGGTATGTCGTTTGATATTAGCGATTCATCTTTTCAAAGTCCTCTTAATGATTTTGGAGAAGTTAAGGTTGAAATACAAGTCAACTTAGATTCTCCACCAATCTTTGATGAGTACGTGGATGATGATATTGAGGAGAACATGATTGAAATTATTGAAATAGTTCAAGATTCAAATCTAGAAGTTGTTAAGGAAGATATGAAAGTTTTTATTGAAAGGACTAATTTTTTGAAGGCGGATCGTGTCGAATTTCATTACGAGCTTAGTTCGCAAAATTCAATCAGCCCACCAATTGATTTTGCAGGAGTTGAAAATTTTAATTTGGTATTTGGTCCTTATTTGGTGAATTTTGTCAATAAATTGAAGATTCGTGCAAAAATCTTCAAAGTTGTGCAAGTTACGAAGAGTGCGAAATTGAAGCGGCTAAAATATTCGAAGTATTTAATCTGATGGAGTGGACGACATCAATATCTTATTTCTGATGAAGATTCGGCGAATTTGAGGACAAATTCTGTAACGCCCCAACTTGACTTTCATTTACAAATTCAGACGGAAATCATGACACCGAATGGTTACTCGTCCTCATTCGGAATTCCTCTCTAGAAAATCAACCGGCACCGTTCGGTTGATTGTCTTATTAAGAAATTTAACTTTATCAAATTGCAACCTTACCCAAAACTTCTCAAATATATAATAAACACCTCACAACTTCTCAATTTTACAAAAATATCCCAAAATTTAAAATAATAAAATGCAAAAAATTTTCGGGTTATCACAATCTCCTTTCTTATAAAAAAAATTTAGTCCTCTAAATTTAAAATCATCCTGTTATGGAAAAGAGTAGGTATAATAAACTTCTATTTGATTATGGTTCTTCAACTGTACTTCATAAAATTCATTTTTTTTGAATTTTCAAAACAAGTTTTTAAGAAAATGAAAAAAATCATGTGTATCAAAGGTGCACTTTAAGTCCCAAATGCCTTTCTCAAACGTAACCACATGGCATACTTCTATGGTCATTTAAAATTTGCCATATGTGCAATCAAAATTGCATATAATAACATCAACCATAAAAACAATATTGATATCTCAATAACAAATTTCTGAAAAATCTACTATTATTTATGTACATCATATAACAGAATTATTTTGAGAATCAGGAGCAACAGTTACAGACACTTTTCGTAACTTATCCAAAATTTTCTTCTGGACTTCTTTAATCTGGTCATTATACTGCTCTAATTCTGTAACCTTTTGATTCAATTGTTTAGCATACGAATCCAATATACTAGTTAAAACTTTATTCTCATGCATTAATACCCGATTTTTCTTTTGAGACTCTAAGAAAATATTGCAGACTCTCTACTTCTGCAGTTCTAGCTTGCAGTTCTAATGTCCTAGCTCTTAGGCGCAGAGCTATATTTTGAACAGAATTTGTATTTCTTGAACAGAGTATGAGAGACTTATACAGAGCTTCTGTATCAGACATTTGCGCTAGCATCCTTTTAGTTGAAGGAACAACGAAAGGCTGAGCATTCAAATTTTTATTCAAATCAGGAATCATGTTAACAGAGGATGAGGATGCCATTGCAAGAACTTGAGAAATATCAATAAAACTTTGAGGAACGAATGATGCAGAGTGCGATTCTGATGAGTATTTAAGAATACTGATCTCAGACAGAAAAATCCACTGTTACTTAAACAAATCTAGCTTTTGAATAATTAAATCCAACAACAGTATCAGCAGACGCGTTTTTTAGAAAATCGATCATTTGTCAAAAAGTGTACAATTTTCGCACTCGTTTTTCAAAAAGAGATTTTGTCCGTTTATCGACAGTTCAAATTGGTCTGACTACTTTTTCAGAAAATCTTTATTTCGTCAAAAAGTAAACAGTATTTGCGCCAAATTTTCAAATCGGTCTAACTACATTTTCAGAAAATCTTTCTTTCGTAAAAAAGTAAACAGTATTTGCGTCAAATTTTCAAAAAGAGATTTGTTTGCTTGACAGACATTTCAAATTAGTTTGAATTTCTCAGCCGAATGTATAGAAAAAATTTTCTTTTATAAATTTGATTATCCTCTTCATCTACTCATTAAAATCTATCCTTCATTTCTATACTTGCAATTGAAGCGTCACATACTGATTCATAGAAATCATTTTCACATTCTGTCGATGCTTAAAAATTATGTCAAAAATTTATTTCTTAACTCTATTTATACAGTTTGAAGAAAAGCTTTCTTCTATCACTACCATCATAAACAATTTTATCCATCCTCACACATCAGGGATTGGTATTTACTTCAACCTCCACAGTTACATATGGTAAGAGAAGCTATATCAACTTTTATCATATCTTCCATTTTGCTTCAACCTCCACAGTTACATATGGTAAGAGAAGCTATATCAACTTTTATCATATCTTCCATTTTGCTGGCTTCTGAGTCCTTATAACAGTCATCTCATGTCTGTCAACTGAGAGTTCACTTTCTCGGTTACAGGCTCTATTATTAAAAGTAGCACTCACAAGAGCTTTTAGCAAAGCAGAGATGGATTATGGGTTGTCATTCAGGGCAGTAATGGATATTTACCATCAAAGAAAATCTTCACGACCATGAAGCATTTATTGACTTTAACAAAATAAGCAAATTAATGCTAATTAACAAGATCATTTCACTATATTTATATAGTGATAGAAGGTTCCACCTTAATGACTAGAAAAAGCTGCAAACATGCATGCCACAGCAGGCCCCACAATGATTATATATGTCCTAACTTTATAGGTCTTCCATTAATTAACATCCATCTAGATAGATGCAAGTTGATGGAAACAGGTAGTCATTGAAAATATTTATGAAAATACAAGAATTTTGGATAAATAAAAAATATATATTGAGTCGTCATTCATGTACGCTTTTTATTTCTTGTTCTCAACCTTCATTGCAATATTCCTATTACGTAATTATTACCTTTTCCCACCAAGGGAGTAGAAGAATCAAAATGTTGACACAAGAGCTCAACTAGGACCACAAATGAATATTCAAATGCACGAGTGCTAGAGCACTCATGCTCGTGTGGCAACTTGGTATGCCAATAAAGTTCAAGGAGTCGTCTTTCTTGATTATGTCATAGATAGTTTGGTCCCCTTTCCCCTCCTCCCTCTCCCTCTCCCTCTCCCTCTCCCTCAAACTATAGTGCATCCATGCATCCTATTCTAGTGTGTGTGCAGGGGCAGAGCCAGGATTTAATATTAGGGTGGACTAGGTTAAATAAGGAATAACCAAAATATTATAAAGTAAATGAAATTATGATTAATTTTTAATTTATGTCTACACAACTATATAAAGATTCGACTAACACAATAAAATATCTATTCGAGTATTACAAATAATAGTGCAAAGAGAAATAAAAGAAAATATACTATCGATGATGCACCCTATGATCCTTAAGATTAGGGTTAGGGCGAGAAAGACTAACAGAGAGAAGGAAGTCAAATGAGGCAGCTAGGATTGAAGAGAGAGATCATACGAGGAATTTGGTACTTTGGACTAAAATATTGAGTTGGTTTGGGCTAAAACTCATTTAATGGTGATCTAATAAGCCTAAAAAAAAAAATTGCCCAAACTTGGGGTGGGCTACAGCCCACCCAAGCCCCTACATGCCTCCGCCCTTGTGTGTGTGTCTATATATATATATATATAGATATTCACGTTTGATTTACAAGTTTATATGGCTATGCATATTTGGCCTTGAACTCCCAAAACAGTTTATTTTATTTTTTTAAATTTAAAAGTTCAAAAAATAGAAAACAGAAAATAATATCTTTTTGTTTTCTATTTTCAAATATTATTCTTGTTTTTAAATAATAAGTTAGCCAAACATATGTTTTAAATTATTTTCTATTTTCTCTTAATTTTGAAAACAGAAAGTGATAGCCAAATATATTTTTTACTGTTTTATTTTTATTTTTTAACTTTGAAAAAGTACAGAAAACTATTTTCAGACTTCACGGGTGAATATGGCCATAGTGCTGAATTCAAAAATATCAAATATCATTCGTACAAGCTAGGTTCAACCTTATTTAAAGTAAAAAGGTCGAAAGTACTATTGGAACATTGGAGCAAATATAATAATATATATATATATATATAGAAGTGTTCTGGTCAGCAAATGCTTACTTTAACTAAAGTCAGCAAAGAACACAAGCCCTTGGATTCCCATTCACTTAATGGATGATTCATCTCAAGATTCCAATCCAAGGGTTTGTGTTCTTTGCTTACTTTAGCTTAAAGTCAGCAAATGCTCACTAGAACATTTTTCTATATATATATATTGAAAATCTTAGCGTTGACTCAAAGGAAGGGTTGAAAAGGTTGACTTTTTTTTTTCTTCGACTTGGCAGCTGTTAATGCGTTTCAAGTCATTAGAAGTTTTTCCAACTTGGCTGCGTTTTTTAGGAAATCAACTAATTAATGGCCGGGTAAGGTGTGGGCGCATTAATTTGGAGAGTCGTAATTAAAAAATTCAAACTAAATGCCGACATATATACACCACTTATGTATACAGCATGAGTGGTTAGTACGAGTGGTTAGTTTGTAGAGCAATATTTGACTGGGAATTAATTATACACTAGGGGAAAAAAGGCAGGTTAGGCTTCTCTCCAATGAGGCTCCTATTTTTTATTTTATTTTGCGAAGCGATATACATTAGGAGTTTAGAAGTTAGTAATAGTTAGTTTATTAGTTAGTACGTAATTGTTATTGGCCAGTCAATCACTAACCAAACCTTTATATGATCCCATGAAGCGGTGGCCTCGTGTAGCTAGAGAGCGGAAATTAGTTGGACTCTAACAGCTTGGACACCTTGTTGCTTGGCTAAAAAAAAACAAAAAAAAGAAAATTATAAGTGGGGGAAAGGAAGCAATAAATGAATTAGTTCTCATTCATGTAGAATAGAACCCAAAATCTCAACCCATAAAATGGCAAGACATAAACCACAGTTTTAAAACTCAATTTAGTAAGGTTTCTATTCATTAATTAGGTCCAATGAATTAGTCACAGCATTCGACTTCAGCATCAATTTGGAATTAAGATTTACCATTTGATGGGTTCATTCATTAGCTAAATTGTACCAATAATAAAAAAAAAATAAAAAAAAAATAAAAATTTATTTTGAAAAATAATAATGCTCTCCCATTTATATATATATATATATATATATATATATATATACGGCCACCTACTTTAGTTGGCATACAGTTCTTGATCAAGCCATGCACGTCTTTCTAGATGGAGAAATATTTTAAGGCTATCAAATGAGCTAGTAAAATATATCCACAAAGATTATGTGATCATCTTGTATAAGGCTGTCAAATGAGCTAGCTAGTTTCCTAGTTGAGTTCAACCATTTAGGTCTGTTTGGGAATTTTAAACTAAATTAGATGGAGAAAATATTTGCCTCTTCACATTTGGACGTTCATGAAGTATTTGTTGACTTTAACAAAATAAGCAAATGCTAATTAACAGGATCATTTCACAATACTTTTATAAGGACATTAAATCTGAAAATAATATAATAACTAAATGCTAGCTTAAAATATGGAAAGGGTATATTAATTAATCTCTTATTTTGGTTGACTTTAATTTTGACCTAGAGAGGCTTCTCAGTAAGGGATCATTTTTCCTATTAAATTTATAAGGATGGTTATCTCCTGTCCATAGAAAGTTCAACCCTAATGACTATGGGGGTGTTTGGGAAACCAAAAAATCGGTTCTACCAGGCATAGTGCCGGCCCAAATTTTGTGAACCGTGTTTGGTAATCCATCTCAAATCTAATATCTAGTTTTTCTCTGTTCTAATTTTTGCCCAAAATCCATTCAAAGCTGCTCCACCTCTCCCCCTGGTTTTCATAAAAACCAAATAAGAAAAGCTAAAGCAACGACAACCAAGAGTGGAGCTTCCTCTCCCGACGTCAAAGCTGCTCCACCTCCCCCCTTCTTGTCTCCAGCATCGCCGCCCCTCCCGACGGCTCGTCGGACTGGTTCCGTGTGAAGCGGTTCCACCACCTGGAGTTTCGGTGCACCAATGCCACCAACACGGCTCGTCGCTTCTCCTGGGGACTTGGAATGCCCATCCTCGCCAAGTTCGATCTCTCCACCGAACAAGGTCCATGCCTCTTATCTCCTCCGCTCCGGTGACCTCTGCTTTCTTTTCACCGCCCCTTACTCTCGCTCCATCGCCGTCGAAGTCGAAGACGCTAAGGTCTCATTCAACACCAGCGTTGCTCATAGCGCAAAACCCTCGTCCCCGCCGATTAAAGAAGAAGAAGAAGAAAGGGAAGAAACGAACCCATATCTAGAAATCTTCATTTTTTGAAGCGGCTCCAACAACAAATCCCAATCTGTGAGCGAAATTTTGTGCTTATCTGTGGATTATAAAAGGGAAGTAGAATGAGTCATGCACATATGTTAATTGTGAGCCAAATTTTGATTTAGGAATTTTCTGAACCATGCTTGAATACTTGAGGGTTGAGGAAGATTTTACTAAATTGGATGATTCTCTACTCATGATCTGAAATCAGAATAAATTTTTGACAAACAACTTATAATTAAAAACTAGTTCTACTTAAAATTAATTTCAGTTTAAACTAAACAACTAATGGGTTTTGGACTGGTCTGCTCCAAAAATTTGATTTGCCAAACAAGCCCTATGAAAAAGCTCCAAAACAAGCATGCCACAGGAGGCCCCACAATGAGTATATATGACTAACTTTATAAGTCTTCCATTGAATCCATCTAGATGCAAGATATGCAAGTTGATGGAAACAGGTACTCATTGAGAATATTAATTATGGACCGACGCAATTAAACAAAATGTCACATCTCCATATTCTTTTAATTAACATATTTATATATATATACTTCTTTCAAGTTTGTAAAACAGTCCATCTTTTGTCCATAGATATGGCCATAGTGCTCAATTCAAAAATATCAAATATCATTGATAGTACGTGATTTTCCACAGTGGACCCCCTAAAGACTGACCTAACTTTATTAAGTTCAACTTCTAGATATGCAAGAGTTTGAAAAACTTTGCTCATGACACTAAAAGAAAATAGGTATTAATGACACTTGATTTTTAAATATTATGACAGTTTTTAAAATTTGTCATATGTTCAAATTGTTATGGTTGCGTTTTAAACTATTATGGTTGTATTTTGAGCTGTCATGTTTTTTTTAAAGAAAGATGTCGGTTTAAATCTATCATCATAAATCAAATAAAGATGACGATTCTAAACTGTCATTGAAAATCGAAAAAATATGACCTTTTGAACTTGCCATCGTTCTGACATATTAATGATGGTTCCAAATTGCTATCTATCTTCCGTTTCAAAACCATCATTAAAATAAAATTATGACAGTTCAAAACTGTCATCAATAAACTTTTTTCTTGTAGTATGAGCAAATTAGTCATCACCTAGTAATTTTTATGGACCTAGGGCAACAAAATGCCACATCTCCATAAATTAATCTTTTTAATTAACATGGTACAATATATCGGTCAAATGGTTGGCTACAAAAAAGTATCTAGGGAATCAATTTGGCTCCCCTTAATTGCGGTACTACTTTCATTCATTTTCCAATTTCATGAAAACAGTACGGTTGATTTTGAGATTATTTGACTGACATCTTTTTTATAAAAATAAAAAAAGGTTTCCAGCCACTTAATCCACTGGAACTAGTGCAGTTCAATTGGTGAGGGTTTAAGGGAAAAAAGTTTAGGAGAAATCATCGGTTGAGATATGTAGTCTGACCTAGTTAAGTAAAGACACTGCCTAAAGATTAAACAATAAATATGAAAACTTGCCTCTTAACATCACCAATAAATAGTTTTTCTTCTTTATATTAAATTCTCCATTTGAGACTCTAGTTCTCAAGAACATATATTAAAGCACTCCATGGACTCCCTGTAAAAGAAACTACTTTACATCAATGGTTGTGCTCTTTGATTGTATGCAATTTTTCCAAACATAGGCTAGGTTTAGAGTTTGAATCACCTCCAATGTAACCAAAAAAGAAAGTTTCCACTTCTCTTCACTGAAAATTATCATGGCTATAGGTAATAGTTAATAGTATTTAAATAAATAGCGAGAACCATTAGGGACTGAAATTACTGTCACTATAATTTTTAGATTTAGAGATGGAAATTACCATGGCTATAGTTAATAATATTTTAAAAACTAAAATTATTAGGGACAGAAATTACAGTTGTTATAATCATTAGATTTAGCGATAGTAATTATAGT
>JAESVK010000832.1:243356-256287 GCA_017140935.1 Hamamelis virginiana | reverse complement strand
AAAAACGCCGTAAATACTTCAACTTTTTAAGGCGTTTAAAACACGCCGTAAATACTAATGCTATTTTTGTTTACGGCGTTTAGCAAACGCCGTCAATAAATAAATCTTTTTACGGCGTTTAGAAAACGCCGTTAATACTATACCTTTTTACGGCGTTTAATAAACGCCGTAAATACTCATGCTTTTATGACTTATATTAAAAAACACGGGATGCATGACTTTTTAACCACTTTTTACGGCGTTATATATAAACGCCGTTAAAAAAACGCCGTAAATACCGCTTTTTCTTGTAGTGATAGGAAAAATTTTGGCATTGTTCAAAAGGATGTGAGGTTCGAACAAAGTAAGAAAAACACCCACTTTAAATGGGTTATCTTCATATCCAATATGGATTTGTGGAACACATCAAGTTAGAATCAAAATGGATGTGCTAACCAAAATTTTATTGGCGAAGAGTTTTTCTCAAAAGTGATTAAGTTGAATCAGTAGCTTGGCCAAAATTATTGACCTCGTTGTAGCCAAGTAAATAGCCAAAAAAATGGCTAATTTTTTTTTTTTTCCAGTTTATTGGTATCGTGACAGCTTGATCAGTTTTTTTAGAAAATTCATAATTAATTCTAGAAAAATTATTTATGAATTTCGTCTATTCTATGACTTATTAACTTGTTGAAGTTGAACTCCACAAAATTTCATGTTATTTGAAGGTGGTTTGCATACCTTGAAGTGATTTTTTCAACAACCTAATTAAACGTGCTGGAAATTTCTGCTGCAGCATGTACCCTGATTTGGGAGGCCATTCTGCTAATAGGTCGGTTCTGTCTTGCAATTTCCAGCATATATAGCTGAACTTTAGGGGCACTTCGAACCTAGTGAGAATAACTCAAAATTTATTAAATTTAATAGACAAAGTTATTCGCATGTGTATTTCCACTTGCAAAATTTCATATCAAAATTCTTTGTGGATATTTATAGGAAATTCGGACACTATTTAAAGGTTTCTACTATCATGCATTTTTCAGCACCACCAAAAAAAAAAAAAAAAAAAAAAAAAAAAAACTTCAAAGATTATGAATTCATAAAGCCAATCGTGGCTACTTTAATGTGAGTTCATGATTCAATGAAAGAGTTTTTTTTTTTTTAAAACAAATTTCAAAACCGTGAGTTCATAAAGCCAATCCGTGGCTAAATTAGGATGAGTTCATGGTGGTGTTTTGATGGTTCCATAAAAAATCAAGAGCAATGCCAAAAATTAAATAAAAAAAATGGTCATTTGAATAAACTCTTTAACTCAGTTTTTACAAGAGTTCGGGGGCATCTTAATCCAAATTTAACCGGGCCAATAGATGGCTAGTAAAATGACTTTAATTAAGTTATTTAATTCTAGCCAATGATAAATTGACTAGTAAAAGATTAGTTTTCAAGGAGTTCGAAGTCAATAAGGAAATGCAGGTTCTAAGGAGTTTGTTGGTATCCAAACTCTTTACTCTCAGATGATAATTATCAAGCCAAAGAATGAGTCTTATCTACATGAGAATAGATAGTAGTTGAAGATGAAGATGATCCAACAAATTGTTGAAACCGATCAGGAGACTACCACTTAAAAGTATATAAATAAAGGCCTAAACACCGATAGAATCTCTCTCTCTCTTAACATACATCAACTCAACAAATGAATTAGAAAGCATTCATATCTTTTATCCTAATTGAATTAGGGTATGAGAGATTTCTATGGTCTTTGATGTTGCTTGGTCGCATGAGACTTCGCATCGAAGGCACCTTGATTTGAAGTACTTGTAGTTCGAGAGTTAGTTTGAAGTTGTTCTTTGAGGAAATTAATAGTTTTGTTCCAAAGGCTCGAGGGTAGTTCAAGCCAAAACTCCGTGTGGTGGTAAGTAATTAATAGAAGTCCTTTTATTTTTCACTTGATCTCCACATTCTTTTCTTCTCCATTCTATTTTATTTTTACTTTTATGCTTGAAGATTGCTTATTATTGTTGGGATTAATTCACTAGGCATGTCTTCTAAAAAGTCCTCTTAATTGAGGCAATTTGAACCCTATCACTTGGTCTTAATCGAAGCAGTAATTCAAACTACCTTGCAGTGGTTCGAACTCCTAAATTGTTTTAGGGAAAATGATTAAAAGGACCCTAAATATGATCTTATTTATCAAGGAGTCCAACCATTAAGGTGCTATACCAATTGCCCCCTACAGGTCAAATATAAAGTCAACTAGGATATTACATTGTCTATTATACCATTATTCCTTAATTTTAGCAAGTTTGTTAATTTCTTTAAATTTTCTGTTTCAAAATTAAATATTTATGGACATTTTTAATTTGAAATTTATGCTCAATGTTTTGGATATGGTAAGTTTATTTGAATTTGAATTGAAATTAAAGATTTCATGTAGTTCATATTATTGGTTTGGTTTTGGGTTTTATAAATAAAAATGGGAGCCATGCTACTGATCTCTTTTGTTGTGAAGATTATTGGTTGATGAAGTTGGACATTTGCTAGATTTCAAACATTGTTGAAATGTGTGTTTCATGTCTAAACTTGATTTTTTTATTTGTTCTCCAATTGATCTCGTTCTATAGATATACCCCGTTCTACAGATATACATGTATATATATAAAACGAACTTGATATATGCATTTAAAACTTCTAAATTCAAATTTCGTTTTACAGGTGATGAGGTCGAAAATCAGCTGGACGTCGCTCACTGTTTTCTTGCACACAGAAAATAAGTCAACTCCTCGGATTTTATTCGGCGAGGAAACTCCGATGATCAAGTCAGTAAGGAAATCCCAAATTGATAGAGTTTTAGGATTCTGCGCACACCTTTTCTAGAATGTAATGCCCCCTTTTATAAGTGAATAGTGAATCTTATCTGATAGCTCATAGAAGATAGCATTAGTTCCTTAAATCAAGCATTTAACAAACCTCCTGATTCTATTCGAAGATTACGGCTTTTCATGAGCTAACTGCAGAATTCAAAATTTAAATTCTCTCCCATTAATAGGTATACATGTATATTTGTAAAACGGAACATATGAATGTCACTATTCCATATTTCATTTTATAGATATACATGTATACGTATAAAATGAAATATATGATAATTGGATTTCTAGTTCAAAATTCAAATTTCGTTTTACAGCAATACATGTATACATGTAAAACGAAATTTGATAAATGGCTTTCTAACTTCAAAATTCAATTTTCGTTTACAGATATACATGTGTACATGTTAAATGGAACATAGAAACTAGATTTCAAACTTCAAACTTCAATTTTCAATTTCAAATATACATGTATACACGTGAAACGGAATATATGAATTAATTACACCACTACACATTCTGTTATATGTATACATGTATATCTGAAGTATGTCACCACTATATATTTCATTTTACATACACACACACACACACACACACACACACACACACACACACACATATATATATATATATATATATATATATATATATATATATAACGGAATATGTTCATTTTTAATTAGTCTTGTTGCCATTTGAAGTGATTATTCACACTGAAAGTATATTTGAGTTATATTTTTTTTTTTTTGGGTAAGCATATATTTGAGTTATATTAGTGTGTTCATATAGTAGTTTTCATTTTTCAGATAGATTCGAATATGTCGGTTACATGTATTTATGTGTTTTCTTTTAAGCCGTTCGATGCTAAATATAAAATATTTTTTCAAAGATACATGTATATTTGAGTTCTTTTTTTTTGTTTTTTTTTTTTAATATTTTCAAGAGATACATGTATTTCCAAAATTTTGTTAAAATTTAGTATATAATCAAAGCTAAATATGTTTATTTCTTTTTTAAAATGATTTTGCTATCTGGAAATCTTGTATGGATAGCAAAATCAAAATTTGAAATTTCAAAATTGTTGAAATATAGGCAAGATTTTAGGAATTTGAATATGGATATTTATAAAATATTTTGGTAAATGCCAAATATGGAATAAATTCATGTATGGGCAATTGTGTCTTTTTACGAACTAAAACTACGTATTCATGTATTACCAAGAATCATAGGAACATATTGGTATAGACATCTTATACTAAGATTCTATTGGTATAAAATCCATTTTTTTTTTTAGTGAATCAACAGGTATATATAATATTTTGTCAAATATTGCTCCACAAACTAACCACTCATGTACTAATAATTCTGCTAAGTGGTGCGTGTATCATGTATGTGTGCATTTATCATGAATTTTTTAATTACCACTCTCCAAATGCGCCATCACCTTATCCATTAATCAGTTGATTAATTTATTAAAAATCTTAGCATTCACCCGGAGTTGAGAAGAGTTGAAAAGGCTGACCTTAATTTTCTTTTGGAATTTGCAATCATTCGGAGTTAAGAAGTGTTGAAAAGGCTGACTTTAATTTTTTTTTGGATTTAGCAATCACTCGGAGATAAGAAGAGTTGAAAAGGCTGACTCTTTGGTAATGAGGATCATCTATTTGGGTTTATTTGGTGTTTGGGTGATGTGTCATGATCAGGATCATCTGCACATCACTTAAGTGAAAAATAAAATATCCAAATCATGACACATCACCCAAGTATAACCAAGTCCAAGCAGAGGATCCAACGGTTGGTTCATGAGAAAACTGTCTGTGGAAAAAACTGACACTTTAAAGAATAAAAAAATGTCAGTTTTTTTCACAGTCAGTTTTCTCAGAGACCAACTATTGGATCACTGTGATTTTTGGCAGTCATGAAAAACGTAACAGGAGTATCTAATCCAATGGTCGATTTTTCAAAATACCTATCCCAACTATCCGAGTGAAGAGTGGACCTCAAAAAGGGACCCCAATGGATCATATATATATATATACACACACACACACACATAACTGATCTTGTAAGGACGTCTTTACGCTCTTATCGTAAGGACACCTTCATTGGGATATGTATTTTTGAAAAATCGACATTGGATTAGATAATCTTTATATATATGTCATGTCTGCCAAAAATCACAGTGATCCAATGATTGATTTTTAAAATACAGACTTTTAAACAACTTTGACAACATCCAATGGTAAATATTGCTAAAACATTTCACGGACTATATTTCGAAAACCGTTCATCAGATTACTGTGATTTTTGGTTGACATGACATTTATAAAAAAATTATTTAATCCAATGGTTAGTTTTTCAAAATATCATTCATATGGCTTCCAGAAGGGATGTCCTTACGATAACCATTATATATATATATATATATATATATATATATATATATATCACGTTCCCCTAACATTTTTTTTACCATTATTTATATCATCCGTTTTCAAAACACCAATATAAATCAAATATTTTGAGAAACCGACCGTTGGATTAGATACTCTTTTTATACAAGTCATATATACCAAAAACCAAATTGATCCAATGGTCATATTTTAAAAACTCTCATATTAAAAAACTGCGATATTTTAAATTATAATTATATTTCACAGTGACATTTTTTAGAAACCAACCATTGGATCACTGTGATTTTTGGCATACGTAATGCGTGTGTGTGTGTATAGTCATAATAATGATCAAGTCCACATGTGTGCGATGAGATTTTCACTATAAATATATGCGCTGCAATGTCCCAACAATATTAAACCCATAACCTTCACATATATCCTTCCAATTACAATGTCTTTCTCAAGACTAACCTCCTTTCTCTATTTCCTATCCTTTGCTCTCCTTCTCCAAGCTGCTTTTGGTCTCTACCATTTTTGTTCAAGCTCAGCAGGGAATTTCACTGCCAATGGCCCTTACCAAAAAAACTTGAACACTCTTATTAGTTCTCTCTACATCAAAGCTCCTCCCACTGGATTTGGAATTGCTTCAGTAGGTAAAAATCCAAATCAAGCAAATGGACTTGTTCTATGTCGCGGCGACGTCTCAAGCTCAGATTGCAAAACCTGTGTCGCCACGGCAGGCAGTGAAATTCGCAAAATTTGCCCATACAACAAAGGCGCAATCATTTGGTATGATTACTGTCTTCTGAAATACTTGAACAAGGATTTCTTTGGTCAAATCGATAATCAAAACAAGTTCTACATGTGAAATGTGAAATATGTAAGTGACCCTATGACATTTAATCAAAAGACAAAGGAGTTGTTGAGCAAACTATCCGAGGAAGCCTCTGTCACCCCAAAAATGTATGCAGCAGGAAAATTAGAGCTTGGAGAATCAAAGAAACTTTATGGGTTGGCTGAATGCACCAGGGATCTTTCTAGCAGTGATTGTAAGAAGTGTCTTGATGATGCAATAAGTGAACTTCCAAGTTGTTGTGATGGGAAAGAAGGAGGGAGGGTTGTTGGTGGGAGTTGTAAGATAAATTATGAGATTTTCCCATTTATCAATGTCTAAAACTGTAAAACTTAGAAATATAATGTTTTAGGGATGGAGTACGTATTTATTACTCTGTATTTGTTACATGCATGTTTTAATCCTCCCCATATATATATATTGTTGAATAAAATTTCTATTTTCTTTTATAATTTAGTTCTTGGTGGAAACATTCAAGAGTTTTACCATTAAAGTAATCTAGCTAGCTAGTGTATGTGGATCCATGAGCTCTACTGCGGTTCCATTGGCCCAATGTTTCCATGTCTGTGTGACAAATTTAATCATCCAATTCATTATCACTCAAAAGACCGGGTTCTAATTATTATATCTCATCTCTACAAAATGAGAATTCATTTATGGACAGAGAGAAATTAACCTAAACAAGATATATGGGTTGGGTCGAATAATGCGCACAAAAGTTGGTCTACTCGGACAGTCGGGGGTGACACCATTCACCCAAATGGGCCGTTATGTCATGAATAGGTTTAATTCGAAACATCCATATAACAAGACCAACCATTGATCACAAAATGTACTTAATTGAATTTAAACAAATAGAAGTTGATTAAAAATTATAAAAGGTCAAACAAAAGTACGTAAATTATATCAAAACCAATCAGGGGCGGAGCCAGGATTTAGTATTACACTGGGCTAGGATAAAGAACGAATAAACACCAAACACACATACACTCTCACACTTACGTATGTGTGTGTATATATATATACAGTAATGCTATTATTAGGCCGGTCTGACGCAATTTTTCTTTAGGTTGCCTCCATATGGCTAATTTTAGATGACATATTGTAAAATTGACCGTTGGATTAGATGCCCCTCCTCTGTATGTCATACTTGCAAAAAATCACAGTGATCCGACGGTTGGTTTTTGAAAAAACTGGCATTAAAAAATGGTGATATTTTGAAGAACAAATAAGTTGTATATTTTCACAATGAAATTTTTCAAAAACCAACCGTCGGATCACTATGATTTTTTGCAGGCATGACATATAGAAGATGAGCATCAAATCCAACGGTCAGTTTTATGAATTGGCATCTAAAATTAAGAACACTATAAACAAATTTTGGCAATTTTGGGGCGGGCTATAGCCCTCCCTAGCCCAAACATAGCTCCGCCCCTGAAACCAATCATCTAAGGATTTTTATTTATTTATTTATTTATTGGTACAATTTAACTAATTAATGAATAAACCCATCAAATGGTAAATCTTAATTCCAAAATTGATCCTGAAGTGGCATGCTATGATTTCATTGGACCTAATTAATGAATAGAAACCTCACTCATGAAATGAGCTTCGGCACAATGATTCATGTCTTGCTCTTTATGGCATGAGATTTTAGGTTCTATTTTACATGAATGGGAACTGACTCATTTGTTGCTCCCCTTCCCCCACTAACAATTTTTTTTGTCCAAGCAACAATGTATTCAAGCTGTCAGAGCCCGACTAATCCCTGCTCCCCACATGAGGCCACCGCTCCATGAGATCGTATAACGCCCAGGCTAATAGCCCTGGCTAGTGCATGGCTGGCCAATAACAATTACTAACTACTAAATTACTAACAATTACTAAGTACTAAACTACTAATGTATATTGCTTGTCTAAAAACAAAAAACCAAATAGAAATCTCATTGGAGAGAAGCCTAACTTGTGATGCTAGTTTGATTACAAATAAAAACCAAATTAAGCAAGACTCCTTGAACTTTATTGGCATACCAACTAAGTTGCCAGTTTGATTGACAGTTCGCCCATCATTTTTCTTTTTTGGTGGAAAGGTGGTCCTAGTTTTTGGTTGAAAGGTGGTCCTAGTTGACCTCTTCAATCAACATTATGATTCTTCTACTCCCTTGGTGGGAAAAAGCGATAATTACTGAATTACATAATAAGAATGCAGCAGATTGTTGTGGACAGGAAAGACCATGGGAATAAGGGGAAAGGCAATTCTGGTATAAATAAAAAATTATTTTAAATTTTGGGACTTAATGCATTAAAATCTCATTAAAAATGAATTTAGCCATTAAAATTCCTAAATGAAGACTTTATGCAAGAGGTTCCTAAAATTGTACTTTTGGCCAATTATTCCTAACAAGGAACAAAAAGTGTACATGATAACTCAATTGGAGAAAAGGATATATAAAACTACAAAACTAAAATTCTTGTATTGGTAATATTGCCAATCTTTGGAAGAAAAGGGAATGATTGTTTTGTTTTCTAAAATAATCTTCCACTGTTACATGAGCATTCGTAGTTTTTGAAAATATCACAAATTATTTTGATCAAATAATTAATAATTAGTTATATCTAATTTAGTTAGTAAATTTATCTTTCCTATAGATAAGAATTTCATAATTAGCTAGCGTCAAAATGGCATGGCGGCAACTAATTAAAGTGCAATGGTTTTTTAGAAGAAATGAAAAATTGCTTTGAAAAAGTTGGAGAGAAGCGGGGAATCTGTCTAGGTTTGATTACATTTCTGTACCATGTACTTCGAGGTAGTTTTTAATACAGTACCTATACTTTTTTTTTTTTTAATTTTAATTAAAAAAAAATTGGGGGGGTCATTTTTTTTTTTTTTTTATTGGTACAATTTAACTAATTAATAATAAACCCATCAAATGGTAAATCTTAATTCCAAAATTGATCCTAAAGTGGCATGCTATGACTTCATTGGACCTAATTAATGAATAGAAACCTCACTCACGAAATGAGCTTTGGCACAATGATTCATGTCTTTCTCTTTATGGGATGAGATTCTAGGTTCTACTCTACATGAATGGGGCGAACTGACTCATTTGTTGCACCCCTTTCCCCACTAACATTTTTTTTTTTGGCCAAGCAACGGTGTATCCAAGCTGTCAGAGCTTGACTAATCCCTGCTCCCCACACAAGGCCACCGCTCCATGAGATCGCATAACACCCAGACTAATAGCCCTAGTTAGAGGCGCGCTGGCCAATAATAATTACTAACTACTAAACTACTAACAATTACTAACTACTAATTAATTCCCAGTCAAATATTTGGAGAGAAGCCTAACCTGCCGTTTTCCCCTATTGGAGAGAAGCCTAACCTGACAACTCATACTAACTACTAATCTTAACTACTACTTAATTCTCCATGAAACCTCATTGGAGAGAAGCCTAACCTGCCGTTTTACCCTATTGTATAATTAATTCCCAGTCAAATATTTCTCTACAAACTAACAACTCATACTAAAAACTCATGCTATATAAGTGGTGTACGTATATATGTGGGCATTTAGCTTGAATTTTTTAATTACCACTCTCCAAATGCGCCCACAACTTACCCATTAATTAGTTGATTTGCTAAAAAATGCAGCCAAATTGGAAAAACTTCTAATGACTTAGATCGCATTAACTGCCAAGTGCAAAAATAAAAAGTCAGCCTTTTCAACTCTTCTTCTGGGTCAATGCTAAGATTTTCACTATATATATATATAGGTGCTCCAATGTTCCAATAATAAACCCATCATCATCCTTGCATCCTCGCAACAATGTCTTTCTCAACACTAATCTCCTCTCTCGCTTTCCTAATCTTTGCTCTCTTTCTCCAATCTGCTTTTGGAGCTGACCCTCTTTTCCATTTTTGTTCAAGCTCAGCAGGGAATTTCACTGCAAATGGCCCTTATGAAAAAAACTTGAACAGTCTCATTAGTTCTCTCTACATCAAAGCTCCTCCCACTGGATTTGGAGTTGGATCAGTGGGTGGGTACCAAGACCAAGCAAATGGGCTTGTTCTATGCCGAGGCGACGCCTCAAACACGGATTGCAAAACCTGTATTTCTGAGGCAGGCAGTGAAATTCGCAAACGCTGCCCATACAACAAAGGCGGAGTCATTTGGTACGATAACTGTCTTTTGAAATACTTGAACAAGGATTTCTTTGGTCAAATTGACAATCAAAACAAGTTCTATATGTGGAACTTGAAAGATGTTAGCAATTCTTCGATGTTTAATCAAAAGGTGAAAGAGTTGTTAAGCCAACTAGCCAAGGAAGCATTTGTCGCCTCAAAAATGTATGCAACCGGACAATTAGAGCTTGGTGAATCAAAGAAACTTTATGGGTTGGCTCAATGTACCAGGGATCTTTCTACCATTGATTGTAAGAAGTGTCTTGATGGTGTAATAGGTGAACTTCCAAGTTGTTGTAATGGGAAAGAAGGTGGGAGGGTTGTTGGTGGAAGTTGTAATGTAAGATACGAGATTTATCCATTTGTCAATGCCTGAAACGTAGAGAATGTTTTGGGTTTAGGTATCAGTAAGTCGTACTGTAAAAAGCAGTGCTGGAAGAAACCCCGTATTAAATAAACTAATAAAGTGTTGTAGAAACACAATTATATATCTCACCTATATATGGGGTTTTGGAACGTACGTACATCACCCCACTTTGTACCTGTTGCATGTTTTAGGCTTCCCTATATATTGTTGAATAAAATTTCCCTTTTGTTTGATACTTTAGTTGTTGTTGGATCGGAGCATTCATTAATTTTACCAATGATTTTTTTTTTCCAAGCAAGGAGATGTCCGAGCTAGCTTTCAGAGCCCGACAAATCCCCTCTCCCCACACGAAGCCATCGCTCCGTGGGGTCATATAACGCCTGGGTTAATAGCGCGGGCTTGTGGCTGGCCAAGAGAGTTTGGTTGATTTTGAACTTGGGATATCTAGGTTTACAGTTCATCCTTTGCCGCCAAGCCAACTCCCATTGGCTACTAATTTTACCAAAAATGGACTGTACTATTATTAAGCAATACAAAGCCAATGGGTAGCGCTTCTCGAGTCCAAGCCTTAAATCCCCCAACAAATGATGCATGGATGAATTCAATCTCAGGTCTGTAGGACACCCAAAGATTTTATCAGCAAATTAGCAAATTCCTTCCTCTATACAATCTTTTAGGTAAAGTACTGATTTTGCCAGGCATATATGTTATAGCAGGTTCATATAATTTATTTTGCCTGTCAAGTACTCATTTACAGATTTATTAAACTTAGCCCTTGTTCTTAAAATCTGGTTAATTTTGATTTTTTGGAATTGGCCTCTTGGTTTCTGGTTATCCCTTGAATCCTCATGTGGCAAAGTCACTTCCACAGGAGATTATATGATTCATAATTTTGCAGTATACCGCAAATTAATGAACGGTTAGGATGTAGGTCTACAGAAATTATGGATTTGTCTCATCCATCTAGATAGGTTGATTTTCGTAACGCTACGTTTGTTGTTTCGTTATTTAGAAGAGAAATTAATTAACAGACCTCCTCTTACTTTTAGCCGTCAAAAGTTAAGAGTTTTACATATTTCTTTGTGATAGTACATTAAAAACATGCAATAACATTGTACATTCTCCTTTATTAGCAAGAATTAAATCTTGTGAACATCGAAATTCTATTTGTGGCCGGGATATTGCGAGTTTGTAGTAGTAATAGGTTATTATCTCCAAGGGTCGTCCAAGTGGTTCTTGGGAAGAGCCGTCAACTCGAACGCCTTAGGATCGAACTTTAACAACCTCTTGAAGCCAAGCCACAATGAGTATTTCTTGTGAATTGGCATGGATGGCATACCTTTGACCAGACTGGGGAAGGAACTTATTGGTGATGTTGCTTAATCTTTAGGTACGTAGTCGGTCTTTACTTAATTTATGGAGATGTGACTTTTTAATTTGTTGCCCTAGGTCCATAAAAATCATTGGGTGATGACTAATTTGCTCATGAGCAAAGTTTTTGAACTTGCATATCTAGATGATGAACTTAATTAATAAAGTCAGGTCATAGTCATTAAGAGGTCCACTGTAGAAAATTACCTACTTTTGACCTTTTACATTTATTAAATAAGGTTGAACCTAGCTTTTATCAATGAGAATTGGTATTTTAAAGGGGAAATTACAAACAGTTTGCTTTCTTGTACAATCGTTTAAAAATACTTTACATTCATGTACTTTCAATTGTGACACATTGCTCCTCTACTTTAAATTTATGACCCGGGTCATACACAGATAATGGGAATTTATACTTTACCATTTTACCCTTTTATAAAGTAAACAAAACTTTAAAATAATCTATCCTCTCTGATATCTCTCTCCTACTCATGTCAAGCAGCCCCCCTTTCTACTTCTTTTCTCTTTTTTTTTTCCCCACCTCTTTCTTTTTCTTTTCTTCGTCAACAGGTATTTTCTCTCTCGAGTTATCTTCTTCTCAAACACCACCACCTCAAACCCTTTTCTCTTCATCGCCAGCACAAAATCCAGCCTACCAATCCCGTCAATTCCGGCGCCGTCTTGGGTCGAAGGTGACACCACTGGGGGATCTACAACAAGAGCTTTGATTTCTGTCACACTCTTCTTTTGCCTACTTGATTTAATTCTGAAGTGGTAGTTCTAGTGTATAGAGGGTAAGAATTCAAGAGAGAAGTGATGGACGATTGACCGGGCATGAGTCTCTGCAACATCTTTGATGGTTTTTGATTTTGAATCTGATTTTGAATTTTTTTTTTTCAATCGAGTATCTTGATG
>JAESVK010000832.1:230184-243256 GCA_017140935.1 Hamamelis virginiana | reverse complement strand
ATATATATATATATATATATATATATATATATATATATAAACCACTCGAAATACACATCTAATACTCAAACCCGCATCCACTGGACCATCTCTCTCATACACACATTTATATATAAATATACAGAAATACAGTTTTGTTCTGTTGGGGGACATCCCGTATTGGGATTTACGGGACAAAAGAAATTATTAAATCAAAATCATGGTGACCAATTTTGGATTTGGAAATTATTAAATTCAGAGGAAAGTTTGGATTTAAAGATGAAGTAAAGAATGTTTTTTACAAAATCACAAGAGCCATCTCTTCCAGTGAGACCCATTATCTGATGGAATGTTCGGTCATGCTCACTATTAGATTGGGTTAATCTATGAATGTAAAAACAGAGCAAACAGTTCCTCTTATTATGGACATTGTGTGAGTCTTGTACTGTAGGGAGGGATACCCCAAATTGGTTGCTGCCATTGTTAGAGATGGATTGTCCACATTGATTTTGACCAAAAGAAAAAATCCACGTTATTGGTGTTTCAGTATCACAAGTTGCTTTTCTAAAAAGAAAACCATAACATGTAATGTAGATCAACTTGTTGAAATCTAGTTATTTCCTCATATTTTACCTAATGCATAGTAAGTTTTCCTTGTGCTATATACCCAGCAATTTGCTTTTATTGAGTGGAGAATTGAGTACAACAAATTTTTGTGAGTTGTGAGGTTGATACCTGTGTGAGCTTGAGTTACCCATACAAAAGAAAAACAGAAATTTGATGGAGAGCGAGAGCTAGTGAGAGATATGGAGTTAGATGGATAGAGATAGGTAGGATGGGTCCAAAGTTCAATTACCGTCGATGAACAGTTTCAGAGAGAGAAATATATGCACAGAATTGATAGTAAGCTACAGTGTTGATTTCTTCTCCTCATTTTGCACGGGACAAAGCAAGAGTAGAGGGAGAACGAGTCCAGAGACGGTCGAGAAGGGACAGAAAGAGAAGTGAAGGTGGCGCTAATCAATGAAAAAGACTGTTCGTCTGTTCCCATATGTTAAAGTATGAATCCCAGGGCATTTACGTCATTTTATGTGAAAAATGGAGTCATTTGATGCTATTTCCGTCAAAAAGGTAGACGTGAAGTAACGGAAGGTGCAATTTGTTAAATTTTGAAAGTATAGGAGCAATGTGTTAAAATTGAAAGTGCATGATGCAAAGTGTTTTTGAGCGATAGTAGAAGAGAGCAAATTGTAATTTTTCCTATTTTTTAATTGAAATGAGCACTACGGCCATATGGGCAAATGATGGACAGTTTTACAAACTTGAAAGAAGTATATATATGGCATAGGAAAATTTCATTCGTCCTCCTTTTTTGTTCTTTCTCTTTGTCCTTTCTAGTGTATCTGACTAACTTAGAACAACTATTTCGAGAAACTAACTGTTAGATTTGATGTTCAATTTATACTTATTATGAATACAAAAAATCACATTGATCCGATGGTCAGTTTTTGCAATTTTGAAAAAACAATTGTAAACAATAATAAAAAAATTGTGAAAAACCGTTATAGTCTATTTTTTGACAAACTTACCATTAGATCAATGTGATTTTTGCATTCATGATACGTATAAGTGGAGCATCAAATCCATCAATCGGTTTCTCGAAATAGCTGTTACAAGTTAATTGGTTAGATACACTATGAAGGATGATCGAAGAGAATTGTCCTATGCTATATTCAGACGTGAAGTCCGAAAACAGTTTCATGCACGTACAGTTTTTAGAGTTAGAAAAAAAAATAAAAAATAAAAAATATATTTGGCAATTTTCTATTTTCAAAATTAAGAAAAAATAAAAAAAAAAACAATCTAAAAAATGTATTTGGCTAACTTATTATTTGAAAACAAGAATAATGTGAAAACTGAAAATAAAAAACAAAAACAATATTATTTTCTGTCATCTATTAATTTTTTGAACTCTAAATTTTTTTTTAATTATTTTTTATTTTTTATTTTTTTTTAAGAAACTGTTTTGGGGAGTGCAAGAACAAAACGATATTATTGTGCAATATTTTTTAGTTATCTAAAATTCTTGTATTTTAATATAATCATGATGACTACTCCAAAGTACAGGTTATAAAAGTCTAATTAAGCCATCTCTCCCTTTTTCAAAACAAAGATAGTTTGTAATTCTCTCTTAAAAAACTATACTTTCTGCTTTATTAACAAGAAATTCTGGGGTTGCTTTTAACAAAAAATGACCTTTTTGGTCCAAAATATTTTTTAAAATGATCTTATTAAGAACTTATTTTCCACAATGACATTTTTTGTAAATTAAAACTAATTACTAAAATAGTTATTTAAAGCAGCGGTTGTATGTGAAAAAATGTACTCAGTTCCGTAATTTTGAAAAATATATTTTCAATTAGGTCATGTTGAAAAATATTTTGCTCAAATAGATTTCTTTGGTCAAAAACTCGAAATCGATCTGTGAACCTTGAAATTTTTTATATTTGTGTGTTTGTAAAAAAAGTATTAGTAGGTGCAAAAAACTCATGAAGGGAAGCGGAGACTGTTACGTTCTCCTTAATTGATCAATAATCTCCCAATCAATCATGTACACTATATATATTGATGATGCAACTTTCAGCTAATGCCCAACCGCCGAGTTCAAGCCTGCAAAACAATGTTAGGTCGGTCGGATTGTATCCGACGAAAACCCTCCGACGATCAAGTCAATATGTATACTGAACCAGATAATCGAAGAATCGTAGTAGTTTGTGTTTTTTGCGTACCTCTTCCATTGTTCGTCTTCTCTTTATATAGAGAATGTGTGTTTTTGGTAAGTCGTCGGTTACTCCTGAATTGTAGCTGATTTTTCATATAAATAGCTGATACTGCGGATTCTTCGCATGGCCGTTACTTCTAGTTGTATCTTTGACTTTTTGACAAGCGTAATCTTCGTAGCGTGACAGATCTCGTATCATCGGTTATGAGCCGATCATTAAGACCTCGGTTTTTGTAAGATGCATTTTCCTTCCCTCATCAGGAGCCCCCTATTTCTCTAGTTTAGTATATGCTGAGCTAGGAAATATTAAGAGCTGAGGAAATCAAAAAGTCTCCACGTGTCAGTCTGTACCAAAACCATCATTATATCTTTAAATCGAAGTGTGGCGGCGTTTCGAATTTCGAAACAGATGTGACTCTTGGCATGCTTGCATTTAATGCGGGGGAGGGAAACTGAAAAGATGTGGGTCTTTTCAAATTCAAGCCGTTTGATTGCTGCCACGTGGCCGGACCCCAAAGGTTTGTGTGCCGTATTTAAATGCAACTTTTTCATTTTTGGCCATTCTGATCGTTGCTTCTCTTCTTCAAACTCGAAAAAAACTCCATAGCCAGAAAGTTTCGAGCTTCAGTGGGTTTTCGTTCGCGTCCTCATTCCCATTTTGCCGTTCTTCAGCTCCAAAATTTAAAGGTATTCTCCGTTTAATTTCGTGTTCTTCATTTTGTTGGTCGCTTGCTCCATTTTCTCGCATTTTTCTTCTTCTGGTTTCATTTCTTCTTTAGTTTTTCTAAAATAGAAATGAGGCGTTCACGCCGCCTATCTTTTAGTAGCCAGAGTTCTGAGGACGAGGTGTCCCCTAGAACTGTAGATATTCCCCCCCGTGCACCTACTAGGATAGTAGATAGATTTGAGGATGAGGAAGTGATTTCCTCGGTAGGTGGCCCTCGCGCGTCTACTTCTCTTCCTGAAACTCCTAGGGAAGGGTTAGATGACCGACCTGCAGATGAGGATGTGGATGTTGAAGAGGAGATGGATGTTGAATCAAACCCCTATCATGTTGTGGCTGACCAGGTCCCATGTTCGATTGACGCGAAGCGTTTTTCGAATTTAAGGGCTAAGTTCTGCCTTCCCCAATCAGTTAAAATTCGTTTGCCCAACGATAATGACCGAGCTAGTAGTCCTCGTCCTGGAGAGGTCGTCTTTTATGAGCACTTTTTTGACGCCGGTTTTAGGATTCCTCTACAACCAGAAGTTAGGCGTCTGTTGTCCGAGCTGAAACTTTGTCCGGCCCAGCTTACTCCAAATTGTTGGAGAGATATTTTAGCGGCCATTATCCTGTGGCGATCCCAAGGTTGGGAAGTGACGACCGATGAATTGCTCTATTGTGTATCCCCGAGGAATAGTCCCAACCCCAACAATGGTTGGGTTTATCTCTGGTCGCGAGCTGGCCGAAAGCTAATCTATGGGAATCCTTCCTCAGTCCATAACTGGAAAGGGAGGTATTTCTTTCTTAGTGGCGAGTGGGAGTTTGCTCCTGGAGAAGCTCACGACGTCTTCGTCCCTACGATCTGGGCTCCTCCAGGTGTTTATTCTTTTTTCGCTTTCATCACTTTCCCGAGACCATTTTTTATAGTGTACTTGGTATTTATACTCTCTTTGTCTTGCAGAGTTTAAACGGTTTCGGAGAGTTCCGAAATTATCCGAGGAGTCTCATCGGAGGGTAGAGGTTATCCTGAGCCTCGAAGATCGTAGGAGGACCCGTCTTCTTTCTTCGACATTTGTATCACAATTTTTCTATTCTTATCAATACAAAGAGGTGATTGCAGCAAATCCTCTTCGGGCAATTGCTGTTGACTCTGAGGACTCCTCCACTGAAGACGACATGCCTCCCAAGCAGAACTACAAGGCCCTCTGGAAAGAGACGAAGATATCGAAATCTAAGGCTGGGGGCTCGTCTTCGTCTCAACCTCCTCCTTCTAAGAGACAGAGGATAGAAACTCCCGCGTTAGCTTCTCCTCCTCCTTCCGAGGTTCCTTCAGTTCCTGCTACGTCTGAAGTAGCAAAAGATCCGGTTTCCGTGGATCCCCCTGCTGCGGTTGATAAGGGGAAATCGGTCGCGCTTCCTCCTCAGCCTGTTACCGTTGAAGTATCAGCCGAGGAGTCTGCTCTTAAAAACAGGGATGTGGCTTATAGGCAGGTTAACTCCTTTGTGCTGCCGGCTGATAGGAAGCAAGTGATTTCTTCTGCAACTGAGGAGCTGAGTGTTGATGCAATTCACCAAATGGCACGGGTAAAAACAAATCTTTTTGCTATCTTCTTTCATTCTTTTCTATTTCTTTTCTAACTTGCATTTAATCATTCCTTCTCTGATCAGTCTATGATCCTCTGTCATGGTGTGGTGATGAGGCTCTACGCAGCTACAAAGAAGAATCGCTCTCTTTCTGAGACCGTGATGAAGATGGATGAAGAACTTCGGAAGAAGGACGAGGAGATTGCCTTGCTTCAAAAGAAGATTGAAGAAGAGATTCCTCCTTTGAAGTCTGAAGTTGAAAAACTTAAAGATTCTCGGGAAAAAGATGCAGAAGCTTTAAGAGAGAAAGAGCAGTCAATAATTAAGGCTACTGAAGGATTATCTTCAGCTGAACACCGTTGTTCTGGGTTAGAGAAAGCTCTTAAGGAAGCTGAAGATATGGCCATGGCCTGCAGGGACGATGCCGTGTCCCAGTTTGGTGCCGGTTTTGATTCCTGCCGAACTGCGGCCAAAAAGAAATTTCCCGACTTGGACTTTGCTGACCTTGAAGATTACGACGATGATGGAGAGGATGAGGAAATTCCTCCTCCTATTCAACCCGTTGACCAAGAAGGGAATATAGAGAAAGAAACACTGCTTCCTGAAGCCGATCTCCCAGAGTCTTCTGGCCGTTCAGCTGCTCCTTCCTCTTGAAGTTTCTGAGAGGGCTTGGTGTTCATCCTCTTCCTCAAGAACCTCAGATACTTCATCTTCTGGCGAACAAGACCACTGGATAAGCATGTCTCTTCTCATTGAACGATCACAACTTTCTGGCCGTTGAGCAGTTCGTTCCTTGGATTTTGAAATGTAAATGGTTGATACCTATACAATATAATCTTTTTGAAGAATCAATGAACAAGTTAATATAAAAATCTCTTATATTTGCAGTCTTTACTCATTGTCGTCTTTATGATGCTTAACCCATCGTCATCTTGTGATGCTTATATGTCTAACTCGGTACTTATCTGACATAAATAACTTGAAGCTTTTTGACACCTTTAGATGCTTTGAAAGGTTGGATCTGGATTTATCCGACCTCATAACTCATCGTCATCTTTTGATGCTTAGATGATTGGATCGGCACTACTCCGACCTTAATAACTTAAGTTTATCGACATCTTTTGATGCTTGGATTGTTTGATCTGGATTTAGCCGATCTCATAACTCATCGTCATCTTTTGATGCTTAGATGATTTGATCGGCATAAATCCGATATTAATAACTTAAGTTTACATTGTGCTTGACTCCTTTGAGGTCGACTTCTCAAGGGTCTTGGCTCTCAATGCTTTTCGATAGTGGAGTTTTACATTCAGAGATGTTGTTCTGCAAAGATTAATTTTTCTCGCAAACACAATTGATCAAACAAATATAAGAAAAAAGACCGAAATAAAACAAATATGAGAAAAAGACAGAATTTTATTAGGAACCACTTTTACTGGTAGTATTTTTTCAAATGTTCCATATTCCAGGCATTCAGCAATTTTCTTCCTTCCATGTCTTCTAGTTGAAATGTGTTCTCCTTCACTTTACCGATGACTCTGTATGGTCCTTCCCAATTGGCTCCTAACTTCCCAACTCCTTGCTCCCGTGTTGCTTCCGTAGTTTTTCTGAGGACGAGATCTCCGATATAAAGAGTCCTCGGACGAACTAATCGGTCAAAGTTTACTTTCATTTGCTTCTGGTAGGCTAGGATCTTCAGTCTTACCCTTTCTCGCCTTTCTTCAATGAGGTCTAAGTTGAGGAGAAGCTCGTCTGAATTCTGATCTGGATCGAAGGTTTCTACTCTTGGTGATGGTAGGCCAATTTCGACTGGGATCATGGCCTCTGACCCATACACTAGAGAGAAAGGGGTTTCCCCGGTTGCCCGCCGAGGTGTTGTGTGATATGCCCATATTATGCTCGGTAATTCTTCGACCCATTTCCCTTTCGCCTTATCCAGTTTTGTCTTCAATCCTCGGAGAATTGTTCTATTTGTTACTTCTACTTGCCCATTTGACTGACGGTGCCGAGGAGCTGCAATATGTAATCCGACGTTCAAACTACTGCACAGATTTCTCATGCCCGGATTATCAAACTGCCTTCCTCGGTCGGTTACTACGACTGCAGGTACCCCGAATCTGCAAATGATATTTTTCCATAAGAACTTCTTCACATTTACCTCAGTTATTCTGGCAAGGGGCTCTGCTTCCACCCATTTGGTGAAGTAGTCAATTGCCACAAGCAAAAATTTCTTTCTTCCTGGGGCTTCCGGCAAAGGTCCGACGATATCCATTCCCCATTGTGAGAAGGGCCAAGGACTAGGGATTGGGATTAGTTTGGATGGAGGTCGGTGTATATACGATGCAAAGCGTTGACACTTGTCGCATTTCTTGACGATTTCTCGGGCTTGTCCTTCCATCCTCGGCCAATAGTATCCTTGCCTGACGACCTTCTGGACCAAGCTCCTTACCCAGGAATGATTTCCGCAGCACCCCTCATGAATTTCCCGTAGTACATACTCCGCCTCATCCTCCCTAACGCACCGAAGTAAAGGCCTGGAAAAAGACCTTCGGTATAGGACTCCTTGGATCACAGTGTACCTGGCCGATCGGATCCGAATTCTCCTTGCTTGATTCTTGTCTTCGGGCAAAACTCCATCTTCAATATATTTTCGGATCGGGTCCATCCAAGTGGCTGATTCATTGATGGCTAAGATCTCTGCCTCGGCTTCTTCTATGGCAGGTTTCTGGATAACATCCATTGTGATAACTTTACCGCCATCTCCTCCCAACGAGGACGCAAGATTTGCCAAAGCATCTGCTCCTCTGTTTAAATCTCTCGGAATTTGTACGATCTCTACCTCAGAAAATTTTGCTAGTGTCCCCTTCACTTTGGCAACGTACTTCATCATTGTTGGATCTTTCGCGTCGTACTCTCCCTTGATTTGGTTCACAACTAGTTGTGAGTCACTGTGAATTCGCAGAAATTGAGCCCCAACTGCTTCAGCTATGTTCAATCCCGCGAGAATAGCTTCGTACTCAGCCTCATTATTGGTCGCCTGAAAAGCAAACTTTAGAGCATGTTCGAACATTGTTCCTTCAGGCATTTTCAGCACTACACCTGCCCCTTGTCCTCGGCTGTTTGCAGCACCATCGAAGTAAAGATCCCAGAATTCTTTCCTGTTTTCAGTTAGCTCGACTTGTGCTCCTTCCATTCTAGTCAACTCTGCTATGAAATCGGCTACAGCTTGGCCTTTGATAGCTGTCTTTGGTCTGTATTGAATATCGAACTCACTCAGTTCTATTGTCCAAGCGAGTAGTCGACCTGAAGTGCTCGGTTTATGCAGGATCGTCCGCATCGGAAAGCTTGTGAGGACGATGATTGGATGGGCTTGGAAGTATGGTCGTAGCTTTCTTGCTGATACAACAAGGGATAAAGCTACTTTCTCGGCTTCTGAATAACGGGTCTCTGCGTCCAAAAGGACTTTGCTGGTGTAATAAACAGGTTTCTGGGTCCCGTCTTCTTCTCGGACTAAGGCTGAACTTACGGCAGTTAAGGATACTGCTAGGTATAAATACAGAGGCTCTCCCAATGATGGTTTAGATAACATCGGTATGGATCCGAGGTATTTTTTCAACTCTCCAAACGCCTTCTCACATTCTTCTGTCCACTGGAACTTTTGAGCTCCTCTCAAAATCTTAAAAAAGGGCAAGCTTCGATCCGAGGCTTTTGAAATGAAGCGGTTTAGAGCTGCTATCCTCCCCGTTAATCGTTGCACCTCTTTAATCGTCTTCGGAGAACTCATATTGACTAGAGCTTTAATCTGATCTGGATTTGCCTCAATTCCTCGCTTGGTCACCATAAAGCCGAGGAATTGTCCCGAGCCGACTCCGAAGACACATTTGTTTGGGTTGAGCTTCATTTGCGCCTTCCTCATAATGGCGAAGCACTCCTTTAGATGCTGAACATGATCTTTTGACTTCAGGCTTTTCACTAACATATCATCAATGTAAACCTCCATACTTTTTCCGAGGAGTTCTTTGAAAAGCTTGTTCACTAGTCGCTGGTACGTTGCCCCTGCATTTTTTAATCCGAATGGCATCACTACATAACAATACGTACCTCGTCTGGTGATGAAAGCTGTTTTCTCCTGGTCATCTGGGTGCATTGGTATTTGGTTATATCCTGAATAGGCGTCCATGAAGCTCAACAGTTCATGCCCTGCTGTTGCATCAACCAACTGATCTATCCTCGGCAGAGGGAAGCTGTCTTTGGGGCAAGCCTTGTTTAGATCAGTGAAGTCGATGCACATTCTCCATTTTCCATTCTTCTTTTTGACGACGACCGGGTTTGCAAGCCACTTCGGATAATCCACCTCTCTAATAAAACCTGCCTCCAGAAGATTTTTTACCTCATCATCAATTGCCTGATGTCTTTCCTCGACGAAAGTTCTTCTTTTTTGTTTGATTGGCCGGTACTTTGGGTCGATATTCAGCTTGTGCTGTGAGACTGATGGTGGAATTCCAGGCATCTCGTCATGTGACCAGGCAAATAAGTCATAATTATCTTTCAATAACTGTACTATTTGCTCCCTTTGTTCTCCTTTCAGGCTTGCTCCGATCTGGGCTGTTCTGTTTTCCATAGTGGGGTGAATCTGTATCTTGACTGTTTCCTCTGCTGGTTTTCCATCGGTGATCTTGGGCTCTCTTTCTGCAAATTCATTCCCGGCTTCAGTGCTCGGTAATTTCGCCGGTGGGTCGTCTTTCGGTAATTGCTACGAATTTTTTGATTCCTTTAAAGCTGTTGAATAGCAGGCCCGCGCAACCCCTTGATCCCCCTTCACTGTCCCTACTTTCCCCGTGGACAAAGGAAATTTTAGGGATAAATGATAGGTTGATACTACTGCTCTCCATTGGCCAAGTGCTGGTCGACCAATTATCACGTTGTATGCTGTCGGGCAATCAACGACCAAAAAATTAACCATTTCCGTGCTTATATCTGGCAATTCCCCAATTATTGCTGGCAATGTGACCCACCCGAGGGCTTCTACCGACGCTCCTGTGAAGCCAATGAGAGTCCCTGTAGTCGGCCTTAAGACGGACTTATCCAAACCCATTCTGTCAAATGCCTGCTTGAACAGGATGTCAGCCGAGCTCCCTGTATCCACCAACACCCTCCGAACAGGATGGTTGGCTATTATGACAGATATCACCAATGCGTCATCATGAGGCCGATGAATACCTGATAAATCGTCATCGGAGAAACTGATAACAGGATCTACTATCGTATTTTCTACGATCATAACTTTCCTCGGTGGACTCCTCCTTGCTTCCCTGGCATGTGCTTTTCTGGAAGATCTTGTCTCTCCTCGGATTGTTAATCCTCCATGTATTACGTTTATCTCTGCTCCAGTTGGTCGGTTTGTGAGTCTGGGCTCATCTTCCCTCCTCTCTGGTTCTGGACGATCCCTTCTATTTTGTAGGAACTCCTTCAAATATCCTTTCCTGATTAATTCTTCTACTGCATTTCGAAGATCTGCACAATCTTCGGTTGTATGACCGATGTCTTTATGAAACTCGCAGTATCTTCGGCTATCTCGATATCCAGGGTTGGAAGTCATCCTTTTCGGCCAACGTACTAACCCTTTTCGTTTTATCTCGAGGAATACTTCACTGACAGGCACCCGAAGTGGTGTATATTCTCCAAACCGCCGATGTTTGTCGAATTTTTCATGCTTTGTATCCCTCTTCTTCTCATCAAACTTAGCCCGAGATTCCACCTTCTCTGTTTTTAACCGATCTCCCTTCTTTTTGGTTTCTTCCTTCTCTTTCGCCTTTCTGTCATTAGTCATCTCTTCCGCTATTGAGTGTTTGTCAGCCTTTGTTAACAGGGCTGCCAATATTGCTGGAGGATTCTTTGTCAGAGAATAGAATAACCGTCCGGATCGTAGACCGTTTATGAGTGCGGAAACTGCAGTCTTCTCATCCAAGCCATCTACCTCGTGGGTCTCCGCTATAAATCGTTGTAAGTACTTGCTTAGAGTCTCTTCCCTCCCCTGCCTTAAACTGAGCAGATGTGCAATTGTCTTCTTCCTCCTCCGATTGCCGATGTATCGGGCTACGAAAGCCTCACTAAGCTGTTTGAAACTGTGGATTGTTCCCGGCCTCAAGGT
The DNA here is from genome assembly GCA_017140935.1 of Hamamelis virginiana. NCBI lineage: Eukaryota > Viridiplantae > Streptophyta > Magnoliopsida > Saxifragales > Hamamelidaceae > Hamamelis > Hamamelis virginiana. The sequence continues at coordinate 232,057 of JAESVK010000832.1, read as the reverse complement.
TTTAAACCAGTCCCTTGCTGTTTTCTTCAGTGTGATTGGGAATGCTTTGCACATTATAGCATCCGACACCCCTTCCAGAATCATTGCTCCTTTGAACGCCTCCAAGTGATCTATCGGGTCCGTAGTTCCATCATAGACATCAACGTTCGGCATTTTGAAGTTCTTACGTGGCTGCTCGTCTAATATCCGCTGAGTGAATGGCGGGTCAGTCGACTGCACAAGCTCTTTTATCCCCAGAGGTTCTTTCTCTTTTACCGCTTCTAGCAATACTCCCAGCCGAGCATCCATATCTTTCATTCGCACATCAACATCTTTTGTTTGATGAGTCGACCTAGCTTTTTTCTTCTGAACCTCTGCGTCCCGCCGATCTTTCCCAGAATGGACTTCAACGCTTCTATCCCTCCTCCTTCGTGATCGGTCCTCCGTGCCTCTGTTCCTTTGAGGAGTAGAATATTGCTCTCGCCGCAATCCAGAGTGCTGCTCGTTCCTATGTTTACCTTCAGATCTTATCCGAGGCTGATGCATTCCTTCGCTTCTTATCATGTTGCTTTTACTCGGTGCGGCCGACCGTTGTGACTCTGGATGGTCAGCTTCGTTTACCACGGCCTTTCCTTTATCCTGCGCAGCCGTTTGTCTTCGGATTTGTTGTCGAAGTTCTTCATTCTGGGCTAAGACAGCCTCATTCTGCTTCATGATCTTTTCCATGGTGGAGGACAGTTCCCGGAATCGATTGCGCATCTCATCTTCTGCTGCTTGATCTTGAATGGGAATCCTGGTTGACGTCTCGCCTTCCATCAGTGCTTGAGATCTCGTGATTGGCATGATCAATTTGAGAGTATGGCAAAAAAGGCTTTTTGTTCCTTTTCCCACAGACGGCGCCAGCTGAGGATGCAACTTTCAGCTAATGCCCAACCGCCGAGTTCAAGCCTGCAAAACAATGTTAGGTCGGTCGGATTGTATCCGACGAAAACCCTCCGACGATCAAGTCAATATGTATACTGAACCAGATAATCGAAGAATCTTAGTAGTTTGTGTTTTTTGCGTCCCTCTTCCATTGTTCGTCTTCTCTTTATATAGAGAATATGTGTTTTGGTAAGTCGTAGGTTACTCCTGAATTATGGCTGACTTTCCATATATATAGCTGATACTGCGGATTCTTTGCATGGCCGTTACTTCCAATTGCATCCTTGACTTTCTGATAAGCGTAATCTTCGTAACGTAACTGATCCCATATCATCGGTCATTATCCGATCTTTAAGACATCGGTTTTTGTAAGAGATCTTTTCCTTCCCTCGTCAGGAGCCCCCTATTTCCCTAGTTCAATATATGTTGAATTAGGAAATATTAAAGCTGAGGATATCAAAAGGTCTCCACGTGTCAGTCTGTACCAAAACCATCATTATATCTTTAAATCGAAGTGTGGCGGCGTTTCGAATTTCGAAACAAATGTGACTCTTGGCATGCTTGCATTTAATGCGGGGGAGGGAAACTGAAAAGATGTGGGTCTTTTCAAATTCAGGCCGTTTGATTGCTGCCACGTGGCCGGACCCCAAAGGTTTGTGTGCCGTATTTAAATGCAACTTTTTCATTTTTAGCCATTCTGATCGTTGCTTCTCTTCTTCAAACTCGAAAAAACTCCATAGCCAGAAAGTTTCGAGCTTCAGTGGGTTTTTCGTTCGCGTCCTCGTTCCTATTTTGCTGTTCTTCAGCTCCAAAATTTAAAGGTATTCTCCGTTTAATTTCGTGTTCTTCATTTTGTTGGTCGCTTGCTCCCTTTTCTCGCATTTTTCTTCTTCTGGTTTCATTTCTTCTTTAGTTTTTCTAAGATAGAAATGAGGCGTTCACGCCGCCTATCTTTTAGTAGCCAGAGTTC
>JAESVK010000832.1:114399-130184 GCA_017140935.1 Hamamelis virginiana | reverse complement strand
GAGACTTAAAACCAAGTTTCCCAACTGACGATTGAAAAGAACTGGATCAGTTGCGTTTTCCTTATTATAAAATGCAGCTCTTTGAACATTATTGACAGTTGAAAAGAAGTTCCAGTCTGCATACTGTAACGAACAAATGTCATAACCAATCGAAGCTTTCTTTTGGTTAGGACATTGTTGGCTAATATTTAGAGCTGAAGTACTTGCACAAGTTTGGCAATCTTCCTTAGAGATATCACCTCTGCACTGTATTAGGCCATAAACCACATCAGGGTTCTGGCCTACACTAGTGAAGTTAAAGCCAGTTAGAGAAGCATTAGCAGCTAGAGAAGTAAGGACAAGGTTTAAATTTTCCTCATAGACACTTCCTGAAGTGTAATTGGATGCAGAATCACAGTAAATATATAGAGGAACACTTTGGCCTCTAGTGACATAGGGAACAGAAAGAAGGCAAGTAAATAAAAGTAAATAAAGAGCATTTGATGCAAGAGATTGCATCATGTAAAGGAACTTGGTGAGGAGGAAGAAGAAGAAGAATTGGGTAGAGGGATATTGCTAACAATTTGGCATGAATAATTTGTGACTCCCTTGCAAACTTTTAAATAAAGCTAAGAAGGAAATTGAATTATTAAGAAAGAATTCACTGTCTATTATATAGAAAAATAAGTTGAATTAGATCGATGATGAATGACCATCATATGAAAATTCTCTCTCATCTACAACCAACCCTCATTTTGTTTGTTTATATTTTGGTCTTTTATGATTCAATCATGTAAAAACCAACCAGAAAAATCCAAATGACCTATATGATACTAATTCAAATACAAAACTCTAGCAGCTGACCCAGTCTCAACGCGCGTTCTAGATCTGCTGCACATTCTAATTTATAAGTTAGGTATTCACAAGCAATATTTAAGTTCATTTTGGTCAGGCAAGCAACCATTATTAATTAATACTTAGAGAAAATAGTCCATAAGTCTCTATAAAATACACACACTATGCCACGGATAATCTGGCCGGCTTATTAAAAAAGACCATATTTGCTTAAGAATTTGATTCCAGTAATTTTTTAATAGCCATCTTAAATGAAAACAATTCTTCAGGTCAACATTCCAGAAGCTCTCTCCAAGAAAGACTTTGAATTAATATAAGCATTATCAACTCACCAAAATGATTTATATTTCTACTGATCCAAGGGGTAATTGCAAGCTTGAGAACAATACTATGTAATTAAAAAGCAATGAGATCATATCACAAGAAGCTCCTGAAAATGTAACAGCTTATAAATCAATAAAATCTTATAAATTGTTGCCAACTTTAGACAAGTTATGAGCATAACATAACTTCATCTCACAAAAAGTTCTTCATGTGGCAATTTATATATTCAATGATCTATAAAATTTATGTTTTCTCAAGCTTTTAATTTGGCAATTTATATTCATGGATGACTAAAAAGATGGTATGAAGGTTTTTTTTTTATAGCCACATTTAAATTATTATATGCTCACCAGTAAGATGAATAGAGAAATTGGATCAAAAGATGGTATGAAGGTTTTTTTTTTTTTGGTTGTCAAGATTTTTAGCAAACTCTGCACCAAAGATGCTGTCTGAGTTCACAACCATTAGGGGGTGTTTGGCAAACTTAAGAACCTGGCCAGTTGAGGATAAGTCTGTCTGATTTTTATTTAGTACTATTTGGTAAGTACATTTTTTCTGTAGATCAACTCAATCTTGTCCATAAAATAAGGTATAAACACACCAACCGTAAGATGGTTTACATAAAACCATATAAGTGGAAGAGATCAAAACTGATTAGACCCAGTTTTCGAAATTCCCAAACAGGCCCTTAGGTTACAAAAACCCAATTAGGCAAGCTTGGATGAAGGCAAATTTAAGATGGAATTATAGACACACCCAGTTATCGTGAGGAGGCTGCATTATTAGTTAGATTCCATAATTAGGTTATGAAACTCAGAATTGCAAGTAAGAAGAAGCCCTTGATACAGAGCCCCAGAAATTTTCTTGGAGTAATTGACAAGTTTTCTCACATGCTAGAAAATATAAACAAAAAGTATGCATTATTTGTTGTAATTTTGAAGCTTTTATTATAAGTAATTACACATGAAAGCAATCTTATCCTTTCTCATCTCTCAAGTCTCAACCTCTGAATTTGCCTTTCTTGAGCTCCATAATGGGCCTGATTTGTCTTAAAGCTTTCCCACCTAGCAAACAATCGAATCCACTGCCACAGTCCAATGAATAAGAAACACATTTCATCTAAATGGCTTGGGCTTCAGCTCGGGCTTGGTATTTCTCTGATTTTCCTGGCCTCTTCTACCGAGTTACAAATGAAAATGCCAGTGTAACATGTATCTGTGATGATTTTTTTCATTAATAACTCCATCACAACCCTCTGTTTTGTATAATAAAGTGGGCCTCCCTTGATCTAGATTTGGATATGATCAGACGGTTGTGAAGGTACCTGTAATGGTTGCTGTACTTAAACACTACTACTATGAATGCATGTAGATTAATTCTTCTTCTTTGCATTCTCTAATGGAAATTTCCATCTTTTGGCCAACAGAAGAAGGCAATACATCACAACAATGCCGTCTAGGAGCCTTCAACTGAATACAAAAGAAAATAAAACATCAAGTGTCAGTGGGATTCATATTGCACAAAATCTCAAGGCATATAAGTGAAAGGATCATAGATGGTTGATGTAATTGAATTCTTAAAAAAGTGAATTCTCTAATGGAAAGAGCTTACAATCTATGTATACATACCTGTTTAATATCAAGGTCCAGTTTCTTTGAAAACACTCTGATCTCTTCAAGTTTTTTTGGAGAACCCATATCATATGAGCAATTCTGAGACACATTTCTCTTATAATTACTCTCAATAATCCCATCTTTCCCAGAATCCCAAACAGAATCCAGAAAGAAAACAGTGGGTCTTCTACAAGGATCAGGATGAATTTCTTTAGTATTAAAAGTATAAACTCCTGCTAAAACATTATGTTTCCCCTTTTTCCACGGCTTGAATGTCTCTTGTACCCCAAGAGTGTCTGGCAAAAATACATGTCTTTCAATTACTTGAACTGCATAGCCCCATGAAACTGAAAGAGTCCAAGAAAACCAACGATCGTAGCAAACTGTTTGTTGCAGAATTCTCTGAGAATCGATGTTTACAGCCTTGAATAAATGTTGAATGGCATTGTTTGTTGTCATGTTGGGGAAGATTGGGTCTATGTGATCCAAGTGATGGAGAGATAATAAGGGTGTTAGGGGATGTGCAGCCAATAAGCCAAATATATCACCTCGAATGTCAAGCTGCCATGCCAAGAAAGAAAATGCAGACACTCAGATTCTGGCAATAATGTTGACATAAGCATTTTTCATTATCGGGCTAGAATTCTGAATTATCAGAAATTGATGATAGTTTTGTGACTCGATTGACAATATTCGTGAGAGTTATACCGCAAATACTTCAATTTCTACGAAATATTCAATTTTCACTGTTAATGTTGATTTTTGAGTATACGTACTGGTCGAAAAAAGTATTACTTTAAAGTCTATTTGGGAATTCTAAAAATTAGATTGAGTTAGATATGCTTTTTTACTGCTGTTACGTTTCAAAAAGATATTGTGTTTATAACTTATTTTATGTTTAAAGTTAAACCTACGTCAAAAATAAACTTTTTAAATTTGACAATTCTCGAAAACTAAACTCTTAGCCTGTTTGGTATGAGGGAAGAGTGGGAGGAGAGAAGGGAGAGGAGGGAAAAGGGGAGGGAAAAGGGGTAGTAGGCTTGTTTGGTATGAGAGGGGGGAGGAGGGGAGGGAAAAGGGGGAGGAAAGAAGCCTTTTTGTCATCCGCTCAAAATTGGGCGGAAAAGTGGAGGGAAGAGTCATTTATGGGTAAAATGACTTTTTTTCCCTTTTAACATTTTGAAAATCCACAATTGCCCCCCTTTCTTCTCCAAACAAGCACCTATACATATATATCCACGCCCACTGTTTTATATATATATATACATATATATATACACACACGTGCGCGCGTACACGTGAAGGCTTCCAAATCATTTTTAATATTTTTATAAATTATTAAAAGCATTTAAAATATATTTGAATATGAGAGGATAAAATTGTAATTCAATACAATACATCATTTTCCTCCCCCTTATTTACCAAACACATGGAAGGAAGGAAACCATTTTTCCATCCATCATACCAAATACACAGGAAGGAAAAAGAGTTTCCCTCCCCTGATGAAGGAAAGTTCATCCCTCCTACTTTCCTTCCTTCCATTTTTTCATCCCTCTTACCAAACGGAGCATTAGCAAACTCAGACCCTGAATATATGATACCTCATACCTGATGGAAGCCGGGTTCATGAGTCAAGCCAACGCCGAGTTCTGTCATGCAAGAGGAAATTCTACCATCACTTCCATAGAGATGTGGATACCGTTCTATACACGAATCAAAAACCTTTGCCAAAACCTTTGCAAGAGGATAACTTATAGCAAAACCTTCTCCTCCAAAAGCCATTCCAAATGAAAACCAACTATTCTGCTCAAAAATCTCCGAATTAGTACCAAAGCCCATGATCATACTTTCCGAGAGTCTTCACCAAATTCTCTGGAAAGAAAACCGTGTCATCATCTCCGAAAACAAACCATCTAATATCGGAATAATTCAATGCCACGGTCTCCGACACGACTCGGGCGATACGGATAGCCGACCGAAAGCCGCCTCTGTACGTGTATCGGAACCGGGAAATGTCCTCGGAGATACATATCGGAGGAAGAGAAGTATCACTACTAGTACTACTAGTAGTATTGGTACTACTATAAAAAGTTGCATCAGGAGGTCTGCTTTCGAGAAACACGCATCCTTGCATTTGATTAGGCCTCCACCAAAGCCTAACGTACTCTTTCAGCTTCGGCCATGAATTCTTGCTCGAAGCTATTCCAAACACGATATGATCGATGGAGGTTGGCGCTGCATAAACATCCGGCGACAAAGAAGATAGCTTTGAATGGCAGACGAGGAATATTGAGACGAGAAGGTAGATGATAGAGAAGGAAGATAAGATAAGAATGAGATTTATGAGGCGAGAGGAAGGTTTGATTTTGGTGGGTAAATGAAGAAACTGCATATTTCTTGAAGAATGGATGAATGAGGAGGCCAGATCGAAAAGGGGTACTTGGAGAAGTACTTGTTGGTTTGATATTATTAGAGACAGGTTTGAATCTTACAGCTAGGAACCTTTTAAGACCGCAATCCATGGGAGAAACGGGTTACAAGTCATGACACGGCTTTACGTTAGGTACTTTTCCATGTATGAAGGGAGGGAAGAAGTCATATAATATTTATAATTTCTTCCCCACATAGGAAGAAAGAAGTCAATCCTCTTGTGAATCAAAGCCGTCCAGTTAGTGGGTTAATCTGAAAAGTGTACAATATTGATCGTTTAAGTCAAATATTTTGATAACATGGGCTGCGTGTATTTTATATAAGGTATTTAATCAAGAGCCCCTAGTATATGGGTTGTATACTCAAACCCCCGTGGAAAATCTAGTTTATGAAAGAGAGAAATTAATTGCCATATATTTTCATATAGGTAAACTTATATAAACTGTATTGAATGCATCTAATATGATTTTCAAACAAGTAAATTTTCCTAACTCGTATACACGTGGTGAATATGCATATTGTCGTATATCTTCAAACATGTAAATTTACATAAACTGTATTGTATGCATCAAATTTATTTTCAAACAAGTGAATTTAGTAAACTCATATACACATGCTGAATGTATATATTGCCGTATATCTTTAAACATGTAAATTTATGTAAATTGTATAATATATATCTAATTTGATTTTCAAATTTTTCATTAAAAAAAAAAGTTTCCAAGAATGCAACTCACTTTTAATGGATTCTTTGAGAATAAATATAGAAATGATACTAATAATTCAAAACTTGAAATGAATGCAATTTAAAAAAATTTCATAAAGAGTCCAATACAAATACAAGCTCTAAATGGAAACCAAATATAATCTAAAAATTTTCCATAAATCACATTTATTTATAGGGAAAATTATACATCAATGGAAATGAAATTATAGTGGCCTCGTGGTATGGAATCTAATTTATAGGGGGTCTGGACCATAAATCACATTTATTTATAAGAAAAATTATACATCAATGGAAATCAAATTATAGGGGCCTCATCAGTATGTTGGGCGGCTTAAATTCACTTGTTTGAAAATCATATTAAATGCATTCAATACAGTTTATATAAGTTTACCTATTTAAAAATATATGGCAATTAATATATTCTTTTTTAGCAAAAACCAATTTTAGAAAAAAATTCAAAATTAGATTCTATAAATGAGGGCAAATCCATCATAAGTTATATAATTTCTCTCTTTCATGAACTAGATTTTCCATAGGGGATTTGGGTATACAACCCATATATTATGGGATTCTTGGTTAAATACCCTATTTATATTTAGAGAGAGAGAGAGAGAAAGAGAGAGAGAGATCTGGAGATCTGGCCAGATGCATTAAGGGCAGTGATAGAAGAATTAATGTATTTAATAGTAGTGTGTGAAAAACGGCAGCAACCTTAGCTGAACTGTAACGTAAAGTAGAAAGTTCATAGGTTTCCCATATGCCATGGCCCTTCCCCATGTGCACCCAGGATGGGGAGGATGGGCCAAAACTCATCCGTCCTCTCAGTGGAGTGAAACGTGTTTACAGCTACCGAGTTGCAAAGGATATGATATTTTAAGCCGCCCAGCATACTGGCAATAATGTTGAAATAAGCATAATAATAATTCATTATCGGGCTAGATTTCTGAATTATCAGAATTGATGATAGTTTTGTGACTCGATTGACAAAATTCGTGAGAGTTATAATACCGCAAATACATCAACTTCTATGAAATATAATAGTTTCAATTCCCGCTGCTAATGTTGATTTTTGAGTATACTGCATGTGTTTACGACTTATATATTTTATGTTTAAGTTAAACCTACTACGATAAAATTAAACTTTTTAAATTTGACAATTCTCAAAAATTAAACTCTTAGCAAACTCGGACCCTAAATATATGATATCTTATACCTGATGGAAGCCGGGTTCATGAGTCAAGCCAACGCCGAGTTCTGCCAAGCAAGAGAAAATTCTACCATCACTTCCATAGAGATGTTGATACCGTTCTATACACGAATCAAAAACCTTTGCCAAAACCTTTGCAAGAGGATAACTTATAGCAAAACCTGCTCCTCCAAAAGCCATTCCAAATGAAAGCCACATATTCTGCTCATAAATCTCCGAATTAGTACCAATATAGTACCAAAGCCCATGATCATACTTTCCAAGCGTCTTCACCAAATTCTCTGGAAAGAAAACCGTGTCATCTTCTCCGAAAACAAACCATCTAACATCAGAATAATTCAACGCCACGGTCTCTGACACGACTCGGGCGACACGGATAGCCGACCGAAGACCGCCTCTATATGTGTATCGAAACCGGGAAGTGTCCTCGGAGATACATATCGGAGGAAGAGAAGTATCACTACTATTAATACTAGTAGTATTGGTACTATTATAAAAAGTCGCATCAGGAGGTCTGCTTTCAAGAAACACACATCCTCGCATTTGATTAGGCTTCCACCAAAGCCTAACGTATTCTTTCCGCTTCGGCCATGAATTCTTGTTCGAAGCTATTCCAAACACGATATGATTGAGGGAGGTTGGCACTGCATAAACGTCCGGCGACAAAGGAGATAGCTTTGAATTGTGGACGAGGAATATTGAGACGAGAAGGTAGAAGATAGAGAAGGAAGATGAGATAAGAATGAGGTTTATGAGGCGAGAGGAAGGTTGAAGAAACTGCATATTTCTTGAAGAAGGGATGAATGAGGAGGCTAGAAAAGAGGTATTTGGAGAAGTACTTGTTGGTTTGGTCTTATCGGAGACCAGTTTGAATCTTATAGGTAGGAACTGTTTAAGACCGCAATCCATGGGAGAAATGGGTTACAAGTCATGATACGGCTTTACGTTAGGTACTTTGCCATATATGAGGGGGAGAAGAAATCATAAAATACTTATAATTTCTTCCCCACATAAGAAGAAACAAGTCGATCCTCTTGTGAATCAAAGCCGTCCAGTTGGTGGGTTACTCTGAAAAGTGTACAATGTTGGTTGTTGAAGTCAACAATTTTGATAACATGGGCTGCATGTATTTTATATTTACATTTATTTATATTTAATTTAGAGAGAGAAAGAGAGAGAGAAAGAGATCTGGCCAGATGCATTAAGGGAAGTGATGAAGAATTAATATAGTTTAGAGTATTGTGTGTGAAAAACGACAGCAAACTTAGCTGAACCGTTACATAAAGTAGAAAGTTCTTTTTTTTCCGAACAAAAGAAGGGATCCTGTCCCTAAATTTTCATACTAATAAATAGATATCGATACATTATGTGCTCGAATTTGAGTTCGCTGCCCTAAAAGTGAAAATGCATGCTACTAATTAATTTACAAAGCCATTGGCCTTTTAAGCCGTTGTTTATCAATGGAAAAAGGGGTAGCAATTTTACTACAAACAATTTTGAATGATCCACCATTCAAACATCAGCACATGTCCCTTATGAAATTAGTAACCTGATTAACAGCTTTAAGTCGTCGTTTTTTTTTAATTTTTAGAAAAATAAATATAACATTTAATTCTTTGACATAACATGTCAGAATTATTTTTTCGCAAAAATAAAAATAAAATAAAATAAAATAATGGTCCACTTGCAGCTTCAATATAAGATGTAAAATATGTAATGCATCATGGGTTGATCCTTCTATTTTAGACAAACAGAGAAGCAGCAAAATAATAGAGTATAAATTAAGAGAGTTTTCAGCATACTATGAAGACTGAATACACAATGATACAAAATGAATTTATCAACTTTATGAGCCTTTTTTTTATAGTACACAAGATGTTTAAAACTATATATACAAAGTGAATACATACCAGAGAACACTGTAATTGATACCAGAGAACACTGTAGTTTATGTTTAGTTTGAAAAGATACTGCACTGTGTTTACGACATATATATTTTATGTTTAAAGTTAAACCTACTGCGATAAAATTAAACTTTTTAAATTTGACAATTCTCGAAAATTAAACTCTTAGCAAACTCAAACCCTAATATATATATATATAATATCTCATACCTGATGGAAGCCGGGTTCATGAGTCAAGCCAACGCCGAGTTCTGCCAAGCAAGAGAAAATTCTACCATCACTTCCATAGAGATGTGGATACCGTTCTATACACGAATCAAAAACCTTTGCCAAAACCTTTGCAAGAGGATAACTTATAGCAAAACCTGCTCCTCCAAAAGCCATTCCAAATGAAAACCACGTATTCTGCTCATAAATCTCCGAATTAGTACCAATATAGTACCAAAGCCCATGATCATACTTTCCGAGAGTCTTCACCAAATTCTCTGGAAAGAAAACCGTGTCATCATCTCCGAAAACAAACCATCTAACATCAGAATAATTCAACGCCACAGTCTCTGACACGACTCGGGCGACACGGATAGCCGACCGAAGACCGCCTCTATATGTGTATCGGAACCGGGAAATGTCCTCGGAGATACAAATCGGAGGAAGAGAAGTATCACTACTATTACTACTAGTAGTATTGGTACTATTATAAAAAGTTGCATCAGGAGGTCTGCTGTCGAGAAACACACATCCTCGCATTTGATTAGGCTTCCACCAAAGCCTAATGTACTCTTTCCGCTTTGGCCATGAATTCTTGTTCGAAGCTATTCCAAACATGATATGATCGATGGAGGTTGGTGCTACATAAACGTCCGGCGACAAAGGAGATAGCTTTGAATTGTGGACGAGGAATATTGAGACGAGAAGGTAGAAAATAGAGAAGGAAGATGAGATAAGAATGAGGTTTATGAGGCGAGAGGAAGGTTGAAGAAACTGCATATTTCTTGAAGAAGGGATGAATGGGGAGGCTAGAGGTACTTGGAGAAGTACTTGTTGGTTTGGTATTATTAGAGACAAGTTTGAATCTTACAGGTGGAACTTTTTAAGACCGCAATCCATGGGAGAAATGGGTTACAAGTCATGACACGGCTTTGCGTTAGGTACTTTTCCATGTATGAGGGGGTGGGGGTGGGGGGGCGAAGTCATATAATACTTATAATTTCTTCCCCACATAAGAAGAAACAAGTCAATCCTCTTGTGAATCAAAGCCGTCCAGTTGGTGGGTTACTCTGAAAAGTGTACAATGTTGACTGTTGAAGTCAACAATTTTGCTAACATGGGCTGCATGTATTTTATATTCACATTTATTTATATCTAGAGAGAGAGAGAGAGAGAGAGAGAGAGAGAGAGATCTGGCCAGATGCATTAAGGGAAGTGATGAAGAATTAATATAGTTGATAGTATTGTGTGTGAAAAACGGCAGCAACCTTAGCTGAACTGTTTCGTAAAGTAGAAAGTTCTTTTTTTTCCGAACAAAAGAAGTTACCCTGTCCCTAAATTTCCGTACTAATAAATAGACATCGATGCACCATGTGCTCGAATTTGAGTTCGCTGCCCTAAAAGTGAAAATGCATGCTATTAATTACAAAGCCATTGGCCTTTTAAGCCGTTGTTTATCAATGGAAAAAGTGGTTGCAATTTTACTACAAACAATTTTGAATGATCCACCATTCAAACATCAGCATGTGTCCCTTAAGAAATTAGTAACCTGATTAACAGCTTTAAGTCCTTGTTTTTCTTAAATTTTTAAAAGAATCAATATAACTTTTAATTCTTTCTTTATTTTTCATACATTTTTCAAGTCTACTGGGTTGGCAATTTCACTTGTGATTATCTTATTAAGGTGCGACTTTGACATAACATGTTTGGCTGCAGAATTATATTTTCGCGATAATAAAAATAAAAATAAAATAAAATAATGGTCCACTTGCAGCTTCAATATAAGATGTACAAAATGTAATGCATCATGGGTTGTTCCTACTATTTTAGACAAACAGAGACTTCTTAAAATTAATAGTTAAACTAGAGTGATTTGAGGCACAGAGAAGCAGCAAAATAATATAAATTAAGAGAGTTTTCAGCATACTATGAAGAATGAATACACAATGATACAAAATGAATTTATCAACTTTATGAGCCTTTTTTTTATAGTACACAAGATGTTTAAAACTATATATACAAAGTGAATACATACCAGAGAACGTAACACTGTAATTGATATCAAATCTTCTATAGTTTCTGTGTAAGTTATTTGGGTAATCTATCTGCCCTTCTTTGACGTGCAAGTGGAACTCTCTTTTCATGTATGTCTTCGCAAATGGGTTAGGCTATAAATCAAAAGAAAAATAGCCTAACTTTTCCACACCAAAAAACCTAAGCTGGCAGTGACACAACACTGTTTGAATGGTTTCGAGACAGGATTAAGAGCAATTCAAATTGACACCAATGTATATTTGACTCCTTTATCTTGATGATCCTTGGCCATCTTCAATCAAGGTTTTTTTTTTTTTTTTTAAAAAAAAAAAAAAAAAAATCCTGCAAAGAGGAGAACGAATTGTGACCGTTAGAACATGCTGGCAAATCACAGTGGCCCTGATCCAATTTGAAATCTCAATTAATGGCATATTGCTCGAAGTGACTAAAGAGAAAATCTTATATGTCAACGAGATCTTAGAAAATATTAAATATAAGTATGAACAATCTATCTTCATTGATTTAGAACTTATGATAAAAAGAAGAGAAATGAATGGGAAGCACATTCAAGGTCAGAATTCATCTGCCCACAAGGTGTCAAATAACAGCCAATAGAGAATAAATACCCAATGTGATCAACTCAAACAGTTGCAACTTCCTATTATTTCATAACAAAAAACTACTAAAAATGAACAAATAAATGCATTTTCAATTGCTCCAACATAAAATATTTCAAGAGTGAAGATAGATCATTCAATTACAAAAGTTTCACGTAATCTCATTCTCCAAATTCATATCCCTACATGTAATATATATCACCAGGAAAATGCTTAACGTCCCAAATTAGGGACACACTTTTTTGTCCCTAATGAATCTCAGCCTTCAATTTTTCACCATGGGGTTAAAAAAAGTGGGCACCACAGTAAAAAATGAAAGGATGAAATTCATTAGGGACAACAAAGCGTGTCTGTAATTCGGATGTATAACATTGCTCATATCACAAACAAAGGACATATAGCATTGCTCATATCACAAACAAAGAACAAATAGCATTGTTCATATCACAAACAAAAGAATTTCCAAATACACTACTGATGAAATGATAACATTAATTTTCAGTTCTTTGGACATGTAATGGCATTAATTTCAAGAACATGTACATAACACAAACATTGATTGATTTTCCCCAAACTCGTATAATTCCTAGAATCTTCCAAGAAATTCACAAAAATCAATTGATTCTCAAATTTAAAATCATACCCAACGACTAATAATTCTCAAAGTCCTAATTTGCCACTATGAACCTCAGTATCACATCCCATATATTTTTGTTCGGCAGCTCAATTCTTGTTGGACTAGTAGAGATATTATACATAATCTTATGAAGAAACCCAGCAGTACCATGAAGGTTCAATAGTCATGATTGCAACTATTTTCATTAAAAAAAAAAATGCACCTTATTAAAATATAGAAATCTAAGAAAATGAAACTTGAAGCAAACATATTCTTTATAATACAGAAACAAGGTCAAATCTTTATAGAGTAACAAGTTATATAGAATTACCTAATAATCCACGGTCACTTAAACACTGAATATGCAAACACATTCTTTATATAAAGTAATAAGGTGCACGTTTTTAAGTATTATAGAATTACCTTCTGATTTGACATTGGAATTCCAGAAAAGACACCAAAACAGTTTCAAAATCCCCAAGCTTTGTAAAAGTTGAATGCTTTTTCTTGACAGCAGCAATTTCCAATAAGATGCTATAAGTGCATTGAAATTAGTTCATCAACTCCACAGTGTCTAATGTTAATAACCATTGATTCATTGAAATCAGGAGAAACATCGCAGCACTGACGGCGTGGAGCCTTCATCTGAAATTGTGAAGAGATTTGTAAAACAGCAATAACTCAAAATGATGAGAATATAAAAAAGAAGAAATTGAAATGACAGAATACTTGGGAACTTTAGAATCAAGTAAATCCAAACCAGCTCAGCAATACCTCTTCAATATCAAGCTCTAACTTTTGTGAGAATACTCTAATCTGTTCCAGATTTTTTATTGCATTAGTTTTAAGGCAGTTTCTGACAATGTGCCTCGTGTAGTCGCTCCTGACTGAATTTTTATCAGAAATAACACTTTCCAGGAAGAAAACAGCAGGTCTTTGACATGGATCTTTCGGATATTTTCTCATGTTAAACATATAGTGACTCGAGTTTATATCCTTACTTCTCTTCCATGGCATGAAGGTTTTCTGCAATGAAAGAAGATCTGGAAGAAGTTGATTGCCCTCAAACACCTGAACAGCATAACCCCATGCAACTGAAATAGTCAATGAATTTGAATGATCATAGCAAACACTTCGCTGCAAAATCCGAGCAGAATCAATGTTTGCAGCTTTAAAAAGATGTTCCAAAGCTTGAGTCCGGTTCATGTTAGGAAAGATTGGCTCCACAGTATCCAAATGGTGAAGAGACACCAGAGGTGACAATGGATGTGCGGACAGCATTCCAAACAGACTCCCCCGAATATCAACCTGTAGAAATTTGAAACAAAAAATAAATAAATAAAGAAGAAGAACAAGAAAGAAAGAAAACAACCTCTTACACTCATCGCCTAACTTGAAAAATCAGAGACCTATAAATGATATGTGCAAAACGTTCTCAGATTGATATTCAATGGAAAGGACGGGATTGGCATGAAATATACAACATGGTTTGCAAATTTTTGTAAGCAAGCCAGCCAACCAAAACCCAACATAAGCCACTCTACTAGTCAAAATTAGACAAGGAAAACAGTCCAGATGAATTTTCATTCTATGGTGCATGCTAAGATAAGCAAATAAGTAGTAGAACAGGCTAACAATGTCATACAATCATGCTTACATATGGGGAAATAAAAGGAGGGGAAGAAAAACCATCTCAAGATCAAGAGACTTGAAGTCTCACCTCTCAACTCACAAGCTTTTCTGCCTCTATAAAGACATATGCAACAGAATGCATTCCAAGTGATGCAATAAATACAAGTTGCATGTAACTCCTCTATTTGAAATTCAAGTGTAGATGGAGTATGGTATACTTATGATATTTGTCTTGTGTCATAAACAGAATTAACATCCGATTCCCCTCTATGCCTAGTTGTAGTTTTCATTTATCATTAAATTGCATATAAGCATTAAAAACATATGAATAGTATGCCAAATCATAATGGTGAACTATCCCATCAATTCCTGACGGTCCATTCATGGCTAATTTCACATACTTTTAATTGGTGCTTATGTCAACTTAAACATGCCCATCAATAAATCTATATCATGGGACCTTGTTATGTAAACTGAGATCAACATTCAAACCTTGAACAAGATTATAATAAAATCAAGCACATGAAAATGCAGGGGTCTGGCCTCACTACAGTATCATTACTTGTTATGATTAAATGGCTTCTACCAAAATAGTACTCTGCTAACATAAAGGATGTACCCAACAAGGCAACAATTGTGTCATTTTCATTTGATCATGCAATTAAAATGAACGCAAATTAATCAATTATCAAGGTAAATATAATTCATTAAACTGAACAATTGAAAACAGAGGAACTATAATTTATTAATCTCACCTGATGAAACCCAGATTCATGAGTCAACACCACGCCAAGCTCTGCCAAGCAAGAATAAATCCTAGCATCACTCCCATACAAATGCGCATACCTCACAAGACACGAATCCAAGACCCTAGCTAAAACCCTAGCGAGCGAGTGGCTTATAGCGAACCCTCCACCACCAAACGCCATATCAAACGAGTACTGCATATTCTGCTCATAACCCTCAGAATTACTCCCAACATAAAACCACCGATCATGATCGTACTTCGACAACGTCCTTACCAAGTTCTCCACAAAGAACACCGTATCGTCGTCGCCAAACACGAACCACCGGACATCGGATTCGTTACGGTCAACGGCTTCTTTGACTATACGCGCTACACGGATTGCCGACCGGAGACCGCCCTGGAAGGTGTACGGAAAGCCGGAGGTGTCGCCGGAGAAGAGTAGAGGAGGGAGAGCGGCGTCCGCCGGTGATAGCGGCGGACGGTCAAGGAAGAGGAAGGCGCGTGTGGAGTTGGGAGTGTACCAGAGGCGGAGGTAGGGTTCGCGGCGGGGTAAGGAACGGGATGAGGAGGCGATGGAGAAGAGGAGATGGTGGATACCGGTGGGCGCCTCGGCGGCGAGTATAGTTGAAGGTGACGGCGTGTGGGAGAAGAGTAAGTGAGAAGAGATGGTGGGGTGGTGGAGTAAGAGGAGGTAGAGGATGCAGATGGTGGTGAGGAGAGAGAGTAGGGTATGGAGTGGAGATGAAGTTAGGGATTTGAAGGTAAGAGAGAGAAAAGTTGGCATTTTTTAGAGAGAGAAAGAGTTGCAGAGAGTCAGTTTTTGTCTTAATCAACACTGTGTTTGGAATTTGAATTTATGCTAGGTACAAGACGAGCACAAGTTTAGTCGAAG
>JAESVK010000832.1:96846-113626 GCA_017140935.1 Hamamelis virginiana | reverse complement strand
ACTTTTGGACTATTAGGTTTCTTCCAACCTAACCAAATGTTAGGTTAATTGTAACCTAATAAACATGTTCTATAAGGTTGCAATCAACCTAACATTTTAGTAATGTTATGTTAGAAGCAACCTAACACATGAATAAAGGCTTTTCTTGATTTTGTTACGTTGTTCCCAACCAAACCTTACCGGAATGTTAGGTTGGTTACAACCTTACAAAACTTGTTTGTTGAGTTGCAACCAACCTAACATTCTAGGAATGTTAGGTCGTCTTCTACGCAACAAACACAACATTTTGTTAGATTGGACGAAACTCAATATTTCAACATTGTTAGGTCTTTTTCTATGCAACAAAAACAGAATGTTAGGTTCTGCATAACCTAACACCATGAGATTTTCAAAAAAAAAAAAAAAAAACTATTAAAGTTTCAAAACACTTACCTCAGCACTATTGGTGGCTTCATTAAGCTCCATTATATATGCATATGGTTGTAAAGAAAAGAAAAATGTTTAAATCATTAAATCTAAACAATGAATCTTTGATGGTGAATGTGAGTTTGTATGGGATGGTGAAAGAGAATGAAGAAAGAGAATATAGAAGAGAAGGAAAAGAAGAAAGATTATGTAATTGGGGTGGGAAAGAGGGACGTGAGGAAAGGAAGGGATTTGATCTAAGGCAACTTTTGTAATTAGGGTGAGGATATAAATTTTATTCACACTTATTTGGGGTTAGGATTAATTTAGAGAAATTATGATATTTTCTTATAACTTATCAGGGTATTCTTAGCATAGGAGTGGGCTTAGAGTTGGTTAGGGTTGCAATATCAACTCCTTTTCTTTCACCGGGCCGGAATAGGTCTAGTCCAACTATTATAGGTCAAGTTTTCTTAAACGATAAGAATTGAACCGTTGAACCGACTCCTTATCAATCTTAAGGACCTTATTGAAAATTTCAAAATCTAGGTCAAGTTAGTTTTATTTTCTTACTGTTATCTGATTATATGTAGACTTGTTGGCAGTTAGTTTGAGAAAAAAAAAAAAAAACTATGTTTATATCTTATTTTCTATAAGATTGAACAAATTTAGAGAAAAATGAACTTATTAAGCAATGATAAAATAAAAATTGATCAGACTTATCTCTAATCGGCCAAATTTTTATAATTTCCCAAACAATCCCCAAAATCTCATCAAAGGTTGAAATAAGATGACCCTTAAAATAAGCATGAAGATCTGTGAATTCTTAAATAAATGGGAGGGAAAGATGTCATTTGTATTGTATTGGGGGTCATGTCCAACGCTTGAGTTCAAATCCTGGTACAGATACTAATAGTTTAATTACCTCACCAGTTACATAAAATGATTGTATATGAATTTTGCACTTGCTATATCAAAATATAGGAGGGGTAGGGTGAAGGGAGTAATGATTTTTTTTTAGTTCAAAAAATTAAATAAAAATTATTCAAAAGTCCTTCGATCAATTTAGAGCTTTATATCATGGAATTTAATTTATATTATGAGTCTACGAGGTTCTTGAGGTTTTTAAATTCTTTTGTTTATTTATTAGGTACAATTAAAAAGACTTCTGAAAATAGTGATATGAAACACTTATATTAAAGACTTATGGATATATAATCTAAAATTTAATTACATTACACCAATCAAAGGTAACATTAGAGATGTTCACCGATCTGGTTTGGACAATTTCGCCTTAATTTTGGGATCAAACCAAAAATTCCGGTTTGTATTTGTCATAAACCAGATCAGACCAATTAAAGTATATATCAAACCAAACCAATCGATTCGGTTTGGTTTGGCCGGTTTTGAAAATATTTATTTTATATTTTTTTCCCACTACTTTTAGGCTTCTAGCTTTCAATTTTGGGCTTTTAGCCCTATACAATGTAGACAATCAAATTCTTATATCTTCAAAATGTACAAAAAATATGTTTTTGGGACTTAATTTTGGCCACTAAACTCCTTGAAATTCCCTGTTTAGCTTATAGAAATATTAATTATATTATGTACTTCTTTAGTTTACAAAAGTATCAAATATTATCAAATATATGAAAAGTTTATATAGTTAAGATTATTCAGCTATTCACCAAAAATCCAAAATGCATCGTTTAAATTTTAAAGGTTGTAAAAATATTTTAAATATATATATATATATATAGCAATTTGGTCCGGTTTATAATGTTTTGGAAATTGCCTAAACCGGACCAAACCAAACCAATGAAAAAATAAATAAATAATCTTTTGGTTTGGTTTTCCGGTTTGGTTGGTTTTTTGAACACCCCTAGGTAACATTATTAAACATAGGACCGACCGGGTGGGATTTCTTTAAACATAGGACTGACTGGGTGGGATTTCTTTGGATGAGGGGACGTGTTTAAAGTAAATTGCACTCCTACTATCACAATATTTAAAGATAAAGGTAATTAAGTGGGAGATTAGACGAGACTAGGTCACTAGGGTTTAGATTGGTTCGTTGAATAGTTAGTAAAGGGGATGGTCCACTAAATTGTTAGCGGATCATCCCAACCATAAGCTAAGTTCCTACTCAAAGTACACTAATTGTTAGCTTGTCATCCCAACCATAAACTAAGTTCTCCCTCAAAATTCATTGAAGCATTGAAAGCTTTTCTTTTCTTTACTAGACTTGCATCCCTACTCCCTCATTATTTAGGGGCATAGGCAAAGTCAAAAGAGCGCATTTCTTCTTGCCATATGCCTTATGCAATATGCCATATGCCATATGCCATATGCCATATGCTAAGCCCTTGCACTAAAGATCATTTCTATTAATATCTCACAATTTCCACTCCTTGTGAGAGGTCACTCCTTGTGAGAGGTCTTGGCACGATAAGATTCTCTCTCATTCTTTATGAATTATAAGAGATAATAAAAAAAGAAGTCACTAGGTCAAACCAAATTTAAAAAAAAAAAAATGGTTTTGTTGGTTTTTTGAACACCCCTAGGTAACATTATTAAACTTAGAACCGACTGGGTGGGATTTCTTTGGATGAGGGGGACGTGTTTAAAGTAAATTGCACTCCTACTATCACTATATTTAAAAATAAAGATACTTAAGTGGGAGATTAGATGAGACTAGGTCACTAGGGTTTAAATCGGTTCGTTGAATAGTTAGTAGAGGGGATGGTCCACTAAATTGTTAGCGGGTGATCCCAACCATAAGCTAAGTTCCTACTCAAAGTACATTGAAGCATTGAAAACTTTTCTTTTCTTTACTAGTCTTGCATCCCTACTATCATAATATTTACATAGGCAAAGTCAAAACAACCAATTCTTCTTCCCATATGCCCATATGCTAAGCCCTTGCACTATAAATCATTTCTATTAATATCTCGCAATTTCCACTCCTCGTGAGAGGTCTTGGCACGATAAGATTCTCTCTCATTCTTTATGAATTATAAGAGATAATAATAATAAAAAAAATAAGTCACTAGAACCCATTATTGGCATCAAGTTAGAACCTTTCCCATCCAAATACAAAAAGAACCCATTTTGTCAAAACATACGTTAGGCACAAAGCTCACATTGGACGGCACATAAGAGCTTGAAGCCATCAAGTTTCAGCCATACATATATGTGGACCAATATCTCAACACACACACAACAACATTAAAAATAAATAAAAAATGTATGTGGACGAGGACTTTCTTCACCACTCCATGATCCACACGTACCAGCCATGAACTGGAGTTGGTCAAAAGGAGTGGGCATCAAAACTTGAATATTATGAAAAAAAAAAAAAAAGAGAAGTCAAATCAGTTCTCGAACCCAATTAAGTTGTCCTACATGAAGAGAACTCTATCTGAGATGTGAGATGGTGGGGTCCTACCAAGAAAGGGCTTTAATTCTAGACCATACAACAACCTCTAGCTATAGTGTTACCAAATTGACTTGGTAACCACTCAATAAGAAAATCATGGCTCATCACATCTTTTCAAGCATCTCTTAAAGTTTACAAGATTTGATTATCACAATCCTCTTTTTTTCTATTACTAAAAGGCCCCTTTTGTTACTATTTGTTAATTAAACATTATTGGTATTGGATCAATACAGTAATTTGGGCATTAAAATATTGAAAAACATTGACAATTTTGTGTCACAGTATGGCATTGTTGTCATTACAATGAAATACTTGGACAGGATTCTTTTTTGATAACTTGCATGTGAATTTAAAGAAGATTATTAATTATTGATGCCAACATTCTTTATAAAAGGGCCATTTTCTCTCCCAGCTTCTTAGCTATGCTAAGGTTGTAAAAATGTGCAGAGGTAGAGAAGAAGAAGGAAACCAAAGCAAATTCAGCCACTCTGAGATCTGCAAAGAAGCTTTTTCATCTCATGATGCCACCACAGGCTCAGTGTCTTGCGAGCTCTGCGGCTCACGGGCTTCATTATATTGTCAAGCAGACGATGCCTTTCTATGTCGAAAATGTGACAAATATGTTCATGGAGCTAATTTTTTGGCCCACAGGCATATTAGATGCTTGCTCTGCCAATCATGTCAAAAACTTACACATCGATATCTCATTGGAACTTCGGTTGAGGTGGTACTTCCATCCATTGTGAGTTGGATGGAAAGAAGCCAATGTGATTTGAATGTTGTGACAGAGAACTCAAGATTGCTGAAAAGGCCTTTTCTGTTTCTCTGAGTTTTTTTTTTTTTTTTTTTTTTTTTTTTTTGTCTTGTGATTTCTGATCTGGGATTGTGTCTAGTTTAATTGAGTTGATGGAGAATTTTTGCAAATGGGTGATCATTGATTTTCATCATCCATAATATAAGCCAAACTTAGAGCTATAAGTAGCTTGAAATTTAAGAAAAAGATATGTTTATATGTAGTTGAATTGAGGGAGAATTTGTTTATCTGGTATTAAAGATGGGAGGAAGTGAAGCACAGAGGAGGTTCTTTGACATCTTTGGGCAACTGTTTCAAATGGGTGATCACTGATTTTCATCGTATATAACATAATCCAAAGAAATATATATATATATATATATATATATATATATATATATATATATATATATATATATATAGAGAGAGAGAGAGAGAGAGAGAGAGAGAGAGAGAGATAGGTAGAAAAAGGACACTTTATCCTTGAAGTTGATATAATTTATATGTAATTCTCATTTACTCAAGCTGTATATGTTTGTTCTTTGTTCTTTGTTCTTCACACATAACAATATAATCGTCTTTTATATTACGCATTTTAGAGAATTCATTGTAGTGGTTGATTTCAATTATGCGATGATAATCTTTCTTCTAGATCAAATTGAAAGAGAATTTCGAATACTGGGTCAAGGGAAGTGACTGTTGTAATAGTGTGAACATAATTGAAGATACATAAATTGATATAAGAACAAAATTACCATAAAAGGACTGTTAGGGCTAGAATTACCTTGTAGGCTTGTCCAATGATTCTCCTACAAGAGTGGAGATTGCCATAGTCACTGTTCTGCTTCATCCTCTTCCCTAAGGAAAATATTGTCCACAGATTAAGAATTGTGGTGGTAAGAGAGAAAACATTTCCCAACCATATATGTTTAGGAACAATCTAGGCTACTAGTCATTCAAAGGAAGCAATAGAGTTATCGTGAAGCATCGGCTTGTCAAGCTGAAACTAATGAACCTCATATCTATCTTCATCTCATTGATAACCATTATCCTCTAAAACTAAGATGAAACCCTGAAATCAATCCATTGGAACAGTGCTGAGATCTGTTTTTTCATCAGCATCTTTGTTTCATCCGAATTGATCCACAGTTTCCCTCTTCATCCACGTAAAAATTAGATACACATTAAGGGAGCGCTTGATGTCCCATGGAAATTTAATAGCTCTGTCGTGTTTCACATATCAATCTTTCCACAAATCCGTTATTGCAAATGAGGTCATTTAGATCACCATAAATGAAAGTAAAGTAGTTATAATAGTTTCATTCCATGATATCAGTTGTGGCAATGGGTTCATTTTCTTAAGCATCCATTTAATATCCATGAGATGTTCCAACACACCCTTAGACAGAAGCAATCTCATGAACTTTCATGTTCCTGGTGAATGGCATTCCTAATACTGACATAAATGCCATTACATCACAACAAAAGACGAGAGCGAGAAGTGCTGTCATAAGAGAGTGTATCCAAGTACGTCTATGTTGCTCGGCTGGTGGCCTGGTCCACAGAATAAGTTCTTGTTCCTAATAAGTCCCAATTATAACTTATATTTCTGCTTGTGAGTTTCTTTTTAATCTCCCAAAAAATGGATTCCCCAGTAGAGGTCCCAATATTTTTTTTTGAAGCAATTGGAGCTTCCAATCAGCAGTTCATATCCTCAATAATTTCATCTTCAACCCTAGAAACCCTTTCAGCTAACTAGATTTCTAACCTTAACGTCACTAGTTTCTCTCTATTTAGCACTCCCATTAATCACATTTCTCCCACAATTGATTTCATCATATTCAATTAGCTCCTCCACACAAACTGAAGGGAAAGAAAGGATTACAAAATGGCATCCTCTCATAACTTAGTCACTTCTCCCACTCTTGTAGATCTTTTATTTTATGCCTAGCTATAAATTAATATTTGATGTTCAAGTAATTCGACTGATCAGCAATGAAACATGTGTACTTCCTCAAACATGATTCAATATATTAAAATCATAGGCTCACATCTAAATCTTGAACCCAGTTCTGCAATCTTCCATACATACCCTATAATACCTTAAAAACACATTAGCATGGACTACGCATATCATTATGCCAGACTTCATATCAATATGGTAACTGGTAAGCATACGAACCATTTACTGCTTGGTCTGCTTCCACAGTACCTTATCCTCGCATAACCCAATTCTTTCCACACCCATAACAAACTGAATTGTTCTGTGATTTTAATCCATTCTTTTAAAATCCAATTCATTGGATCCTGTATCATGCTACTGATGCAATTCCTGCTATTCTAAATGATCTACATGCATCTATTAATTTGTTCATCCAAAATGATGATTAGAGTTGGATAGATATCTGAAAGAGTCCTCTTGATAATATATGCAACTAGAGAATGATAATAGTATGCTACTAGGGAACATGAGAGTGCAAGATGAAGGCAACCTATTATGCCCTTCTTCTCTTCCATATTCCTGTTACCAACCATTAACTGATTGGCAAATGATTGTTTTATTAGCAGAACCAACTAGCACAATTTTTACAGCCACTAGCATACAACAAGGCTCAGAGATTCAACAAGCAGATGATGAGGATATGACAGTATGACCGATAGAATTGCAGGCTGATTCGAGAACAGTGAAGGAAGAATAGGTGCTTTAATGAATTGAACTGCAAAACGAAGTGCCTCTACATATGTATATGATGAATATACCTTGTCAATGCCTACACCGCAATCCTATTCTGTTGGAAAGTGAGGAAGCATGAGAATTGTATTTTTTTTTACAGTTGTCCAAGTAATAATCTTTGAATTTTTAGGACATGTTCTGCAATCTCATGATATAGTTGGGGAGGACTTGAGAATTGTTGCTTTTGAGTTCCAACCACAAGTCAAAAACTCTGTATATGAACCACCTGTGCTCTCTAGCGTCATCAATATGAAAACCATCATCACCCAAATTGTGCATGAACTATTTAGGGTGAGTTCATATAACTAGAGTCATTATAGGTACAGCAGTTGTACCATTTAGTAGGGTGCACAAAAGCATCCTTGAGGTAAAAAGTTAAGTATGTACCTTACAGTAACACATTTTGTACTATTCCGAAGCACATGATGTACTATTAATCCCTAAAATGGACTTGATTGTGATAGTAGTTGGGTTGCAAATGCTCCTAGTTCTACTTGTACCATTACCTAATGCTGAATATGCTAGATAGGGAAGAGTAACAAACCATTTAGGAGGGAGCTCAAAAGCATCCCAGGTAATATGTAAATTATGTACCTTATGCTAACAACATTTGTACCTTTAATAAAAATGCCTGATGTACTATTAGTCCATGAAGTTTGGACTGGATAATGATAGCAGTTACAAATGCTCCTAGTTCTACGTGTAGCATTAAATAACACAGATTATACTATTGATTAAAGCATAAAGTGCCAGGATGCACGAAAGCATCCTTGAGGTAAACATACATTACCTACCTTATCGTAACAAAGTTGTACATTTG
This sequence comes from Hamamelis virginiana, assembly GCA_017140935.1. NCBI lineage: Eukaryota > Viridiplantae > Streptophyta > Magnoliopsida > Saxifragales > Hamamelidaceae > Hamamelis > Hamamelis virginiana. Next base: position 105,435 of record JAESVK010000832.1, on the reverse strand, counting down.
TGGGTACTATTACATACTGCATATTGTACTATTGATAAAAGTGTGCGCCATATAATAATATGTTTTATACCTTTAAGAAGTGCAAGATGTGAGTTAAGTTGAAAATGCTCGTATCATTAAGAAGGATGAACGAAAGCATCCTTGAGGTGAAGTACATTATGTACCTTAGACTAACACAATATGTAGCTTTAAGAAAAATGCAGGATATACTATTAGACCATAGATTTTGTACTTGATTAAGATAGCAGTTGTGTTGCAAATGCTCCTAGTTCTGCGTGTACCATTACGTAAAGCCAAATGTACCATAACAGGAAACCTAATGGACCGTTTAGAAGGGTACAGGAAAGCATCCTTGGGGTAAAAAGTACATTAGATACCTTACAGTAACACAGGTTGTATCTTTATCAAATTCACGGTGTACGATTAGTCCATGAAGTGTGGAGTCGATTATGATAGCAATTGAGCTGCAAATGCTCCTACTTCTAAGTGTGGATTCGGCTGTTGCACTTGTTAAATTAAGATACTAAAAGGGTATCCTGAAATTCAGATATATATGATACTTTCATGATCAACCAGTAATCCATCTCAAAGTGTTCACCCAGGAAATTCTCATTCTAATTATGGATTGTTGAACTGTCTCCATAAGCATAGCCTGTACTATTGTAAGTTGCAACCTTACACACTTTTCCCTAAACCACTATAAAATGACATGGAAAGGATTCAATATAGCACTACATTTATTAGCAAAAGTAGAGAAAAAAATACTAAAAAAAAATAAAATTGTAACTTCCTTTGAATAGAGTTCAAGGAAAGATATAGATAGATATAATAATGAAGTATAAAGTAACCCTCTGATACAAGTTTCAAAGCTATGGAAGAACAAATGAACTTTTATTATTGCTCGAAAAAATGGGAGTTCTGTTTTTTCAATTTGACAACTATGGAATCAATTGGAATTTATTACACATAAACTCACTGAGTGTATAACACACCTAACATTACCAAAATTGGCTTGCCATGTGGCAAGATGGGGGTGGTGGCTAGAGCAAGAGGACGATCAACTTAGGAGTAGCAGAAGAACATAAACTAAAGATTGTCACCACAAGGTTCTTCACCAGTTATATCTCATGACTGAATATCCTTTTCAATTTACAGGATCAACCGAAAAAAATAAAAAAAATAAAAAAAAAAAAATTGATCAGTAAATTGGGAAAGAAATTTTCTTTTTGAGTCCCACAGAAAAAATAAGCATCAAGAAGTAACATGTGACATCTTGATGTTATATGAGCAGTGCTTATACGGATAATTAAGGGTAAAAGTAGTATCATTGCCCATGAGAATATATTGAACTCCATGATACAGACTGACAGATGAGGCAGTACTCAGGTCCTCAGAGATGCGATCAGCTGCTCCAATGTCCGAAAATCAAATGATTCAAAGTAGCCACCAGCACTGATGTTCTGCCATTGGATAAATGAAATTAGATAGATATGATGGTGAAAGCATACCAAAAAGGGTTGCAACATGCTTAATGTCTCCTTTATTCCTATATTGAAATATGAATGAAAAAACTACTTGATAGTAAAGAGGATCTAGAGAGAGAGAGAGATACCCCGTGGGAGGATAAAGGTTGTATCCAGTTTGAGCAATTGCTATCTGAATTCAAGAAAGAAAGATTAGACCGCAAAGAAAAGATCAAGATACACAACCTATATGTTAAGAGGAAAGTGAGCATTTATAACCATATATGACTGCAAAGAAAAGATCGAGATACACATCCTATATGTTAAGAGGAAAGCGAGCATTTATAACCATATATGATAATGACAATTATGATATGACAAAAGTATTCTTATGAAGACACTGCAGGAATTGTATGATTTTTTTTTTATTGCAAATATTATACAATAAATAGCATATCTTTAACCATTGTCGTTGCTGTCATTGTCATCATCGACAACCCAACAATGAAGCAGTAGAATAACATGTTAGTTAGTCTGAAAGAGGGTTGGAGTTTCCAAACTAATGATTTATTATTGTCACATCTAAGTTCCATGCATAAATGTCACCTTTAATTTCTTTGTTTGAATTATAATTAATTGCAACACAATCAGGATTTTTTTAAAAACTTTTGTTCCACTAAAAATGTCGAGGCTTCCATATTATATCCTGCCTTGTCCATCTTAGTCTTCTTCTCTATACACTTGCTAACTTAACTAAAAATGCCAGCCCATCTTAAGAGCATAAAGGCCATCTTTCTCATTTGATATCTGGTTGCGGTTAAATTTTCTGAAAGAAAACTAAAATTTAGCCTGTCCTAGACTACCTTACATCCATAAAAACATAGATCATGTGACTGCCATTTACTAAATTTCTCCACATGTAATATATTTTTAAAAAAATATTTTTACACTATTCTCCCTCTTTCTATTCACTTATGATATATGCAAAATAACATGTCTAAAAATGAGTGTAGATAAAATGCAGGTGTGTTGAAATGGAAAAGTGGCAATACAAGAAAAGATAGAAAAAGAAATGGATGCATTCATGAGAAGGCAGAGGTAGCAGCAATCGAAGAAAAAATGAGGGACAGCCATCCAAGATGGTATAGTCACGTGCAATGAAGACAGATGACAACAGTAGGTAGGAGGAGTAATTTAATTCAAATTGAAGTCGATACAAGCACAAGAGGAAAGCCAAAATGAACATTGGTTGAGGCAGTGAGAAAAAGACATTATGGCCGATGATTCAACAAAGATGAAAGAACAATGGCCTTAGACATAGCTGAATGGGGAAAAAAAAATGGATTCACATAGCCAATGCCAAGTAGTTAAGATTTAAGGCATCATTAAATTGAATGCAGTTGAGTTGAGTATAGTATATATGTTGCGTTTATAATGAGACATAAAGAACTCTCAGATTCAACTGCTTTCATATCTCCATAACCTTAAAATCACATTTATTTAGAAATAGGGAACATGAAGTCTACATTTGCGAGTACACAGTTTGATACCTTCTCCAATCAGGCATTGAATGACAAGGTAAGGGACAGAGATTTGGTTATCTGGCTCAGAAATTCCTTGTTGAAAGAGGGTCATAGTCAAATGCTTCACCTGCCTTCACAAATCTACCTTTTACACGTTTTCTAGTATCAGCTCTGGCTTTACGAGAAGCATATCTTATTTGTTTACCAAACCTACAAAACACAAACATGCAAAATCAGTAAGGAACCGAATGATCTCTATGAAGGAGTGGATATTTAAACTCTAAAGGCTTCACAGAATGTGAAAATGATCTGAAAATCCACCAAACAGCCTTACCAAACTGAAATATAAAATCCCATACCTGACAATCTATTTCAATACAAGCAGCATTATCTGAAAATATGTTTTCCATTGTTATAAGAATAGCTTCTAAACTCTACGTCAGAGATTTGTTGTCAACTTCTTATAAATATAACCTTGTTTTCAAGAAATCTATTATAAATCCCTTACAAGATGACCATAAGTGTGATTTCCTGCTCTTTTTAAGGAAATATTTTAATGTAATTTATGGAATCACTTGTCAAGCAAGTCGCATGGAATTGGAGGAAAAATACTCCCAATTGAGAGAAGTTTTGAGATAAAGAAACAGGATAAATCATAATCTAGAAGAAAATTTCCAACACATCAGCAACTTCTAGAAATTTCAATAATAATAATAATATGGTAGCTAATTTGGGTTGTGAATGAGGCGTCACATACTTTTTATTAATTTTACTTCCTGAATATCAGAAACATGACTTTTCAGGACAAGGCGGGATGGTATAACATCCTATAAGAAGTTAACATTGTACCTTAATTTAGCACTAGAAAGGATATATTTCTTCTTAAAATGAACAATTTGCTTTTAAAACAAGAGACTACAGGAAAATTTATGTTATTTCAGGAATTCGCAAGATCATGTTCATTGTCCTTCAAATGTAAATGGCATATTTTATATGTTTAGAGTTGAACCACATACATTCGTGTTTTCTTTTTTTCATTGTATCTCATCTTAGCTTTGTCCCTTGCCTGTGGGCAACTGGCTTCCAAATTTGATTCCCACGGCGATTCACCCGTCAGAAATAGTGGCGATATTCCACAATCTTGATAATCAGCAGCGCTACTTTCGCCGGTGATGTTGGATGGTGAAAGTGACATACTTGAATGAACTTGCCCAGTAGGAAAACCCAGGCCGATAGTTCTGTTGCAACTGGGATTCATAAGTGCCCAATTTGCACTACCATTTATAGCCTGCATCACACTAGCTGACCCACCAACATGAGAGATTTGAAAAGGCATGCAGTCATGTTGTACTGAACATGATCCCTAGAAAAATACACAAGGGTGACACTCAGTCATCCACATAAAGTAAGCTAAACTTCATCAACTACCCAAAAAAACATTCCGTTGTTCGTTATTTTGATTAACCAGGACAGTACCAGAAATTATACCTGATTAGTCAGTAAGTACATTAATTAAAACTGCTAGGGTGATTGTCACAAATTTAAGTTAGATATATTATTACGGAATCTAAATTTATAGACCATCATTTTGAATTATAATAATTACAATAGAATATAATAGAAACCATGCCTGACATGTCAAAGAAAAGATAAATGACAGTTTACTCCAAGAGCTAAGTTGCAGTGATTAACAGAACAGAAGTATGACTTGATTCAAGTTGAGGGCCCACAAGGACAAGAGGAAGGCTCAAAATGATGTGGTCAGAGGTTGTGAGAAAGGACATGTGTTCTAGAGATTTAAAAGAGAACAGTGAACACTTTTATCTGCATTACAAACAGATGCACTTGGGCAACCTAAGAATCATAAAGGCCAGGTTTTCAAAGTCTTCTTCATTAAGGATTATGAATAGATTAAATGGCCAAATTCTAATTATTATGTCTAAACCAAAAACTTTTGCCCATTGGGCAATCATAGCAAATGTCATGGGTAACTATATATTGAAGAGGTGAAAGTGACTATCAACAATCAGCTAATAATATTTGTTAGGAACAAGGTGCCCCTATGGCAATGGAATCAATATGGAGGATGCAATCTATCAAACACTGCCAATAAAATGCATTGCTTACCATGATTCTAAAAAGACACAAATAATCATACAAGTTAATGAAAAGCAATAAATGTTCAAGCAGATCTATGAAAAACAAGTTATTTACATGTAGTTTTGCCCAAAAAAAAAAAAAACAGCCAATATCTTCGAACTGTGTATCCATGTGGAATTTTATGGAGCTCGTATGGATGCGAGAACATAATTTCTAGATTACGTCAAAAACTGAGAGGACCTAAATGACACAAGAATTTCGATCACCTGGTATTGATTTGTCAGATTCTGGTTAGAATTTTACTCACTCGTTGTCAAGCCAATTCCTCAATATAACTTTATGATTATTGTGGCAACAAATGTGTTAAATGTGCCAGCATAAAGATTTAATAGGCTGAGATACTTAGGAATGCATTCTCAATGAACATATTAGATTCAATGATTGACAAAAGGGGAAAGGAGAAAAGAAAAGAGAGACAGAAATAAAGAAGATGATATGATGAAAATAAGCAATGAAAAGTATAAGATTTGGTGTGAACCTCTAAAGCATTTTCCACAGGACCATTAGATTCAGTAAACGATAAGTTTTTCTCCATTAATAAGCAATCCATTCCTCCATGATCGAAACGGTATTTAGGACGACTTAGTGAACCAATTATCTCATCACCATTCTCAAAGTTTAACACAACATCATCCATGTCAAGACCCTCACAGAGATCGTCACCTTCTTGAATTCCAGGATCCTTGAAATTGGAACAACCCTGAAGCACATTAAGTAAAACAAGGCAGAGCAGAGATTTAATAAACCAAAGTAAATAAGTGTACACAATTGGCATGACCAAACACCCCAATTGCTCATTAACTCAAAGTATGTTCATATAAATTCAAGAAGAAAGATTAGCATAAAATATATAAATATATAAAAGAAATCACCTTTGACAGATTTGTGTCTTCAGGGAAAAAAGGCCCTTGATCTCTACAATAAGGTACGCAATTCGGATTGGGTGGAATCAGGGAAGAAGAACACATCCAAGGTTCAATCTTGGAACAAGATTCTAGTTCATTCAACTTGGTGCCCGAACCCATCCAAGGTTCAAGCTTGGAACAAGATTCTAGTTCATTCAACTTGGTGGGCACCAACCCATTTGACCCTCCATTATCTCTTGGCTCCAAACAGTTACTGAGACAATTCTCATAACTGGGCAGTGCACGAATTGAACCCCGCCCTGCAGCAGCAGCAGCAGCACAAGCAGAATCAGCATCAAAATCACTTGCAGAAGGCACATCAAGAACAGAAGACCAAATCCTTGAAAACTCAGCCTTTGAAGGACACCCAGAATAACAATTCAAAGTCCTGCGCCTATGGCCCAATCCTGAACACACATTCACGTTCCAATCACAATCTTGACATACAGACATTTTCTCATCCATGCATCGGACAATTGCAGGCTGTGAATTGCACTTATCACATATGAGTGAACGAGGATGCCGTCTTGATAGAGAATTTGCAGAGTGTACACATCCATCACAATGCAAGCAAAGCCGAGCTGAATCTGATTTACAATAAACTACTGCTCTCACCACTCCACAAAACTCACATACAGGTTCCATGCTAAAAATTATTCCTCCTAACTAAATTACCTAACTCTGAAACTCATGGCAGGAATTCTGCTTATTGTTTAACTCCTCAAGCCAATACCCCCACAAAAATAATATCAATATCAAAATCAATGAAACACCCAGATTGAGCAACAACAATCCAATGCCAATACCAAATTAACACAATGAATCAAATACCACCATCTACTTTCAATTCTTCCGAAATGCAGTTTTCAAAAGTACTTTCAGAAAACAAATCTCAATGAATAGAAATCTTCGGAGCTCAAATGGGCGGAATAAAATGAAATGAAATGCCGAATTCCTGCCAGAAAATTTATTGATTGTATTGCCAGTGAAGATCTGGAAATACAGAACCCATTTTTTGGAAGCAAAAACAAGAAAAACAATGTTGTTGATTTACGGAAGCAGAGATTTTGGTTAAGGATCAGAGGAACAACAAGCTCTCTACTTTTGTTTCACACTGGGGTGGGATTTTTGGTTTTGATATGAATTGTTGAATATTTATTCAAGTTTTTTAAGGTTGTGGGTGTTCGCCACGTGGCCACGTGGAAACCTTGGATAGTGCATAATGCTGATGTGGACAAAGCACGGTTTGAAAGATTTGGTCGCGCCACCGTTTTAGTCGCTCTATGTAAGGGGAATGGCATGAAAGGGTAAATAAGTGGAATAATAGGGTGAGGTTTTGTTTGAGGAATGATCACAAACTGATTGCCACGTCGGCCAAGATTTGTGCAGCGAGAGACGGGTGCTTAGCTAGTTAGCTCCGTGTCTGGAGATCACAGATGGGACACGTGGTGCTACTATTAAGGGAATTCTTGATTTTGTTGATGGACGAGGTTGTCCGATATTGACTTGGATCCGCTGTGGATCTGCCACTCGAGTTGATCAATTCAGTGTGGTAAAGTCTATGTTAAGATACAATAAATAATTATAAAAAAATGATCTTAGACAATTTTAAAAAATAATAAAAATACAGAAATACTAATAGAGCTTCGTATCACTAATAGTAAAATAAATTTTGAAAAATAGATGTTGAATTAGAGACCCCTCCTATATATATCAAGCCTGATCGTCAGTATCTGACAAAACTGACCCTAGAAAAATGATGATATTTTAAAGGATAAACTAGTCACAGATTTTTACAATAATATTTTTTCAAAACTTTACCGTTAGATCATAATGATTATTGCTCAAAAAGTAATTGAGAAACATAGGATTATTGCTCATGAATTTTTGGATTTTAGTATTTAAGTTAAGATACACAAATTAGGACTTTGGATATTTTAAAACTATTACGTGGCATCATCACATGCTGAGCTGGCCACATAATTTGAGGAAGTATTAGTGATGATATGGCCCTACTTTTTATTAACACGAGCGGAAATTTCTTTTCTTTTGAACACGAGTAAAAAAATTAGGAGATCCTGCATGATGCATGATATCCGTGAACATGAGTTGACGCTGAATAAGTCACGACTATCTTTTAAAATGAATGGAATTTGGAGTCCACAATTCATTTATTATTTATTTTTACTCCCCCTGCCACTAAAAAATAACTATAAATTCTATTGTCTGAAATAGGGAAGAAAAAGACATAGGCAAGTTAAAAAATGAAAAATTATTTTGATTTATATGATATTGGCCCTTTCATTACAATCAAATAGTAAATTTGGAAGATAAATTATATGTTATATACATCAAATATAACTTATTATTTAAAAATATATATATATATCTATATAAGAAATGGAGAAAGACAGAAGAGAGGGACCCACTATTTTATATTATTTGAAAAATTTATTATCTATTTGTATTAAATGATGTTCTTATAAGTACGTCCTCACATTAGTGTGAGGAGTTAGCTTTTTAGATAATGTAGAATGG
>JAESVK010000832.1:81156-96836 GCA_017140935.1 Hamamelis virginiana | reverse complement strand
TTTAATCCTCACATAAAAAAATCATCGTAAGAAAATTACTCCAATTAAGTTAAAGAGATTGTGGTTATAACACTTCACTAAGCACACCTCCTACTCTCTTTAATTTGGTCCATCGTAAAAATTGAAAACTCTTCTACATATTTTAAAAGATTTTATTTTATGTGTTAAAGTTCTGCCACCATATTCATGGTGTAACCCAAATATATTGATCATGTAGCCACCCAACCACTAACCCAGAGAGAGAGAGAGAGAGAGAGAGAGAGAGAGAGAGAGAGAGACTATATACTTTGAGTGATCTTGTGGTAAGTAGAACAAGAACGTTCTTATAAAAGTATCTCTATGCAGTAAATATTCATAAAATGCTCCATTAGCAATATACATTATCTCGAAATTTAATGGCCTGTTTGGTTGCCCGAATATGTGCAATTTTTGAATTGCATATCTCCATTAGGATGGATCTGCCCCGCGTTGAATTTTGAATTGATTGCAATTTTTGCTCTTTCTAGAATAATTCTCACAATTTTTGCTCTTTCTGCTCTATGGCTCTATTAAACATGGAATTTTTATTTTTTTGAATTTTTCTATTTCATGTCAATTTTTGTTATTTTCAATCTTCAATTGATTTCAATTTTTGCTATTGTTAACTCAATTTTTGCTATTTCATGCAAATTTTTGGAATTTTGCTATTTCATGCCAAATCATTTGTAATTGCTACTCCTTCTAGGTACGATTGATTTGACTCTTTTAATCAATTGCAATTTTGTTTTCATTGTATGTCTTTCTCTCATCTCGTTGTAGTAAAAGAGAGGATTCACATATTTCAATTTCCAATTATAATTGCAATTGCTACTGTTTTCACTCCAATATTTGCAATTCCTACTCCTTCCAATCCAAATTTTGCAATTTGTTTGCTATTTCATGCAAATTTTTTGAATTTTGCTATTTTATGCCAAATTGTTTGTAATTGCCACTCCTTCTAGGTACGATTGATTTGACTGTTTCTATCAATTGTAATTTTACCTTCACTCCGTGTCTTTCTCTCTTCTCGTTGTGGTAAAAGAGAGGATTCACATATTACAATTTCCAATTGTGATTGCAATTGTTGCTTTTTCCACTCAAATTTTTGCAATTCCTGCTCCTTCCAATCCAAAATTTCCAATTTGTGCTATCTCCAATCAAATTGTAATCTGTCTTGTGATATTTACTCATTCAAATTTCTATATCTGGTCGGCACTATTGCAATCGATTGGCGGACTGACAAAGAAAAATAAGAAAATAGAGGAGTGCGTGAGACAAAGAAAAATAAGAGAATAGAGGAGTGCGTGAGACCAGCGGGTGGGTCTATGCAAAACCCCCCTAAAATTTTCCACAATTGGAAGCCTTTCATAACAGAGAGAGAAAAAAATATTTTGCACAGTTCGGTAATTTGTAATTTAAACTTTGAAGGGCTTCTTACTGTCGAAAATATAGATAAAACTCTAACAGGCTTATATGATTAAGTGGTCACATTAAATTATACTCAATAAATTTGTACTTTTGCTATTTATAAACCCATAAAAGATAACACATTTTGACTACCCGTGTGTAGCACGGGTAACTCACCTAGTATGAATAAAAAAATAAAGATATTTCATCAATTTCTAAAAGTTTACTTTATGACCTAACTTCTTTGAATGGTCCAATTCAAGATAATGAATTTATATCTTTAATGCATGTAAATTGGAATAGAACCATTCCACCAACTAAATGGGTCATATATTTTCCTTTCATGCTCACCCATATTTGCCTCTAAAAAAATTATTCAAAATTTTAAAATAATTTTAATTTTTTTTTTTTTTAACAAATTATATTTTATCTTTCTTTCTGGTTTGCACACATATCACATTATTCACGTGCGCTTTGACTGTAATGACTGTATAAAAAAGAATGAATTTCGAAGAGAGAGAGAGATTAGAATAGACAATCAAGTAGCAGACTTGCTTATCAAAGTGGTTAGAATTTTAGTCATATGTGGAGGTCACAATTTAAATTAGATTCCTTCTTCAAGTTGATGCAGAAGGCTCACCCATTCCAACAAACTTAGGTTTAGTTTTTGGCTCATTTTACAATATCCACGGGGAAGCTCAAACCCTATGCCTACATCTCATTTGGGAAACTTGAATATGATTCATCAGTATCATCACTATCAAACTTTATCATCAATATAGTAGTGCATGTCTCTATAAATATATTAGGGCTTACATATATGAATGTACTTTTTTCCTTTTTTGAAAAAAAAAATTTATCCAAAATTTTTTTAATAAGGTAAATGGGTAACGAGAAACTTTTATGTACTCGAATCAAGAAGCTCTCCCCTAAAGACAATGATATATGCCACGAGACCTATAGATAATTGGTCATGAAAGCATAGATTATGAGGAGGGTTCTAGAGATCGAATATTTATAACCTCACAAAAAATATTGTTTTGATTAATCACTAGCAGTATACCTTGTGATAGTTAAAATAGTAAAACCCTAACTCATACACCATATATGGTCAAAAACTCAAAATAGCAAAGCCCTAACCTTGGAAATCATAAATTTATAAGGTTAATTACCCATAAGATTTAATTCTTCTTAGTAAGCTTAAATAAAATTTAATAAGGCTCAACTCTCTTTACAGTACATTTAATGACTCAATTTTTTGATAGAGCCTTGAAATATCAATTTGTGGTAAAATAACAAGGCATATAACTCTTTTTTTTTTTTGTCAAATGATATATATATATATACAAGTTAGTGATTAGTTGTTAGTGGGGGAAGAGGAGTAACAAATGGACCAATTCTCCATGAGAAATAGAATCCAGAACCTAATTTCCAAAGAGAGAGACATGAAAAATTGAGCCAAAGCTCTTGTTCATATAACTCATCTCAACCATATAATTAATTTAAAGGAGTAAATTACATGAACTCCCATAATTATAAGTTATTTTCACACAAACCTTCTTTTAAATTTAAAAAATAAACAAATAGCTCCTATAAATTTTAGGTCAAATATTCGCACCTTGATTATTGGATGAATAGGTTTCGACTTGTGATTTCACTATGTCAACATTCAATCTAAAGAACAACCATTACACTTACACATTTAAACTATCTTTGTAGATTATTACATACTTATAATTGAAAAGAGTTATCTGTTTTGTTTTAAAATTTAGCAGCGATTTCATATAATTTATCCAATTTTAAAAATATAAGTCATATGGCATAATTCTCCGGTGTTACCAATATATATATATATATATAGAGAGAGAGAGAGAGAGAGAGATACCAGATAATACAATCGAATGAAATTATTGGATGTAGCGATGTGTATCAAACTCGAGACCTACCATCCATAACTAAAATAATCCCAACTGAGACCGGATCCAGTTAGTGCAGAGAGGTTGCTGTACGGTAGAGGATCCGACCCGTCTAGGACCAGACACATTGAACGGTTCCTCACTGATCGAAGCCGGTTCAATATTTCACCTCTTCGTCCAGGTTCGATCATAATTTCAAAATTACAGGACTACCCTTTCTGGTATTAAATTTGTAAATTGCTCCTCCTGTAACATCTACGTCTCCCTCCTTAGTTATCACGCAAAAACCCCCCTTGCCCTCTTGAGTCAGATCCGGTGAGATCCAGCGAACCTACAAAGGTTCGCATTTCATGAAGCTTTTCGTCAAGCCCTTTACTCTTCAATTTTTCTGTAAGTTCCTTGTTCTCTGATCTGGGTTCTGTAGATCCATTAGTATATATATATCTGTTTCTGATCTGTTTCATGTTCTTTTGCTATTTTTCACTTGTAATTATGTCGGACGGCTTTATTTTTTTTGAATTGTTTCATAATGCCAGCTCTCTCTCTCTCTATATATATATGTGTGTGTGTGTGTGTAATGGAATTTGTGTAGATTCTTTCTTAAATTGAATTAGCATTGATGGGTGATTTTGGGTTTTTTGGATTCTGAGTTGTTGGGTTGTTTTCTGAAAAGTAATTTATCATTCTCCTCAATTTATTACATTTTGTGGTTGTGGGGAAGGGGACGGTCTTACAATGTTTGATTGTAGATGTATGTGGGCATGAATGATACTGTGTCAGGTCAACAACAATTGTAACATGGTTGGTTTTACTCTGAATAGCTAATAATAGTACATGATGAGGAGGGGGAGTGTTACAATTTCACTAGGAAGTTTATAGTTTCGATATATATTTTTTTTAATGTGATTGGGTATATCTTAGGATTTGATCATGCCTTCTCAGGATTTGATTGATTTGCGTAGTTATGTTGTATTTGGATTATTAATATGAGAGGGGTTGCACGAGTGAGGTAAATGTCTGCAATAACATGTTAGTGTTTGTCTTATCTTCCTCATATATATTATTTGTGAGTGAGAGAGCAGGTTTGTGAAAAATAACTCTCCCATTTTATGTTTTAAATTGTTACAATTTGAATTGTTTGAAATTATCTTTTGTCTTTGATATCTTGATTGAGAGGAGGTGTTGTGGGCATTTTTTGTAAAATGCACTGTACATCCATGAGGAGAGTTCTTTTAATATTACATATAAACAATGGGTTTTGGGTAGTTTAGGGTTGTGCGGAGGAGTATGAGAGTCCTTTAAGGATGCTTTGCCCCTTCCAAGGTGGTCGCATCAATATCATATTTAATATTTAGTTGTAGCTTTGTATCAAAGAGATGGTAGGGTTGGCTAAAAGCATTCCATTTGGTAATGAGCCAATGAACTAAGTGACTCCACACATCAGCTTTGGTGAGGGACAACCCTTACATGAGGCTTATGCCTCATGTTGTGATGTACTCATGAGAAACACTCCTCTTACCTGGAAGTTAATCTTATCTATTTATTTTATAGGACTCACCTTATGTTTGACATATGCGCCTTCTCCATCAACAATTATAAAGGGTTCTCATAACAAAAGTAGGATTAAATTTTTTCCCAAATTTTTAGTTCATTTCAATTATTTTTCTTTTTATTATTAATTTACACATTTAAAGTTCAAGGAAACACTTTTCACTTCTGCCCAAAAAACAAAAAATAAGGATCCTTATACACGAATATATAATGGCATTTTGATCTGCTGACCAATGAAACTAATTCTTGTATTATTTGCAATAGTTTGTTATAATTCAAAGTTGCAATTAACTTATTCTTAGCCTTAAAATATAAATAATAATTTGTTTGTCAATCTTGGAATGGTTCATAAATTGAAAATACTCTTTGCATTGTAAATTAGTCCTAAAATATTTGGTTAAACTTTTATGCATTTAAATCTTCTTTTAAACTAATCTCTATGTGTCGGTACTTTTAGTTACCATTTTTTGTTTTTTTGTTTTTACTTTATTTTGAGTAAATAAGAAAATTCTTGATACTTGCTTGAGCCTCTCTTTTAGAACTTCCGCTACCCTTCTTTATTTGGGCTTTTGACCAGTTAGAGGATATCACCATTAACTCCTTAAAAGAGGATTTCCTTGATTGCACGGCTGTTGGCACATATGAGTTGGCTAGTGGGATTTGCATGGAGAGAGAGGTTGTAATGCCATATAGATGTGTTGTGCTTCAGAAGAAACAAGCCTTCAAAGATGGGTTGTTATTTTACTTAGAACCAAAAGCTTCTTGATTCTAAATCTAAGTTGATTAGGAGTAGTCTTTTTAGAAATTGGGAATGATTAGGGTGATGTCAGACATAGGATCCTAGTTTGTTGGTCTCCTATTGACTGGCAAATCAGGATCCTGAGTTTTAGGAGTTAGCAGATCTCAGTGGAATATCTTTCCAGGAAATCCAATAAGTTGATTTTGGTTACCTTCATCTATGTGTAATTAGATTAATGTAGTGTGCCCGGTTTTACACCGTTTTCTTTGCAATTCATGCTTTCAAGTCTTCATATTCTGCATAGACTTGAGAATATCAAGCCTTATATATTTATTTTCATAAGTGACTATTTACATTTCATTGAGTTTAAGATATTTAATTGTCTTAAAGTTTACAAAGATTTTGAATTTATACCTCTACAATTATGACCCCTAAAAGGAATATTTGACCTTCAAAAATCTTTTTAAATGATTTAATAATTTTAATTGCTATGGCCAAGAGAAAAAAGAAAAGAAAAGATATACTTCTTTATCTATTATTAGAGAAGTGTTTTGATTTGTGAGCTTTCTTCTTCTTCTTCTTTTTTTTTTTCTTTTATTTATTTATTTTTTCATTTGTTTATTTTATAATGGAGCTAACATGATTCCATAGTCTAAAATATCGAAAATATTGCTGATATATCGGTGACCCTCGATACAAAATAAGCCTAACATATCTTTTTTGTCAATATATTGATGGATATATCGAGATTTAAGCAATTTCTTTCATAAAACTACATAATATCAAGAGATATTGCTGATGTATCGCTGATATATTAGCAGTTCAAGGGTCTGATTATTTTCTGTGTTTGTGATGCATTTTCTGCATGAAGAGATCCCTGGTTATTTGCTTTTCTACAAAAAGAAAAGCCTTTGACTCCTACATGACTAACTATAGTAGTTTTTTAAGTTAGAGAGACTATTGTTTTAAACTTTTAATCTTACCACTTTGACTCCTGTGGATAGTTTTGAGCCATTTAGGAACTTTATGTGGTATTGCGTACTAACATTTGTATACAAAATTATTGATTTATTCATCTATTATTGTGGAAATTATATGTATTATATATTTCTAATGTGATGAGACATTCCAATGTGGAATTCGTACAAAGTTGTAATTTATTTTGCCCAACACGGCCCTCTTTATTGTTCCCTATATATAACACATACTTGTCTTATATACATTTAATTTGCAATGTTTTGATTCTAAATTATGTATTATAGTGTATTTCATTGTTTTGTAGAGTTTCACTTAAAATATTCATGTTTAACTAATAAAATCCATCATATCTTTAAATTGATATTGATGTTTCTGATACGATCAATATATCCATCGATATATCAGTGTTTTGGGATCATCGATATATCATTTAAGTCCTTGAACATGATTACACATCATATATGGAAGAGAAGAGGGTTTTGCATTTTAAGGCAGTGGTATCTCTAGAGTCCTTTTATAGTTGCTCCTTGTGTATATTTTGATGTTTTCTGTGACTTGTTCAATTGCAGGTTCGAAGTTTACACTAAGTAAAGTAGATACTTCTATTTGCTATCTTCATCTATGTTTGGAGGTCTTGTGACTAATCTTAGCAATAGTCCGCATCTAAGAAAGTCTGGAAGCCGACCTGTTTTCTTTGATCTTGGTATGAGAGAGTTTTTAACTTTTTGCGTCATGAATTTTCAGTGGCTACTATTTACTTATTTTTTTCTTGGTGGATATTTAGTATGTCCCTGACACTTGTAGGATACTTGTCAGGTGGAAGTGAGCTGAGCAACAGTGTTGAAGAAAGTTCCGTGCATTCACTAGAGGCAAATGAATTGAAGGGTGCAAGTACACCAATGAGCACTGCTGCAATAATGCCATCTCCTGTTTTATTATGGAGATTCAAGGTTTCATTTCTTACAATATACTTGGATATTTGTTAATTTATTCTCATTTTCTTATTTGAGTTATTTGTTGAATAGATGTGAACTGGTTTGACATGGCGAAACAATGAATGGTTTTTGTTTTAGAAGCCACTTTGAAGTTTGAACAAATTGTTTGCCAGTAAAACTGAGATTTGTTAAGTTACACTTCTTGTCTTGGAGGAATTTTGTTTTGCAAATTTATTTCAATTGAAATTGTTCTGTCATTTTTGGTGTTCCTTTCTTTCTATCCCACCTTTTTGAACTCTGGCGCATATTTATTGTTTTTTTTCTATTTCAAAGAAGTTTTCCCTTATTACAGGTGAAAAAAATTCACAAGTTTTTTTGAAATGCAGCTTATCATATATGATTTAGATGATTCCTGATATGATGATTTTGTATTTAAACAGAAATAACAGCAGCTGATTAAAAAAACCAAAAACCAAAAACAAAAAACAAAAAACAAAAAACAAAAACAAAAGAAAAAAAAAGTCAACAGAAAAAAATAACCCAATATTAGATTTAACTTGCCTGATTGCATCATTTTTTCAAGTTGCATATGAGCTTTGCAGACAGTTTGTCTTGATTCTAATTTGGATTGATCTCCAGGTACTATTGTTTTTCATCTGGGGTTTCATTTGTTGCAAGGTCAGTTATCAGATTTTATTTTTATTTTTTATTTGTACTGCAGATATGGGTCTTTAGATTTGATGGCGACAGTGGCCATATTTAAAAGACTGTTGGATCTGATTATGTTGTGTGTTCTTGTTTGGCTATATATCTGAAAATTTCAGATTGGATGGGATTCTGTTATGAGAATGAGTGTGGACTTGCGGGATCTTTTCTTGTATGAGGCGTTTTTATACTATAATCCTCTTCTTCTAGTGGTTAGTTAACAGTCCTTTTTTTTTTTTTAGCACGAACTATTTTTTTTATTCTATTTTCATTTTTTATTCTATTTTACGTTTTGTATCAACACATTTGCTTCCGGTTTTGATATTGCAGACTCTGATGGTTTGGCTTTGGGGAGTAAATCTATGGGTCTTTTCCCAGGCTAATGTCAATTATGCAAAAATATTTGAACTCGATCAAAATCATCTTACTCACAGAGAGATATGGAAGGTACTAATGTATACAATTAATGTATCAACTCAACCATAATGCATTCATTAGTTAGCCTAATTGTTCTAGATGTTTTTTTTATACAGTTTTCTGCTGATAGTATTGCAAGTATGCTTTTCTTGCTTAGAAGACCTTTTAGAAATTTTCTTTTCTATATGACAGCTATGAGACTTGCAATCCTTAGTTTTGTTGTACCATACTACCTTGTGAAGCTTCTGCTGAGATGAGTTCTATATCTCACTTGAGATTAAGACATTGAGTATGTAGATTTCAATTTGATTAGTTCTGTACTAATATAAATTTTAGTTTGAGTTTGGGCTCCATATGTTTGTTGAGAGCGGCCTTGTCTTTAATTTCAACCAGGAAAAGTTGAGCAAGTCATGTACTTCAAATTCAATGATGACTCACTGAAAACTCACTGTAACCATTTCATTTATTGACAATTGTTCTGTGAGAAATGGATGATTGTGCAAGGAGCATGGTAAGGATGTTAGGCATTTTTCTCGTAAGTTCTTTGAGTGTATCTCATTATGGGGTGGAGCATGTTTTCTTAAAAGTGAGTTAAAACATATTTTCAGATTAAAATTATTTTGTAACCAAGCCAAAAACAGCAGGAATGCTTTTCTGAACACTTTTTAATGGATTGTCAATGTTGAGGCAATTAATATAAATTGTTCTTTCAAGAGCATGCAGAATTGGGAAGTAGTTTATTTAGACTAGTAATTATCAAGCATGCCACTGTGGACGAATTAGGAATTAGCTCAATGGCTAAACTAGAAACTTTTAGGTTTTTCCTGAACTTCGACTTATAGGTTCATCTTGCATCTCTTTTGCACTGTAGATTTCTTTTAAATTGGTTCTCCATTCCACTTGATTATTTCTTTTCTCATAGCAGTTTTGCATCATCCTATCTTACATTGGCCTAATTTTGACAATAGAAGTGGTGGGATGCTGTTTTTGCCACCCAAAGGTGGTCAAGTGGCAGTGTGGTACAGCTTAACAAAAGAACTGACATCCTAGTCTCCTTGTCCTGATTTACCTTTCAGCTCATTAGTTTCTATTGTGGTGTAAATTTGTCTTTCTTTTTCCCTCACCTAAAGATCAGTTTAATGTCGATGAAATAATTTATTTTTTCTTTCTTTCCTTTTTTTTTTTCTTTTTTTTTTTTTTTCCTTTTATTCTATATATTTATTATTTAATTTTTTTTTTATATATATATATATATATATATATATATATATATATATATATATATATATATATATATATGTTCCCAGAGTAACTCGTAGTTCCACTTTGATATTTGCAGTGTGCGATCTGGATGACAATTGTAGTCCCAACTAGCATGACGGCATATCTTTATTTTTATTCTAATGGAGAAGTATTGTTGGCTGCATCACAACCAGTGTAATAGATGCCTCCTCTACCATTAATTGCTCAGAAATGCTTTTGTTTTCTAGATGATTCATTATTAGAATCTAGATTTGTTTTCCTTCACTTTAAATACATGATTATAGTATTTGTTAATATACTCTCCTTGTAAGCTGTTTGTAGTTCATCTTTTCCTTTTCTAACTTGATTATCTTGCCCTTTTTTGGTGAGCACCTACAAGTTAGAATGGTACCTGGTGTTAAGGTGTGTTGGCCTACCTAAGCAAGTTCGAAACTAGGATCTTCTATATGCATACCGAGTTGATAATCTGTTGGTTTCCCAAAGTCTGTGTTGATCTATATTATTGGTCCCGATGACTTGTTATTTGTTCACAAAAGAAGTGAATATATCAACTTTTGAAAATGAAAGTTTTCATAGATATTGGGAGTTCCATTGATAACTCAACTGTCATACATTTGGAAGGGTGGGGGTGAAGTTATGAATTGAACATACAACAATGACTATCGACCTTTATGTGGATGAGTATGTAGCCATTTATTCTGCATGTTGTTGCTAGACTTCAGAAATGTGGGGAGGAATATAAAAAAGCTAAATGGTCTCTATGTGATTACCATCTAATAGAAGTGGAGTTATTAGGGGTCTTTTTGGAAGACAAGGACTAAGTTTTGACCTCTATTTTGATGATCCCTTCACTATTATCATGGAATCATATTGAATTTTACATATTACCCACTGCAGGTGCTCTTGTATGCTGCTGTTGCAATGCTTCTGATGTCCCCTTTTGATATTTTCTATTTGTCATCTCGCTATTATTTGTTAAGGACTTTTTGGCGGATCATTCTCCCACTACAGGCAAGTTTATAGTTGGGCAATACCTTCTAAGGAATCAAATTTTATTATTCTCCTGTCAATAGGTAATTTGTGCAGTTTTGTTAGTTTCTGATAAATATTTATTGTATATGTAACTTGGGGAATTTGGAAAAGTGAAAGATTATAGAAATTACACTCTCATCAGTTAATTGGGCTTCGAAATTCACTTTTCGAGTCCTACAGATGATCAATGAGAAATAAATACAATAGTTAATTTTCCATTTTCATGGTCCAGAGATTTGACGATTCTTTCTAAGTTTTGTGAAAATCTTGGAAGATATGGTTTCTTGCCTTGTATGGATATGGGGAATGGGGTTAAAATAATTTAAAATGTATCATCTTTCCATTGTAATGGCTTGGAAAGCTGTAGAAAAGTTTTTTATTTTTATTTTATTTTCCTCCCATTTCCAGCCTTCTGTATTTATTAAATTCCATTCTGATGCCTATTGTTAAAATTAGTTTGCCTGCATGGCTGCATGTTTTTCCCCCCTTTTTTGATGGGGTTAAAAGCAAAGGTAAACAGCGGGCACCCACATGTGGGCAAGCACACATAGGCACACACACTCCACAAAGTACAAATAGGAGTGAAGAGCCAGCGAGACCTGATCTTAGAACCTCCCGTGATGGTGCCTAGAAAGAATGTCATTGCATACCAAGGCCATTGGTACATGCCCCAAATAGGTTAGATAGCAATTGGGCTGAAAGAGCTTGGTAGGAGTTGATCCCATGATATCCTCTAATGTTACCTAGAAACCAAACCATTGGGACATTATATCAATGCTATCATGCTTGGGTCAAGTAGTCTATATTTTGGTTTCTTAGCAATACTTTGAATTTCTTGGGGCTCATGTGCCTGTTATTACATATCTTAGTTTGATGTTTCTTTGGTGAATGCAGGCAATATCTTTTTCTGACTTTTTCTTGGCTGATATATTTACCTCCATGGCAAAGGTATGCATCCTGGTTTCTGATTTAGTCATCACCCAGGTCAATGCCTATGTCTTTTTTTGTATTTTAGATGGTAAATGTGTTATTTCAGGCATTACAAATATAGAGTGCAATACCATAAAATTCAGTTTCTGATATACCTTTTTGTCATATTGCATTTTAGACAAAACAGTGCTGTAACTGGTGATTTAGATTGTGATTTTTCCAGTGGTTGATGGTTCAAGCTGTTCCCTTCTGGGGTTGGGTCCTAAAACTAGAGTTGACTTGAATACTTGCCTGGTGATGGTTTCAATGGTTTAATGTTTTGGTTTGGTGCAGGTTTGAAAGCATCACTCTATGTCATGGCACCATTGCTGCTAGAAATCGGCCATAAACTATGTGCTTATAGGATTTGTAACAAATTTGCACTTAAGAGCTTATGATAAATCCAAAATATCTCTGGATCACTTTGAATGCCTAACACATATTTTTTACTGGCTCAATCTCCTTTATTATGTGAAGCTATAGGTCCCACTTTACTAGAAATTAGCCTCTGAGGTAAGTAGTTAACGGATATAGGAGCCAAGACGCAACTGCCCTTTGAAGTGTGACAAATCAGAAATCTTTTTTATGACGTGGCATTACTTTAAAGGCTTGTTCAATTCATTGGCGGCCTATTTTTAGGCCGAATCCTCTTTTAGAATGTGCCTTTAGACTGTTGAATTTATCATTATGAGATGCTGTAGAAGAGTGGCTATCCCTTGTAAATATCTGCCCTGTTAGAAGAGCAAGTTAATAATATCAAGAAGCTTCTGCATTGTTTTATAATTTATATATAGCTCAAATCTTCAATTGTCCCAGGTTGCATTGAAAATTCCATCACAGTTTAGTGAGAATAGAATCTCACTCCCATAGAAAAAGACTGCCACCAGTCGTCAAATTCTAATGATGTTTGAATGTGAAACTACTTTAAGTTCTTTAGATTTAAGTCTTCTTGTAATTGTTATTGTGACGTCAAAAATGTCAATGTTTCATATTTTCTTTATCCTTAACAAACTTTTGAGTATATGTGTGTGTGTGTGTGTACATATAGAAAAATGTTCTTATAAGGGGTACCTGACTTTAGTTAAAGTCATCTAAGACCATTGAGCCATTGGATTGGAATCTCGAGATGAATCATCCATTAAGTGAATGGGAATTCAAGGGCTTGTGTTCTTAGCTGACTTTAGTTAAAGTCAGGTAGTGCTGATAAGATCTATATTATAATTTTGCAGTTGCATTTTATATGTTTTGATTTATCTATCAAATTAGTCAATATTGTGTGTGTGTGTGAGACGTCAACATGAGTAGGGGTGTGATGTATAGGTGGGTGTCTAGGATTATGAGTCCAAACTCAAGATGGGTATGGGTATTTAAAATATTTAGAAGAAAGGACGTTTTCCTAAATTTAAAGAATTATAATACTAATGTTTATAACTAATGTCACGATATGGGGGCATCTTTTGAAATATGTTAAAATATAGATGGTTTTTTTTTTTAATTTTTTTTAATTTTTAATTTTTAATTTTTTTACATCTATACCATAAATAAAACAGGGTAGGATTGACTCCTTTGATTGAAACCCTTTCTCTACTGCTTTTCAACAATTCACTCACTCTGTAGCAGCACCCTGAGTCTCGATTGAATGGCTTATTCTTTTTTGCAAATCTCAAGTTAAAACATTGATTACAACCCCTTGGAACTTTGGTACCCTTGATCACACCTTATCGCAAGCTTGATGATACTGGTCTGTTGGTGCTACTTTGGTGACCCTAACAAAAAGTTCTAGTTATTCTTTTTCCTTCTCTTCTTACATGTTGCATGTTTTTTCCTACCACTACTAGACATGCATAATGAACATTAATCTCATTCCTTTCCCCTGTTCTATTGTGCCAACATAGGTACAACCTTGGGGAAAGCACAGATGAGTCTGGATATTATAGCTAATTGTTTAATACTTTTATCTAATCAGTTGCATGCCATTTTTTTTTTAAAGCATGCTGTAGAAATTATGTGAGTGCATACTGCATATTTTAGTCACTAGTGAGTGGTGAATATATAAATGATGAATTAAATTAATACTTTTTAAAATATGATTTAGTTGACACATACCTATGCAGCTGGTAAATTTTTAGGTTAGCAGGATGAACCATTTCTTTTTCCCAAAAATTTCAATATTTTATACAAAAGTTACTATTGTTCATGTATATCTCTACATAAACGAAAAAAATTTTATGATCATTTATTTTTGTGAAAGCTTGTATTTTCTGCAATGTTTAAGTATTGTCTAGGGATGTAAAATTAGGAAAGAATGTGTTGATTTATTTTTAAATATTAAACTTCCATCATACTCTCATGGTGCACTTGTTGATTTTATGCAGGTGTTTTCAGATTTGGAGCGTTCAGTCTGTCGCATGGTCCATCGACAGGTTAGTGTTTGTTGTTGATTGAGGGATCCATTTTTACTTTTTATTTTTATTTATTTTTGGATAATAGATAAATTTTATTAAGGAAAATAACTCATTAAATACAACTCAGAAGGAAGTGGATTTTCTTATTGCAGTCCTAGTTGAACCTGGCTAACTCTCTGTTTCTTCCTTTATGGTCTCTCTTGAGTTCAGTTGCTGTGCTTTACAAATTTTTAAATTTTATTTTATTAGTTGTGTGCAGGTCGTGAATTTATTTGATCAAGGTTTCTAACATCACTATGGGAAAAAGCATAACTCATTTGATAATATGGCTTTACATAGGGAAGAATGGCAAAATAGGATTCCTGTAGCCAATCCCAAGGACTGTAATAAGGCTTGGTTGATTGGAGTAGAGTAGTGTGGGAAATACTTTCACTTTTTTTTAATAACAAACAAATTGATTAATGGAAACAGTTTTATTAGGGTGACTGACGGAAAAATATGGAAGAAAGAAAAAAGACCTTCACATGGTGTCGTTGACTTAGAAAAAGCCTAGTGGAAATATGTGTAGGTATTAGAAAGAAAAGAAGTATCTATAGATATATTGATGTAATCAAAGACATGTATGATGGAGTTGTAACTAGATTTAGAATGACAGAATGAGAGACATGTGAATTCCCAATGCGTACATCAAGGATCGGTACTAAGTTCTTGTCTTTTTGCTTTGGTTATGGATGAACTGATCAGACATATTCAAGAGATGTTCCATGGTTTATGTTATCTACTGAGGATATAGTATTAGTTTATGAAACTAGAATAAGGTTTAATTCTAAACTTAGAATTATGGAGAGACACCTTAGAATCTAAAGGCTAGTCTATAAGTCTAATAAGAATTCTAATGGATCCTTTTTTTTTTTTTTGGGTGATATTTTTTGAGATTGTACTCCTGTCATCACCTTCTTTATCCCGCATAATTTCTGAGTTCTGACCCATATGGATTCCTCCACCTATTGATTCCCTTAACTGCAAGTGATGCCCTCTTGCTAATCTGGGACAAACTGAGGTCAGAAGACATGGTGGATCCATTCTGTGTGTGTGTAGGAGGGCTGAGGCTGATGCCATTAAAGTAGAGCTCCTTGGTTCTCTAGGGTCTTAGAGAAGCCATGAATAGAGGATTAGAATGATTCATTTTGAAATCAGGAGTGTGGCTCAGCTAATTGGTCCTCTAGTGCAAAAGTGAGGGGGAAGTCTGTTGGAGACTTGGAGCTCTCTCCATCTCTTAGGAAGATTTTTTATTTTGTTTTACTTTCTATATTCAAATCTTTATAACCGGGGGGGGGGGGGGGGG
>JAESVK010000832.1:47546-81056 GCA_017140935.1 Hamamelis virginiana | reverse complement strand
TTATGAGATGTTCCACAAACATGTGCAGGTTGCCACTATTGCATGGTTTGAAGCTGATTCTGTTTGTGGCAGTCACTCCGTTGCAATCCCTGTAGTTCTTGTTTTGCCTTATATTTTTCGTCTTTTCCAATGTCTTCGACAGTACAGGGATACTGGGGAGAAAACAACCCTTCTAAATGGTATATTTCTTTGTAATTTTTCTTTCTTTCTTTCTTTCTTTTTTCTCTATTCATTAATTGCCATATACTGATTATTTGATGAAATAGAACAACCAAAGGCTATCCACTGTTTGATTGAATTGCAGCCAAAATTGCTTTTTAAGTCTTTAGTTACTCATCAGTTTGGAATATGCATTCAGACCAATATGGGAGTGTCCTTAATGGTGATGTGTATGTTTTATGTGACTAGTACTTTATGTGAAAACTTCAATCCTCTACTTTTACTGTCGCTGAGAAAGATGGAGGATAAGTAAATTTGAATGTTAGATGCATTTTAACTACAAATTGTTTTGAGGTTCCAAATTTTCTTTTCTTTTCATTTTTGTCGTCCTTGGAAACGAAAAATATAGCATAAGTGAATTGAGGCACTTGTGGAGCATCTACACAGTTAATATAAATTCAAACATCAATTCTATGTTACTTATTTATATATTTTTAAAAACTGGGTAGCATACCATTAAGTGGACTTTTATTGGTTTATCTTGGCGTGTGGAGCCAGTATTTGGGGTCAGCAAACATTTAAACTTAGTTGAGTTTTTTCGGTGGTCATCAGTATGTGTTGTGACTCAAGGGTGTAAGTTGTATTTTTAGTTTCACTGTTGGCTGTTGCCATTTATGTTGCGGATCGTACTAATGAGTAGTGTCATCTGTAGGTATGACCTGCACAGACCCTGAGCTTTTATTTGAATCTAACCCTGGTAGGAGGAGGTTGTGACCACAATAATCACTGCCACAGTGATGCTAGGATGACATATTAGTATATTCACTGACAAATTATTGTTTTACATTTATTTTTTCACTACCTTATTGGGTTATCTTTGTTTAAGAATCATTAGGTTATCTTTGTTTAAGAATCATTAGGTGACTACCGGCGTTAGGTTATCAAAAGTTTAGAATTCAGATAACTCTGCAATCCTTGAAATATCGGGGAAACACATACTACTGTCAGAGGTTGTGGTCTATAATTACTATAGCATTTTTTGTTATGTAATGGGGTATTAATGCTTCAGTTTATGCTTTTATTAAAAGTTTTACTCACCAGTATAATCTGATAGCTTATACTGTAATGCTCCTTATGCTTTATTTTGCTGTAATACTTTCCTCGTTCTTTCTTTCTTTCTTTCTTTCTTTCATTTTGTTTTAAAGCGTCTAAAGTTCCTCTTATACTGTGGATCATGTTGTTAACTTTGCTTAACAGTAAAAATGTGGAGGTTAAAGTTTTGATTCCCATTCTGTCACTAGTAGTAGTTGTGAATGAATTGTTTCTCCATAAAATTTTCCCTATTGTAAGATGATAAACTCCTTATTCATCGGTAGATTATTTTGTGGCTATCGCACTTAAAAGGCACATGCTTTTTTTTCCCCTTCTCTCTCTCTCTCGGGGCTTATATAGGACAGATAGCTTTATTCTTGCCTTATTGTTTCCATAATATATTAACTTCATTTGCTTATGGTTTCAGCTTTAAAATATTCGACCGCAGTTCCAGTGATTTTTCTTTCAGCCCTTAAATATCATGTCTTCCCTGATAGGTGGTCAAACATTTATCGACCTCTGTGGCTTCTTTCAAGTGTTTTGAATTCTTTGTATTCATTCTACTGGGATGTAACTCGAGATTGGGACTTGAGGTTTGTGAGAATATTCTTTTAACCATTTCCTAATTTCACATAAATTTGTCAATTTGATGCTTCTCACTGGTGCTTGAGAAGGTTGAATTCTGGATCCTGTTCAAATGCCCACGCCTGCGTTGGCACTTATTCTTTTAAGATGGCTTTCATATAAACATATAAATTAACAACGTATGCAGAGCAATCGCGCTAATATTGCTTAATACTCAGCAGCCCAACAAAACCTTAATCCCTATTAATATGGGGTTGGGTGGTTATGATATTACTTAATATAGTATGCAATCACATTGACTAATGAATAGGTGACTTTGAAATTAATTGTCAAAATGGTTTATTTTAGAGGAGTTGTAGAAAACTTTTTTCAAAGCTGCCCTGATTTTCTAATAAATTTTATGAGACTAGTTATATTTATTTGCTTGCTAGGTACGGAATAGTGAAACTTGTATTGCATCCACGCCATATATAGCGCCAGAAGACTTCTTGGAAGCATTTGTTATAACTTAACTATTATCTTTCGATCTGCATATTAACATTTCTTCTCTTCTGCCAGTGTCTTCACGCGGATTTTCAAGTTCAGCAAACCACATTTCTTCTCCTACCTGTTATATGGACGGAAATGGGTAAGGATACAAGTATAGTCTTGTAACATTCATTCCACAGCAGTGTGGCTTGTTCAACCATCAGTCATTATCCACTTGGTTGGTTCAACCCCTGAAGTGCCAATGCAAGTTGCTTTGAATAGGACCAACCTAGTGTGACCTAAATGACCTCACATGCTGTTTGATTAATTGGTGGATCAACTCCATCTCCATTTCACATTCTGCTCAGTTTGGAGCAGAGAAAAAGGAAGAAAATGGTGAAAATATCCTAGAAACAGATACTTTCTCAAAACATTTTTATACTTCTCCTATACTTCCCCATATAACTTTTCTGAGATCAAAACAGAGGCTTAAACTATTGTTTTAGAAAAGTTCAGATGTAACTAAATTGGCCTGGACTAGCCACCGGCTGAACCGACCACTCCTGACTAATTCACTTACTGGCTTAGTTATAGAACTTTTATCAAACAGTAATTTTCAAGAAAGTAATGTTTGTATTTATGGGATGTTGCAGGTTTATTTTTGGGTGATAGCTAGCAATCTGGTTCTTCGTTGCACATGGACATACAAACTGTCAGCCCATCTCCGCCATAATTACCTTACTGTGTTCACAATCGCTGCCTTGGAGATCGTCCGCCGTTTCCAATGGGTTTTCTTTCGTGTGGAAAACGAGTGGAATAAAATGAACTCCAAGTCGAACATTCAGCTTTCCATGACCGACATCTCAAATGAGGAAGACAAATTACTCGGCTCTAGTAACCACAATGTATAGACAACTGAACAATATCATGTCTTGTTAGTTGTATCATCTGAGGTTCATTTCAACATCTATCCTTCAGATTTTGGCCGAAAAGAGATTACACATCTCATTTTTTATTTTTCACCATTTTTGAAATTTCTCCTTTGTTTACAGAAGAATAGAATGTTCGACAATTGCAATTTATATAGATTATTTTTCTATATATATATATATATATATAAATCATTTAGATGTTTATGTGATTGATTTATCTTATCTAGAATGGTTGGAGTTTAAAAATATCCCTTTGTGATGAAAATGGCCATTTTGTGCAATATTGAAGGTTAGAACATATCTGACCTATCCTTCCACAAGGACTCAATTTTAGTGAGAGCAGCCTGGGTTTTGGCCTTTATTCAGTGTTAAATAATTCTTTTGATGTGTGATAGAACTGACAGCAGAAATTATCGCATTCAGTGTTTTTCTCTCATGGAATGATAGTTTCTTTACAATTGTGTACAGACTTCAGCTGGGCAGGGACATTTCCAATAAGATTTCATTCTTGAACAAAAAAATTCATTTTTTTGATTTATAAAAATCAAATTTCAAAACATGATGCATCAATTGATATAGAATCTCATGTCATGTGATATGGCATTTTATTTCAGACACTCATATAGATTGTGTGGATATAGTATCATCACGTCAATTATAATAAAGATATTGGTTGCTATATTTTGAAAAACTAACCGTTGGATTAGATACTGTACTTATGTATGTCTTGTATGCCAAAAATTATAGTGAACTAATGTCAGAATTTTAAAATATAGCTATGAAAAACTGTGACCGCTCAGTAACATTTTCGAGAAATCGACTGTATTCAATCACTGTAAATCTTAAGAGACATGACATGCATAAGTATAATATCTAAACAAATGGTCAGTTTTTCTAAATATGTATTCCATCACTATCTACGGGCTTGATGCCTACATAATAAGCTTATATAAGCGTATGCTGACTTGATCATTTCTGCAACTAAACTTCTCCAAGCTCACTCATCATTGACCTGAAATAAATAATTTAATTAAAGCCACTTATCAAGCTAACATTGCTCTCTTGCACCACCAATGTCACAATTATTGCCGTCATCCTACCACCATCTCTGCTATTATTCCACTACCACAACCATCACCACCATTTTTACACTGACACCACAACCACCACGGCTTTCTTGCGCCACCACAACCAACCAATCCTCCACCAAAAACTACCAGCACCCTATAAAGTGAAAAGACAGTTCAGACTTTCCAAAATTTGCAGACCCAATTTCTCTTTTCTGTTAAGACAAGACAGATTCCACCACATATTTTTGTGAGATGTACTTAATTGTGTCCAAATGAAACCCATCTATGCAGAACCCATTTAATCTAATGGTCCAAAATCACCACAT
Organism: Hamamelis virginiana; assembly: GCA_017140935.1. NCBI lineage: Eukaryota > Viridiplantae > Streptophyta > Magnoliopsida > Saxifragales > Hamamelidaceae > Hamamelis > Hamamelis virginiana. The sequence continues at coordinate 76,424 of JAESVK010000832.1, read as the reverse complement.
CCCCACTCCAATCTATTTTCATATTTAAAAATTCTAAAAATTAATTATTTTTTTTTCCCAACACAGGATATTATGGGCTTACTCCAGTTGAAGGAGGTCCTTCACCGTTTGGGCAACCTTGGAGGGTTCAATATCTTACTACTGTTTAGTTTTTATATAAAGTGATTTGCACTTCTTCGCGTTCTCTTATACTCTATTTTGATATTTATGTTTGCACATCGTTTTCAAAATATTATTGTAGGTCGAATATTTTAGAAAACCAACCGTTAGATTAGATACTTATCTTATGTTTGTCATGTATGAAAAAAATCGGAGTTATCCAACAGTTAGTATTTGAAAAATATCATTTTGAAGAACTATTTTTTTTTATTAATTAAAAACATAATAGTTTTTTTATAGTGATATTTCTTAAAATCTAACTCTTGGATCACTTGAATCCAACGGTTGGTTCGTCAAAATATTTATCATAGGATAGGAAGTGTTTTGAAAATGAGGTATAAACATAAGTGTTAAAATAGAGTGTAAGGGAACGTGACCCATATATTATTATTAATATAATACTGAACAGATTTAAAAAAAAAAAAAAAGATTTAGTAAATAATGCTTAAATAAAAATTAATCAAACTTATCTTCTACCAATCATATTTTCATGTTGGCCAAACAGACCGTAACACTCCAAATCCCCTTCCTGTCCGCATCACGCTACCCCACCAATCCACCATTGCCTTTCCTCTTCTACAGGAAACTATTTCAACAATAGACAGATTGGATTAATGTACACGTGTCAAATCCCAGGTTAGGACCTCACAAACCAGATAACATGCGCACAACGCACAAACGCACTCTTAACCACCCATATCACAATTTTCAGTGGAGAAGAATTAAACCACAATGGTGTAGATGTTAGCCGGCGCCGACGACAGCGACCACCACCACCGCCGGCCGGAGCCGAGCGCGGACGAGCAAACAACCCCAAGAGTATTAACCATACTGTCTTTCGTGCTAGAAAGGCTGGTGGCAAGAAATGACCAATTGATTAATGTTGGGCTGAGCTACGGTGAGTCGCCGTCGGCTGCGGCTGTGGAGGAGGCGGCGGCGGGGGGAGGAGCAGTGAATATTGGGAAGAGCTTGAGTGTGTTTCATGGAGTGAGAGCGCCGAGTATAAGCATTCCAAAGTATTTGGAGAGGATATATAAGTATACGAGCTGCAGTCCATCGTGTTTTGTGGTGGGGTATGTGTACATAGATAGATTGGTGCATAGACATCCTGACTCGCTTGTCATTTCGCTTAATGTTCATAGGTTGCTGGTTACTAGTGTTATGGTTGCTTCTAAGATCTTGGATGATGAGTAAGCCCCCCCCTCCCCCCCCCCCTCCTCTTCCCTCTCTCTCTCTCTCTCTCTCTCTCTCTCCACACACACACACAATGGGATTTTTGTGTTTGATAATCAGATGCTGAATTTTAGCAATTTTTTATTTTTCTTTTTCATTGGGCTTATCTTGATGAGGGTTTTGTTTCATAGTTGTTAGATTTCTTATCCTCATTTATGAAATGATGGTTGCCACTCTTGGATTCCCTCATTCACAATAATAGCATTGTTCATAAAATTATGTTCAAGACACAACAAAACGATTCAAATTTCACATGATAACTAAACAAGGCCTAATAGTTTGACAAATAACAGAATTAACAGCACACGCCATGCCCTAGAATGTTTGATACTAATTTTCCTCTGTTTTCCATCAAAACAAACAGAACCCCAGTAGTGGTACTCAAATTCTGACAGATTTTTTCTTGGGATTTTCAATATTACAGGCATTACAACAATGCATTCTATGCTAGGGTTGGGGGAGTGACCAATGCTGAATTGAACAGACTTGAAATGGAGTTGCTTTTCTTGTTGGATTTTGGAGTTATGGTGAGCTCCAGAGTGTTTGAGAGCTACTGCTTGCTCTTGGAGAAGGAGATGATGTGGAATGGTGCTACCCAGAAGATTGAAAGGTCAATAAGCTCCAATACTGTGGATGATGTGACTGAAATATCAGTGGAAGATACCCGCAGTTCTTCACCCCCACTAGTAGTGGACTGACATTGTTTTTTTTTTATATTTTTCTTCCTCTTCTTCTTTCTCCTGGCTTAATGATTCAAGGTAGTCCATGGAGGACCATGGGCTGCTTTCTTGTCAATTTCATATAATCATGTAACATGTTGCATTAGTTCTGTGTGTTTTGCAGATTGGAGAGAGAGAGAGAGAGAGGGAGAGGGAGAGGGAGAGGGAGAGAGAGAGACAGATGAAACAAGATTGCACTACAAAAATTGGAGTTAAAAGACTATGGAAGTCAAAAGCAACCAATCCAGGCACGTTTGGTTACAGTTATGTAGTTTTCAAATAGATCAACTACCAATTGACTTGAAAAAGAAAATGTTTAGAACATGTTAACAGAAAAAATGTGGGATTATCAAATAGTTGTGAAAATAAAATCAATCATACTCATCTTTAGCTAAATAGGTTTTTATATTTTCCAAACAATTAATCCCTTAAATTTAAATTGGAAATTACATTGGGTGTAATCATTTTATATTAAGTTGAAAGTCCATAGAATTTAAATTGGAATGTCTAAATCAAACTGTGAATTATTTGAAATTTCTTCAGAATTCTAATCCATATTGGTTATGGAAAGAATTCTTATCCTCTTTCTAAGCATCTGATCAATGCCCATCAATCCATTTTCACATCTGAACTCAGAATTCTAAATTTCCTAGACTTCAGAGATTCAAAATTTCCATACTCAGGCCTTTCAGAAAGGTTAGAATCTGCTTAAATCATGCTTGAGCTATTGGCAGTAGCAGCCCAACTTCTAGCAATTCATGGCAGCAAAGTGACGGATTTCTAGCTACTGCAATCAAGGGTTGTCCAACTGCATTTCTCATGAAGCAACCAGCTGTTATATATATAGCAATGCTCAAATACAGTCTCAAGGATCAATTGAGCTTCCACCATCCTGTTGGGGGAGAATACCTAGCACTCTATTAAATGAAATAGGAGATCACTTCATATAGTGGTGCCATTGATCATCAAACAAACAAGTGAATGTACTTATTGAGCTTGGGGTACATAGCTCATGTGATTATGGACCAAATCTTATGAAACGGAGGTTCTGAGATTGAATTTCAGTACTGTGATTACTAGATGGAGTGAATGTTACAAGTTCAACTCTTCTCATGAGATCAAATTTTAGTATAGCTAATTTGAGCATTAAAGGATGTAGAGTGGATGATGGTTCTATCCATATCGGATTAGTTGGACGGAACAATACCTTGTTGGCATAAAAAAATATACAAAATTTGGCATCATTATTAAAATTGTGACATATCTCTTATCTTCTTGTAAGAAAGTGATTATTGATTGGAATCCTGTCTTACTTTCTAAAAGAAAGTTCAAACATAGGCATAAATTTGCTAGAAAGTGTTGCTAAACATGGGCATGAATCAATGTAACAATTGATTGCAGGTGGTGTGAGTTGAGACCATATGTAGTAGACGGCAAGGGAAACATAATGATACTACGTCGTTTTTCTGATTGCCTTTATCCAGCAAACATGGCCTTACGTGGCCTTCCCATCAATTTCACTTCACTAATTTCAGAACCGTTGATCTCACCCGGAGCACTTTAGAATCGATACTTCGCTGCACACTGAATCCACCAGTTACTAAAAAGAAAAAAAAAAAGAAAAAAAGACGAGAGTTTGCATCGAAGTCTCTTTCTATCTCTCATCGATCGATGACTCCAAACACGAGTCTCTCTCTCTAAAATCTACTCGGTAAGGCGACGGAAGCCATGAGAGATTGAAGGGATTCAGCAAAGAACGCAATAACAACGACGATTTTTTTTTTTGTGAGAGCAAATGGCTGAATCGTCGAAAGAAGAGCTGGTACAGCTGATCAAGAGATTTGGGGTTTATATCACCGTCAAGATGTCCAATCTTTTCTCGATTTCTCTCCAAAGTCTGGTCTGTTATCTCTCTATTTCTTTTCCTTTTCATGTCGCTTTCTTAATTTATTTGTAATCTATGACGGATCTGATAAGCTATTTATGATATAATTATTCGCTTATATATATATTGTATATGCAGTTGATTGTTATATGTTTTCAGAATTTGAACATGTTATTTTGGGCTGCCTTTGATTTTTCTGTTTTGGGTTTTGTTGTGTTTGCTTTGCTCTTTTGATTGTGGATGATTTGGGGTTTAGAGCTTAGTGTGTGTAGATATGCATATATGTTGCTTAAACCATATTTGGTTTCATTGATCTCGATATGATTTTATTTCTGAGAAAAAATAATTATTATAAGTGTTTACGCCATTAGAAACTATAGGAACTTGATGGGCAGCTATATTAGCACCCTACTTTCAGCTTCTCACACTCCACATTGTCAAATTGTGGATGATGGGGAGAAGTCGAAATACATGGGAAGTAGAGTGCCGGAAGCTAGAAGTGGAGTGCCGATAGCACCAGCCCAAGTTAATAACAGATTGTAAGTATTTTGATGCTGCAAGTTACCTACAGAGAGGAAAATTGGTGCTTGAGAGGGGAAGGGGGGAGGGAGAGAGAATTTGATGCTTTGGTGCTGCTATGAGTTTTAATTGATATCGATTCATACCAACTTGGCATGAAAAAACCTTATCATACCTACTTGGGGTTAGTTATAGGATTCTTGTTTTCGCCAATTTGACATGTCATTTTAAAAAAAATGAAAGTAATTATATTATTCACAAAAAGGGACATATAGATGGCATATACAAACAAACAAAAAAAATAGAAGCTTCACAAGGCACGTGTATCTATAAAGTCCAAAAAGAGGGAGTTCCTTCCACCCAAAATGAAGAAACCCGAAGAAAGTGCATACTAAATCTGACCTAAAAATTCTTCAATTCTTCTCCTTCCACATACGCCAAAAAAGACATAAGAGGACGACTCGCCAAATAGTTTTGCAGTTCTTAGTTGTGGACTTGAACCACTGACCTTGAAACATCTCCTCAACTGTTTTATGCACCATCCAGGAAATTCCCAATGTTGCAAAAAGGGAGCCCCAAAGATCAACAACATCAAAACAATAGAGGGAAGAGATGGTCAACTGACTCGCCACTCATCTTGCACATACAACGCCTATTATGGGTTGATCAACCCTTTTTTTTTTTTTTTGATAAGCAACAAAATTATATTAAAAGAAAAGAGGACAAGATGTCCTACAATACAAATTAAAAAGGAGTAAAAAAGGATAAAAAGAACAATAAAAAAAACTACAACCCAGCCAAACAAACCAAAACCCTACTCACACACCTCCACCCAATTATTCAAAATTACAAACAAAGGAACACCCCTAAATTCCTTAGACACCGATGCCCAAAAAGAGCTCAAAAAGCAAACCCGATCCCACAAACCAACAAAACTATCACACTTATCCTCAAATATACAAGCATTCCTTTCAAGCCAAAGCACCCAAAAAATTGCCAAAACAACACATCTCCAAAGAACCAATGCTCCCTTGGAAAATCCAAAAACACGAAACTCAATATCCAACATTGCAGAGGACGATTTTGGGGCCACCCAACATATATCCAAGGGTTTAAACAATCTTTGCCACAAAGCCATTGCCAAAGGACAATGCAAGAATAAATGATCAATGGTCTCACAATCATCCCTACACAAAACACACCATTGGGGAGAAATAAACATACCAGGATTCCTTTTTTGCACCACCTCATTAGTAGAAATCTTTCGATGAGCCACAGCCCAAGCAAATATCTGAACTTTTAAAGGCACTTTAACTTTCCAAATCGTTTTGCACGGACTAAAAGTAGGTAACGAGGGATCATCACATAAGGCATCAAAGAAAGATTTAGATGAAAACAGCCCAGAAGAATGAATAGACCACAATCTTTTATCTTGAACCGAAGGACACAACACCAACCCATCCAAAAGAGACAACAAGGAAGACAACTCCTCAAACTCCCTATCATTAAGGTTCCAACGAAAATGAAAATTCCATGAAATCGGGAAAGAAGAAGACACCACGAAACAATCAATAGGAGCATTATGAACCGAAGACAATGCATACACCCGGGGAAATAAAGAAAGAAAAACACAATCCCCTCTCCAAACATCTTCCCAAAACCGGACTCTATCCCCACATCCAACCTTGAAAACCAAGAAACTACGAAAAGAACTGTAAACCCGGGAAATACCTTTCCAAGGACAACACCCAGAGACCCTAATTCCCAAGTTAGCATCCCATCCATTATCCTGTAATCCATATTTACTTTTAATAACTTTATGCCAAAGAGAGTCACACTCTAAGGGAAACCTCCAGAGCCACTTTCCAATAAGAGCAATATTTCTCTTCACAATGTTACCCATAGCAAGACCTCCTTTCAACTTAGAACGAGAAACAATACCCCAATTAGCTAAATGAGGTCTCTTCCCTTCTCCTCTACCCTCCCAAAAAAAAATCCCTCATCAATTTCTCCAACCTAGCAACCACCTTTTTAGGCATTTTGAAGATAAACAAATAGTAAATAGGCAAACTAGCCAACACTGACTGAACCAATGTTAATCTACCTCCTCTGGACAAAAGTGATTTTTTCCACCCATCCAACCTTTTTCCAACCCTCTCTAGAACCGGCTCCCAAAAGGAATCCCTCCTTGGATTACCTCCTAATGGTAAACCCAAATATTTCATGGGCCATCCATCCACTTTACATCCTAATTGATTTGCCAAATCAGCCAATTCAGAATCTGAAACATTAATCCAGCTAAAACACTTTTACTCAAATTCACCCTCAAACCTGACATAATTTCAAAGACCTTCAAAATAGAATGTAAATTTCTCACCTTCTCTTCCACAAAAGGCAAAAAAAATAAAGTATCATCAGCATATTGAAGGTGAGAGACCGAAACACTATCCCTTCCTACCTCAAAACCCTCAACCAACCCTTCATCCTTAGCCTTATCTATCAATCGACCCAAAACATCCACAACCAAAATGAAAAGAAAATGAGACAAAGGATCTCCCTGTCTTAAACCCCTAGAAGCTTTAACGTCTCACCCGCCTTACCATTAACAATCACAGACAAATTAACTGAGGACAAACAACCCCTAATCCACTTCCGAAATCTCTCCCCAAAACCCTTTTTAACCAACACCTCCTCGAGAAACTCCCATTCAACATGATCATATGCCTTTTCAAAATCCACCTTAAGTAAAACACCCTTCTTCTTTCTTGATCTATACTCATCAACCACCTCATTAGCCACTAAAACAACATCTAAAATCTGTCTACCTTCTACAAAGGCAGCCTGAGATGAGGAAATTGTATCAGCCAAGACCAACCTTAACCTTTGGCCAAAATTTTATAGAGGGATGTGGCCAAACTAATAGGCCTAAAATCACTTATCTTTACTGAATTCTCTTTCTTTGGAATGAGACAAATAAAGGATGCGTTAGTACATGCATTCACCACCCCACTCTCAAAAAATTCTAAAAACACTTTAAACAAATCATCCTTAACCACTTCCCAGCATACCTGAAAGACACCCATTGTAAACCCATCCGGACCAGGGGATTTATCCCTACTACATTCAAAAACAGCCTCTTTTATTTCCTCCATCTCAAAGGGTCTTTCTAACCATTCTGCCAATGCCTCACTAATAGGAATCCAATCTAAACCTTCTAACCCCGGCCTATCCACCCCTTTAGAAAGATACAACTCAGAAAAAAACCTAAAAATTTCATTCACAATCCTATCCTCATCAACCACCACATCTCCATTTGCCAATTCAATTTTATTTATAACCTTTCTAATTCTATTTCCATTTGCCACTTTATGGAAAAAATTTGAATTATTATCCCCCTCCTTTACCCACTTCACTTTCGCCTTTTGCCTCCAAGAGACTTCTTCTTTAAAAACAACTTCCTCAAATCTACTCCTAAGAACACCTAACGCTTCCTCACTAACTACACCCCCACACTCCTCCAAATCAATTTCCTCAATTCTCTTCAAAATAGAGTTCTTAACCTCTCTAAGATCCCCAAAAACATCTTTATTCCACATCTTAATTTTTAATTTGACACACCTCAACCTTCTCATGAACTTAAAACCCTCCCACCCGCTCACCGAAACTTGACTCCACCACTCCTTAAACTCCTTAAGAAAAAATGGGTGATCCAACCACATATTTTCAAATCTAAATGGAGTAGGACCCCACTTTACATCACAATTTTCTAAAAAGATAGGACTATGATCCGACACCACTCTAGGAAGAGCTTCTTGCCTCACATTGGGAAACCAAGCCTCCCACTCACATGAAAACAAGAATCTATCCAATCTACAACACACGACCTTTTCCCTCCCATTTGACCAAGTAAAATTAACATTTAACAAAGGAGGATCCCTTAACTCACACTCCCTAATAAAAGAATCAAAGTCCCTCATACTCCTAGTTACCCTGGAACCATTGGTTTTTTCTGATGCTCTCCTAGTGACGTTAAAATCCCCACCCAACACCTAATAAGGACTGCATAATCCAAACAAATAAAACAATTCTCCAAAAATCTTTTCTTCTTCTATAGTCATTGGGCCCATACACCCCAGTCAACCACCACACTTTATCTCCCTAATTTCTAAACCTAACAGAAATTGAGAACTCGCCAATAACCACCTCCTCTACCTCAACCATTCTTTCATCCCACAACACCACAACCCCCCCTGCCCTACCTATTGAGGGCAAAAAGGCGAAATCCTTAAACCTAGAACCCCATAATAGCCTCCCAAGAAAGAGTAACAATTTTGCACTGAAATGCTTTCGGTTGGAGATCTCTTCCACTACATAACGTCCTCTCTATCCTTGGCAACCTCCACAAACGTGGCTTTTGAGAAAAGACACCATTGCCTCTATCTCCTAATTGTGAAAACTTACGATGAAAGTAGGATTCCAAACCATAACCCCTTTAGCCGGACAACATAATCAGACACTAAAGCTTCCTTATCACGGGCAATGGCAAGAAGGTTTGGGAATTCATCCCTCAAAAGCCCTATCCTTGCACTAAATATCCTTTCAAAACTTCACTTTTATTCTCACACCAAACATCCTTTCAAAACTTACCTTCCTTCCGTTGCCCACCCTAAGACAAATCATTCTGCAAAAGTTTACCCATGCCCGATTGCCTTCAAAAGGCCCACCCCATGTGTACCTCTAACTTCCTCCAAGTCCATTCCTGACTTTGGTAACCATATTTTCAAACCACCACCTTCTTCCAAAAGGTATCCCTTTTCGTAACAAACTTCCATAACCATTTGGCCAAATGTACTTCATTGAAAATGGAGATGGACCTGGACCTAATACCCACACCCGCTTCATCCTTCTGACAACATAGTGAATCCGAATCAACAAGATGATACTTAAACTCCTCCCCATACCTGTCCACAGAAAGTCCCTTTGAAACTTCTCCCACCTCCTAGGCTAGTTCTAGCAACTGAGAAAGGAATCTTGAAGAGGGACATTCCTTAAAACAACGTATTTACCTTTTTATTTTCATTTTAGGATTTTCAACTTGAACCCAATCATTCCTTATTAGTGCAGCACATATGTCACACATGATCAAGGTTTATTTACGTTGGGTTCTCTTAGCAATCAAAATACTTTCTTTGCTTAATGGTTGCATAGTTAGTGGCCAATAGTTTGAGGTTCATTGTAGTAGGGATTTATCTGTCATACTGAGCAAGCGCATGTGCATATGTACATGATTGTGCTTATAATGCGCTTGTGTGTGTATGTAGAGAGAGAGAGAGAGAGAGAGTTGATTCCAGGTTTGTTTGGAGATTTGATGGAACATATTTGTGTGGAACATAAAAGATGGCCATTCTAAATTTCAGTTTGTTTCTCTCTGAGAGCTGATTTTATAAGTACTATTTTGTAAGTGAGAAATGTGTAATGGTATCTTGAACTAAACTAAAGATTGTAATACTTTCTGTATAGAGAGCAGGACGCCAAGAATATGTGGTAAAATATACCACAATATGAGTCTATCCCAGGTTTGTGTGGATGTTTGCAGTATGGTGAACTAGGAAGAGTTTTCAGTGGCATGCAACCCAATGTAAACTGGGTGCCTTTATGTGTTTTGCCCTAAAAAAGAAGGAAAAAAAATGGAAAAAGAAATTTTAGTTTTCACCAACCACATCAGTATAGTTGCATAAATTTTGTTAAATATTATCTTGAATTCTGTTTGGGGATTATCCTGTCCAATAAGTTCTTGTCTTTGGTCCTAAGAAATTTCAACTTTTTGTTGAAAAAATAAAATAGGCATGCATTATTTTTCAATATGCAAAGTATCTTTGCTATAATTTGGGGTTTCTCACTTCTTTTGAACCGATAGCAGGATTCACGATCGGTTGGAGCCCTTGCAGGTTTTGCTGTTGCAATGGTCTTTACTTGGAGACTATTGAGATCGCCTAGCGGGCCTCAAAGAAGGCAACCCAAACGGCAAGCCCCTACTCCCAGTAGTTCTGGTGTTAGTACTCATTCAAATGCAGCTTTGGTGCCTTCTGGAGTTTGTTCATCTCCGGATGATTCTAGAGCCCAAAATGTTGTTGATGAGTTCTTTCAGCCAGTAAGGGTGAGCATTAATATCTTCATCCAACATTTGAATTATATATTGATTTTTGTTGACTCAGGTTATGCTTAAATTTTTTTCTGACTTCATTTTCAGCCAACTTTGGGGCAAGTAGTGAGGCAGAAACTGAGTGAAGGAAGGAAGGTAATTTGTTTACTCCCTTTAATGGTCTGATGTGTATGTACGATGTCCATATGGTAGATGATTTTGGTTATTGTGTTTTTGTTATTGAGCATAAATAGGATTAGTATAATAGGTAATGTTTCTGTAACAGTAAGAAATATGACTCTAATTATTACAATTGGGACCTGGATTTTCTTCCTAAACATGACTTTGGGTGATATCTTCACTATGAACGAAGAAATAGGCTAGAAACGCCTTAGTTTTGTTAGCTCGTTCAATTGACCGGCAGAGGCAACTTAGTGGAATCTGCTGAGTACAGAATTCAGTTCGACTCTATTTGGGTCAACTGTGAAGTATATGGTGATTGAAAATATGAGTTATTTTCTTTGTCATGCATTTATGTGCGGTCAGGATTAAAATAGATAACTAGAGGCCAAAACATAAATGATAACAGTTCATGGTCCAGTTATCCAAACATCTGATCCCTCTTGTTCGATAATATTTCCATGAGCTTGTTGGTTATCATTGCGGTTTTTAATATTAAAATTTACTAGCAAATCCTTTTGGTCTAGCTCGAAGTATCTATATCAGCTACTGCTGCTATTTGCATTTTGATAGCTTTAGTAAGTCACATGATTTTTTTTATTTTTTTTATTTTAATTTCTGATTTGATCTTTTAGTAAACTGCCATCCTTGCATCTTTAAGTCATTTGGCTTAAGTTCAGCCTATTTATTTCTCTAGTCATTGGGAGTTCTGGTCTTTGTTCTCAAATGCATTCTCAACCTTTTAGCACATGATTTCATGCGACAAACATTAACTGCGTCAGAATGGAGCAGCATAACTTCCTGGCTTGGCTCTTACTTTTAGCTGTACTCTAGTTTTTTTACTGATGAATTTTATTTCTATGTATTAAGTTTTGGAAATATACTACTACTTTGTATCTTATTAAGTAATTTGAAAGTAATGCAAGTTTGAGTTCTTTTGCATTATGAATAATCAAAGTTTCTTGTTTCTGTTAGGACTTTGGAGTAAAGATATTATCCCACACCACTAGTTTCATGCTTTTGTGACTTGTATTGTACAGGTGACATGCCGGTTGCTTGGTATAGTCCTCGAGGAAAGTAGTCCAGAGGATATTCAGGTAATGATATTCTTTATCCTGTGAACTTTGTACATGAATCAACAATATGAAAAGGATTGACATTGTGTTTTCCTTGTTCTGGGCAGATACAAGCAACTGTGAGATCCTCTGTGCTAGAAGTATTATTGGAGATCACAAAATTTTGTGATCTTTATCTCATGGAAAGAGTTCTGGATGATGAAAGCGAAGTGCGTGCAGACCTTGTTGCTTACTCCGTTATTTCTGATTATTCCTCATTATTCATTTTGAATGTGTTATCTGTGATGTGTTCAACGCTTTCAGCAAGCAAGTTCTTTGTCTAGATCTGGAAATTTTGTGTCCCTGCATCCTTTATTCCAAACTAATTGGCTGTCTTATCCTGCTCTGTATGTTTACCCCGTGAAATTTTATTAGACTGTCTTTACATTTACTGATTGTTGCCTTAAAATTTTCCTGAAATATTTCTATATATAGTATTTTGTAGTGTCATGTATGATGTGCTTAATAGTGCCACTGAGCAAGTTCTCACACATAAAGTGCAGGAAATTTATGTGCTTGCATTTTGTACTTCAACCTATTGGGTGCCCTTTCGTACTTGCATGTTCATCGTGTGAAATGCTGTTAGGCTGTCTGTACAATTCATTGATCGGCAGCATATAATTTTTCTATGAATAAATATTTTGCTCAAGTAGTAAATATGTATTTGGAATAAATCAGACAAAAACTTGGGCAAAGAATTGATAAATTCTATACCTTTTCTTTCGAGATGAGACACCTTGACTTTAATGGTTTCCTTTGCTCAGGGTTTGATATTCTTGCTTGTAGATATTTAGACTCTGCCATGTTTGATATAGAATGTTTTACTTTGTAAAAGGCTTTCTGTTTATGCCCTTTTCCAACAATTTTTTTTAGCCTCACAAACCAAACATTTCTATTAGGAATATGAGTAACAAAAAATAAATCCCTAAGCTGTTTTAGGACCTACAAGTTGGTTTCCTGTTATTTTGAAATCATGTAGAGTCGGACAATGAGACAGACAGTTGACAATGCTGAAAATAATTTCCATGAAGCTTTCTAAAGAAAAGATTTTTCTGCAAGAGCTGTATTTGAAACTGAGCAGATCATGGTGTTTAATTTAACAGCCATATTGCAGAATCCTATTCCAGTTTTTCATTATCAATCTTTGCATGCTGATTGCACTTGTCTTACTCTAGTTACATCCTTTTTTTTTTTTTTTAATTTGACAATTATGTCACATTCTACTGATCTTTACCATTAACCCTCTAATATTTACCTTCTGTGATAAAAAAATGTTGGATTATTTTTTGAGATGGAAAGCCTAAACTTACACATCCACCTCCTGAGAGAGAGAGAGAGAGAGAGAGAGAGGGTCCTGTCTTCTGGACTTTTTCCTTTTTTTCCTTCTAGGTTCTACCTTCTTGAACATTATCAGTTTTCACAGGTACCAATTGACTTGTGTATTCATCTCTCATTTTTTAATGTAAGCACACACTTGTTTTATATAGGCTGTTAGGTGTATTTGCACCAAAGGTTTATAAGTTTTGGATGCTATTTGCAGACTACTAGGCCTTGATAATTATTTGTATGTATAGGCTCGGTTTGATGTACCATTACCTGCTCAATATAACATCCATTTATTGGGAACTATCCAATTTTATTGTTTTTTTAGTTGTCTATGCTTGTCAATTGCATTGATAAATTTGCTTTGGCCATTGGCTTCTTGTTATTGTATCTGTGGTTTTTTAGCCTTGGCTTCTTTGAGGAAATCGGTTCCTCTTTTTACCTACTTTTCTTTCTTTCTTTTTAACTAGAGGCAGCAACACACGTGATGCATGTGCATACATGGCACCCTATTTATCCCACCATAATGTAGGAGAGAGTTATGATGGCTAGTGGGCTTAAATTTCAAAAATTTCCATTGGTTATTAAACAGTTTTGGTGTGTTCGGACTTCGGACACCTTTATTTTATGGTTTTTTATGTTTGTAGAAGGTTATTTTGGTAACTTTGATTAGTGGAAACAAATGAGGACACCAAATCAAGTTCTCTCCTTCTATAGTAGTATAGATAAATATTGTTTCTCATGAAAAAGATTCATTTTAATTGCATTAATCCTAAAATATTTTATCTTGTCATTTACCAAATTAGAAATTGTATGCAGAGAAAAGTTCTACTAGCTTTAGAAGACGCTGGGGTTTTTACATCAGGCGGTTTGGTCAAAGACAAGGTAAGTTATGTGTACTTGTATATATATGACTTTTATGGTCCCAAATACTATACAGTAATACTTTTTTTACCAGGGAAATTTTTGATAAGCTGTCTACTATAAGATTGTTTACCCAGCCTCCCAGCCATATTCCTTGTGGAAATTGATAATGGTGTATAGGATTTATTATTTGCTTATTATCTTGTGAAAAGAATTATGATTTTTTTTTTTGCTAGATAAGAGAGCGATGGTTAATTGTTTGTCTTTTTATTTCCAAATTATGAGAAATTTTAATTAATTGTATTATGGAACACAATATACTAATTTTATTACTTATTAACAGTGAACTTTCTATAACGGAGCAGGACACAACTTGCACATAAATCATTTTAGTCCCACCCATTGTACAAATTTGACTCCTGTACCCTTTTGAACTTGGCTGAAGCTGCTGCCCATGAAAACTAATTGGCTTCATCTCTTGAAAAATAAGTAGTAGTTGATACCCTGAAGAATTCTCAAGATTGTCTTTCAGATGGCCCTAAAACTGCAGAAGCTAATATAATAGATTCACAAAAAATTACAGGAAAAGCAGCAGCAGTTTGGGCCAATGTTAATTAAGATAAGGGTTTTCAGATACCACTAAAAGGAAGCCTATAAATATAGTTGTGTACACTTTTGGACTATACTTACACTTTTGGACTATACTGTGGAGTTCCTCTTTACCCCCCCTCCTCTCTCTCTCAAAAAGAAAAAGAAAAAAGAGGCCTATAAAAATATAGTAATTTAACACGAACATCTCACACCACAATTTTAAATGTTGACAAAGTCATCATCTTAAATGGGGTAATTCATGTGAAGATGGCGATCAGAAATGGAAACATTGGTTTCCTCATATATTCCCTTATCCAGTTGGTGGGATTGTGTTAATGTGACCTCCATTATTCATATTAAGTATCCCCTCCATAATCGATGGGGATAGTTATTCCAACTTCCACCATCTCAAATTAGTTCGAACAAGTACTATGTTATACAAATCCATCTAAAAGATGAAATTTGTGATGTTTGTTGAACTATCAGAAAACTCTGACACTCTTGCTGACGTTTCAGTCAATTTTGTTTGGCCAAGGGAAATTGTCATAGATACATTAATGCCGTACTGGTTTTGAGTTTGAATAACAAGATTTACAGCCTGCTGCAGAGTTTTTATACATGAATTGATAAATTCTGCTTGGTTATTAGTTTCTATTGTTCAGATTGTTTTTCATTTTGAAATTTCTTTTTGTATCTTTGCCTTTTATATCTTATTTCTAATGAAATACTCCTGCAGGTTCTCTTTTGTAGCACGGAAAATGGGCGGTCATCTTTCGTGCGGCAACTGGAGCCTGATTGGCATATTGACACAAATCCTGAAATCACGTTTCAGTTGGCTGTATGTTTCAATTACCTGTCATCATTTTATTGCATTGCTGTCAAATTATTTATCATATCATATTTAATATAGTAAGGCACACTTTTAACATGAACTTAACAAAATTGAAAAATATGTGCAAAAGAAATATTGAATTACTAAAAAAATGATATACTTGACAAGTAATGTTCCTTTCCATGAAAAATTTAGTGTCACTTCTCATGAGCTTTTTGAACAATGTAGAGAAAAGTTTATGTTGTTTATAATAGAGGAAAAGGAAAGCATAAGAAAGAGCCTTTGAATGCTTTTCTTTTGATCTTAATGTATCTTTATGACAATAAGTCATTGTTTTTGAATGGAAAAATGTTTGGAATTTTTTCTTATTATCCCGGAAATAGAAAAGAAGAGAAAAAATAAGAAAGAAAGAGGTTTAAGATTGATTTATTTTACTGGTTAAATATGATCAAGCATGTAGAAGAATAGAATCCATTTTATCCCACATCGCCTAAATAAAAGGCTTGCTATAGCTTTATATACTTGTACTGGACCCTCCACCTACAAGCTTAGGCTTTTAGGTTGGATTGAAAATTTAACATGGTATTAGAGCATTGGTTATCCACGTGACAAGGCTCAAACGAGCCTACACGTGAGGGGGAGTGTAGAAGAATAGAAGCCATTCTATCTCACATCGCCTAAATAAAATGCTTGCTATAGTTTCATATACCTGTATTGGCCATTGGGCCCTCCACCTAAAAGCTTAGGCTTTTAGGTTGGATTGGAAACTTTACATATATGTATACATTTGTATATATGTATCCGCGTGTACAGTATGGTGTACTGTGTACACAATACAGTTAAGATGCGATACACATTGCAATGCGTACTACTTATTTTGTGAAATGTATCATACTACATTTGCATTGTATTATGTGGTGTGCCATACTTAAAACTATGATCTTCATATTCGATTATACTATAATGTTCAAGATAATTTAAATGTTGAATAAATTACAAAACATGCCCTGATGTTTGGGTCAAATTTCTCTTTAGTCTCTTAACTTAAAATACTTCAGAACAGTCCCTAACCTATTGATGTGTTACATTTTCAACTCGTCCTCCGTTGGCAAAGAAAATGTGATCTTTTATCAACTTCAAAGGCTTGTAATTTTTTTCCTTCAAATCCAAATCGAGTGAGTCAAGTTGCTGCGGAATGTTCTTACATCCTACTGTTGCACCAATGTGGTGGCATACAACGCTTCCCTAAAAAGCTAAGAGAAAATCAAGCTTGGAGTGGGCTGGTCGCCATATTTGCCAAATTTCTGCAACTTTTTAGTTTAGAGACTGTTTTGAAGCATTTTAAAGTAAAGGGACTAAAGTGAAATTTTGCCAAACCATTAGGGGTGTTTTCTATAATTTACCCTCAAATAGTTATATATTTATTTTGTTTGCTATGCCTGTCATCTGAGTATCTGAGTTTTTCTTATTGGCTACAGAGGTTCATCAAATATCAGCTTCACATTTCTCCAGTGAGACCTGAACGAACTGCTGCTAATGTGTTCAGCTCTCCATCCTTGGAACAGTTCTTCGGATGCGTTTGATGCGTAAACCAGTAGAAGATCCTAAAGATATTTTTCAACTTACTGTAGTTTGTTATTTTCCCCTCATTATGGGTTTAACGTGCATCACACCTTATGTCTAGCTCGCCCATGTTTGCCGGTTTTCAGATGTTTGACCCACCATGTATTCATCCACTATTTGAAGGGAAGAAACTTTCTTTTGTTTGAAACTTGTGCAGTAGATTTACTCACATTCAGACTTTTATCAACTGTGAAAGTTCATAAAATGGTTGATGTCTGTAATTTTATGCAGGAGAGTATATACCATCCCAGACAATATTTTGTTGTTTTGACAGTATTAATTGTTGCAAGTTTAACAGTTTGTGAAAGCTTCATGATCTTGGCATTGCCGGCAAATTTTTGTTTATTTATTTATTTTTGATGGGGGTGCATTTCGGACATTGTTCAATCTTTATATTGAGATTCATCATGGATGACATGATTTGTTCTGATTCATGACTATCAACAGGGACTAATTTTAGTGACTTTGTTTCTGTAATTTGGTCTATTTGTGACTTTCCCCCTTCCCCTATTTTTCATATAATTGCTTCATCAGGTTTTTTCAATCTGCATCACACTAGGGAGGAAAAGAAGTACACAGCTATGTGTGTAGCAAATGCTCTTATTGATCACAATGTGGCTTGGAAAATGTTAAAAAATGGTGCAAAATGGGTATGGAAGCTGTTGAAAATAAATGCAGTCTTTTATCTGCGACATCAGAAAAAGTTACATGAACAAGAGTGTAAGTATTTGAAATATATTATTTTCACTCTCTCACGTGACTTTATAAGATTTTCAGTGACATTTTTGGTTCAAGATCCTACGAGAATTTATTTTGATAAGAAATATCAACCATCCTTATCAAATATCAACCATCCCACATGCTACTTACAAGCATGATTTCTAAATTCAGTGACTAGTTGACATTAGATTGCTGAATTCTGATTTGGATAAGGTTCCCGTCATCCCGTGAATATGGACTAAGTTTGGTTTAAAAAAAAAAAAACAGGGATGGATGAATTAAATTATTTCATTTTGTTTTGCATATAATTTTTTGAACAAATTTATTTTTAACATTTTATGAATGGAGGCAACTTAGAATGATTGGCAATAATAATCACAAATGAGTATTGATTTTAACTTGTTAAAAATTAGCCTAATAATACCGTTTATGGTTTTGATTTTAACTTTTTTAAATGCTCTAATTTAAATAGATGAATTTGTACCTTCAATAATAAATTACGATGAATCCATTCACATGTCAAATATTTGGAAGAATTAATTAGTTTATAATTTTTTTTTCTAATTAGTCCATTAATATTAACAAATGAGTATCATTTTTAATGAAACAATAAAAAATCAGATGAATTATTTGGATGGAAAAATTTTAAGGGAACTTGGTGAAATTTGGCCAAAAATTGACAATTCGGGAAAATTGTACCGAAATTTTGGGCGCCGCCAGACACAATATTATATATTGGGCGAAACTGGGCGCCTTTCGCTTTACTGGAAGCTCTGATAGTACTAGCAACAGCCAACAGGGGTGATTCAATTCAATGGAGATCACCTGTCCAATCGACATCCACTTCGCCCATGAAATCTCTGCTCTTCTCAAACCCCCGACACCTACCCAAGTTCAGGCAAGTATATATATACACACACAACACTCTCATGTTCGTTCTCAACTTCCATGATTTGGGAAGGGTTTAAAGCTGATTGAATTTTCTTGGAAGTTGAATTCAATGTGAAGAGCTTGGTTTGATCTTGGGCTGTGCTCATTTTTTCAACTTTCGTTTCTGGTTGCTGAGAAAACAAGTGTAAAAAAAACGGAAAGAAAATTTTGATTTTTTTTTTCCCCTTTGTCGTTTGGTTTTTTAGAAAACGAAAAGAACAAATTACCTTAACTAAGCAAATTAGTTGTATTAGGTTTGATTGTCTATTGAAATTTTGATTTCTTTTAATTTTCTTATATAGAACTCAGCAAGCAAACAGAGCATTACTCTATTTGCACTGTATATCTCTTTGTTTCTATATTTTTTTCATTTATGTTTTTATCAATAGTTTTTGAAGTGGGTTTTTATTTTTATTTTTAATTTTGAATAGGAGTATTTTGACCAGCTTATAACGACAAGGCAATGCCGTGGTCTCAAAGTGAAACAAAATGGCGAGCTTGGAAAGGGTGCGTCTTCACATACACTTCAATTTTGTTGCATATAGTTATGTTATGAGAATGTTAAAGCTGTAAATTTATTTAGAAATATGCTGTTTTGGAATTTTGAGGGAGAATGCAAATGTTTCTCTTGGAAGCACTACTTCTAATCAACTTTAAATTAGGTGGGTAATAGGTTTATAAGCAGTCAAGTGTCCATTACAAATTGTTTGATCTAATTAAAGAATTTGCTATTGTTGTTTAGCCAGGAAAAAGAAAAAAAGAGAGGAAAAAAAAAATTGGCCTTGTGAATTTGATGAGGTTTTGCTAAATTGGGTAGTATACTAGTATTTGTCTAATTTTGGCAGTGTTTTAATGGATAAAACAAGTTTGTTAAAGAAGAGACACAAAAAGTATATGAAAAGATAGCTTACGCCAATCTTTCTGCTGCAACTGTTGGTTATGACTTAAATGTTTAATTTTTCATTATAAGGAAATCGTGACACAATTGAACAATGAGATACATTTGGAAGAATCAGAAATGATGCAATTTAGCGTGTTGTATTTGATTGTGCAATTGTGTGTGGGTAATAGTAAAAAAGCTAGCTTTTGGCTGCTTTTGATCCTTTAATTTCATTGCAAGATGTTTCCCACTAGGAATGGTGAACTGCAGGTGTCTATACTGACTTGGACTTTGGAGAAGGGGAGCTTGTTCTGAAGGACCAAATGCTAGTGGGTGCTCAGCATTCTTCAAATAAGGTCTTGTAAATATGAATTATCATATCTCTAGTCTTTGTTAGACCATTGATTTTCTTTCTCCTTAAGGCTTGCAAGTTCCCAATTTTGTTTTTCATATTGCAGATTGAGTGTTTAGTGTGTAGCTTCTGTTTCTGTTTTATTGGCTCAATAGAACTTCAGATTGGGAGGAAGCTTTATTTGCAAGATTTAGGTGTTTCAGTAAACGATGAATGTGATAGGGATACTTTTTCACACATTTCGAAAGATTGTTGTCAAAATGATTCACCTGATGGAGAAGACAACTCTTACATGAAAGATTATGACAACTATGGAGAATGTGCTTCCAGCAATTCCAAAGACACAATTCCTCTCCCTAAAGAAGTTGTGGGATCATTAATGAAAGGCGAGTTTGTGTTGCCGTACTCAAAACGGTTCTCCTTGCCTTCGGCATTTTCATGTCCTGGTGGGTGTGGTGAAGCATACTACTGCAGGTAAGGCAACCTAATTTCTTCCTTACATTACAAAAACATTTTCTTGTTAACCCATAGTTCTTTTTATTCTGTTTTATCCTTTTCTAGAATGTTAACGAATAATTCATTTAACAATACTTTCTGATATGGAGCATGTTGCGCTTCAACAATAACCACTAGAAATACAAGTAGGAGTAAGTGAATGCTTCTTTCATAATTTCAATAGAAATTTCCTTTTTTTCATAAGATTATTTTCATGGAAAGATAAATGAGCAAATATAAACAAGAGAATGATTCTTTTGGATGCATGTGGATAATATATATATTACATTCTACTTGGTTCCAATTGATAGAATAAGTCTTTGAAAATATATAACAGATTGACACTTTGTATCTCCTATAATGTAACCAATAAGCTTTATTGTGGTTGAGTTTTCTTATTATTGCACTATTCTTTAGAAATTATGTAACAAGAGCATAGAGAGTAAGTGTCAAGCATGGATATGAGGTGTATGACATACAACCATTAAGAAAGAAAAATGGAACTGATATGTTACTGTGGCCACGCCATTGCATGTTCAGCTTGCATCTTGTCGGCGTGTCCAAAATGGAAAAAAAACTCAAATAGGATTCTCCTTGATGTGTAGCTGGAAAGCTAAACTGATTGATAGAAAGGTAGGTTACCAACCAGAAAACCTTCTTTTTTACCGTATAAGAGTGTCTTAAGGCGTACTTCTATCTCACTGATGTACCTTAGAATTTGTGATACTGCTCATTCCTTTTATTTTTCTATTTCTTCCAAGTATCTCTTATATATTGAATAACTTGTAATAATATTGCCAAACTTTTGTAGCAAATTATGTGCGGAGGTTGATTGGGAAATGTCACATTCTTTACTTTGTACTGGGGAGAGGTCTAAATCGATATGTAGAGAGGCACTTCTAAAGTTCACTCAACATGCTAATGGTAAAGGCTCTAACACCATAGGGTATAGCCACTCATAATATATTTTTCAAGCCACTTTTTCCTTTCTATTTGTTTTCCACCTTGCTTCTCATTTGTTCATTTTTCTTTTATCAGAAACAAATGATATTTTCCTCCTTGCGGCCAAGGTAACTTCCATTTATTTTCCCATTTCGGTCTACAGGTTTTACTGTGAATAGAGCTTTTATTTATTTTGATGCAATGTGAAGCAGTCCTTTATTATTATATGTGTACTCTTATATCCATTCATTCGAGAAGGCCTCAACTCAAATCAACTTGGGAAAAAAAAAAGACGTACCCAGGCTACTTGGGATTGGCTACAGTAATACTTTTTCTTAATTCTTGTCTTGATAAGGCGTTCTAAGGAGAAAAGGATGTTTGGGATGTACCTCTAATGAGCAAAGAAAAGAGGAATAAAAAATTAGAAGTGAAGTTCCCGGCCTATAAATATACCTTTAAGTGAATCTTGCTTAATTTGAGTGTGCTTATATTAATTTTGCAAATCTGATGATTTTGCTTGATGGGGTTAGAGTGAGAAGGGAAGTGGCATGATGCATTATGAGGTCTTTGGGGAAATGAAATTTGGCGCACTTCTGGCCCTCTAAGGTGGCCAGTGAGGTGTAGCTCACTTGGCATTTATTTGACTTTAAGTCTTGAGGTTTTGGGTTCAAGTCCTCATGGAGGAGGTTAGGCCTATGTATTGTTCCCCCTTACCCTACTAACAACTAACCTTATTGATGTATATCGTCTGGAAAGAAAAAAGGGTGTCTTTCATTTGGACAGCAGCTCTGGACAAGATTTTGACTTCTGATCACTTATTGAGTAGGGGTTGGATGCATCCGACTTGATGCTTTGTAAGAAGGATGAGTAAACGCCTAAACGGTTGACCATCTGGTGCTTCATTGTGTGATGACTAGAGAGATGTGGACTCTTTTGTTCTCACTACTCAAGCTGGATTTGGTGTTGCTTCGGTCAGAGATGGATTTATTTGAAGGATGGCATGGTGGTTTCACAAGGAGGGGTAAAGGGGTTTGTATTGGGTGTGGAGTGCCGAGCCTCTTTTTCTCATTTGATGTCTTTGGAAGGAGCAGAATAGGCATACTTTTGAAGGCAAAGAGCTCCATTTGCATAAGATTAAGCTTGTTTCTCATAGATTTCTTCATAGTTGTGCTTTTTGGAGTGGTTTCCCATTTTCTTCTCTTTTCTTGAGGCGAGCTGAACTATTTTCAATCTTATTTATTTTTTTTGGTTTTGACCTTTATGTATGTCTCCTGTACTTGGCTTACATACCATTACTCATCTATCTGTATAGAAAAAAAAAAAAAAAAGGGTTTTTTCTCAAAACTAACATAAATTTCAAGACATATGGACAACTCTTCCATTAGTTTGTTAATATTACATGGCAATTTAACTTATGCTTAGCATGTGTCATACCTGGCCATGCATAAGGTGTCAGACATGGTTATACCTGCAGCCTGATGCATTCACAATTGAGCAGATTTTGGAGATCATATTTTGACATAATTTCATTTGGTAATTGATTCGATCAAGATTATGAAGGTCAAAATGCCTTGGAATTCTGTAATAGGTTATAAAATAAAGCTCAAGACATAATTCTTGACAAATTATATTAGTTCTCTGTGCTGTGCGTGAAACATGTATACTATGTTTATGCAACATCCAATCAATCTTGAATAACCAGATTTATTTGGCTTCCAATTTCAGGTGGTTTCTTTCACCATTTTAAAGTACAGGAAGTTAAAAGCAGCTTATCTTAAAGAACAACAGAAGTATGCGACGCCCTATGTTTCAGAATATTCTAATCTATCTCTACTTTTGGAGGCATGGAAACCAATATCTATGGGATACAAGAGAAGGTTGTTAGTATTTTTAGTGGCTACCTCTCTATATTGTGTCTAGAATTCTAGATAGAAAATATTTACAAATTGTTTAGCACAAGGTTTTTAAATACTCCCTCCGTCTCAATTTATGTACATACATTGACTAAACACGCAGTTTTGATTGCTTTGACTATATTATATTTTTAAGTTTATGTTCCAATTTTACCCTTCCAAAAGAAATGGTCATTCTCCAGGTTATTTGATAAAGGGGTATAATGGAAAATTCATTCTAATTTTTAATTTGAAAGTCAAAGTGATCACATATTTTGGGATATCCTAAAATGGAAAGGTGATCACATAAATTGGGACGGAGGGAGTAATAGCATTGTGTTAATTGTATGTTACACGGACTCTTCACTTCACCTTGAAGTACTCGCACCCGATCCTTGGATAAGGATAAGGGTACTCTTGCCAAATACTTCAAAATAGTGGAAAATCTTCAGAAAATAGACGAATCTGACACTTGGACACATACCCATACCCAACACTTGTACCCGAGTCCATATAACATAGGTTAATTGTAATAATATGTATTTTTTTTTCACTACATTCAATACATTAAACAATATACAGTCTGTATTGCATTTTAATTTCACATTCTTTTTCGTGGCAACTTGAGAGGCCCCACAATTGTTAATAAATCCTTAGAAACCCTCCCTTGTTTTCAAGTTTCTCACACTTGATTAATACTTTTGAAGAGAAGGAAGCCTTCCATTTCAATCTAGTTAAACCTTTTTTGTTGATGAAAACTCCATTAATATCTCCATTTTTGTTTTTTGTTTTTTGAACACCTGTTCTGTTCATCAAAGATATTTTTGTTATTTAAAGTATTTAGGGCTCTCATCCACATTTATATATAGGTGGTGGGACTGCATTGCACTGCCAGATGATGTTGATTGTTGCGATGAAGCTGCATTCAGAATGCAAATAAGGGAGCTGGCATTCACGGTATATCTCACTCATGTAGATGGTGTATGTGAAAAAGATAAAGCAAAATAAAATAAGCTGGATTGATTACTCTTATTAACTATCAGTTTCCCATAATTTGTTCTCACTATCACCAATGAATTTTATTTACAGATGCTCTCATCTCTATTTTTTTTTTTTTTTTTTTTTTTTTTTTTTTTTTTTTTTTTTTTTTTTAGGGAAGATTCAGTAGTTTTGAAATACCAGAGCTCAACTTTTGACCACAATTGTTCACTCCATTATTTATTCGAACTTCATTGCTCTCATTATTTAGGTCAATGTAAATGTTGTTCTACCATTTTAGTCTAGCAAGATATGTCTTAATTACCTATTGTCATCCAAAATGCTTTCTCCTGACTATATTGGGTTGGCAGCACAAACTTTGAAATAAGCCAAGTTGAGCTGAGTCTTAGATTGTTCATGCTTGATTTGATTGAATTTTGATTTATTTCGAGTAGAGTTCGAGCTTTGTCAAAAGCTCAATTTGCCTGTTCAAGCAACTTGGTCCATTTAACAGCCCTATATTTTCATGATCATTAGCTTTCCCTCGTGTCACTTAAGATTCCAGTAATAGGCTCAAAGGTTGAGGCTTGTTGCTTTTATTGCTCTAAGGTTATGTACTCTTCCATTCCAAAAACAGTTTTCTTCACAAGTAGTGCCCTTTGCATTATGTTACATTGTTGTTGAAGAGCTTAACATGGCCACATCTTATTGTTTGAATAATTTCTCTAAATGCAACTATCCCCATTTGCTTCCATTTTTTAATAAATTTGATCCTTATCTGCATCATGTAATTTCTGTGATTTAAGATATTAGTTTAAATACTCATTCTTGATTTGGTTCTGTGTTGCTACTATTCTGAATTATTAGATACTGAGTCCTAATGATATAATTTTAATTTTTTTCAGTCATTAAAGCTCCTAAAGGCGGCCATCTTTGACAAGGAATGTGAGCCTTGTATCCTTTCAAGTGCTGAACCAAATGAAAACCTCTTTTTCAAAGTGATGGTGGTTCTTATTTGTTTTTACCAGTTTATAAATTGAAATCCTTAACTCAGCCAAGTATTCTCCCTTGAAATCTATGGGAATATTATCGGCATGTTTGAGCTTAATAATCTGTAAGTATCACCATTTATCAAGGTTTCTCCCTTTTTATCTCTGCCTATCTAAATTGTGGAGTTTTTAAAACATTGATATTTGCAATGGCAGTTTTAGCACTTGAAGCTAAACGGCTCAATATGTTCCTTAATCTGATTATATGGCATATCATAACATATCCATAATTTGCTGAGGCATTCAGACAATAATTTAATTTCCTATGTGACAGTGATTTGATTGTGGCATCTCCAGTGGAAGATTATTTTTTGTTCATTGACGATCTTCCTCTGTCTGAAAAGGTTAGAATGCATGTGCTTCTTTCCAAATGTTTACATGTATCGAATAGAAAGCTTAGTGAAATTTTCTTTATCATTAATGGCAGAAACAAGCTGAGGAAATTACACGGCCTATTCTGGACGCACTTGGTGAGGATTATTCAGTTTGTTGTCAAGGTATGATTAAAATTTTAAATGGAGGTGCTCTTTCAAAATGTGCATTCATTATATTCTTTTTGTTTTAGGCCTTCAAGTCAAGTCATATGTTTTAGCCACTTTTTTCTTCTTTCCCCCCTTATGCTGAATTATTATAGGGGTTGTTTAGTTGCATGTTATCTTTGAAAATTAATTATCTTACTATGATGACTGCGAAATTTAACAGAATAAAAAATTTAGCTGTTAACATATTTTTTCTTTGTTCTTTTTTTAATTTTGTATTAGGCACCGCATTCTTTCCTCTGCAGAGTTGTATGAACCATTCCTGTTGTCCTAATGCAAAAGCATTCAAAAGAGAGGAGGTATATATGAACCAAAGGTTGCGTATCTCTAAGTCAAATTTATTTTGGTTTTTATAAACATTGTTTAATTATTTTATTCTTGACCCCAATTTCCTTAGCAGAAAAAGGAATTCTCTCTATACTATCCATTTAGTCATAATCATATATAGTCATGTAAAGTAAGCACCACGTCCATCAAGGTATTTCAGTGTAAAACACCAGAAACTGAAGTGCACTCCCTCATGACTGGAAAAACCTGATCCAACCAGCAACCTCCATGGGGTTTAATTTTCTTCTGGTTGCTTTTTTGAATTGTCTTTGTTGGGATTATCTAAACCACTTATAATTGGGATGGAGCTGGGCTAACTTCATGGACCTATGGTGTGTTATTGTAGATTAGGTCTTTTAAGGTTTGTGCTTTGTAAATTGTATAATTTGCATATACTCTCAACTTCAAAGCCTTATCGTGACTATTTAAGGTCGGAACATTAAGGCTTGCATCTAATTTTTTTACATGTTTGATTAAAGTATAAGTGATGCATAAAAATTTAGATTAGAGGAAATATATTTCGCTCAAGAATGTTATATGCAAATCTGACTTATTGGAGTCGTTTTAAATTAGGCTGTTTCAGATTGGCTTTGCCAACCTGATTAAAGACTGGGTTTGCTTTGGGTTGAACAACATATAACATCCTTCTCACTTGCTTCAACCAAATACCAGTCTAGTTTCTACAAGTGACTGTATAGAGGACCCCAACTAAAGTCTCATCATAGTATATCCCTTTTATTTAGCACTAGCCAGCATGGCACGTTGGCATCGGAAATGAGAATGAAATATGGATATAATCACTTTGATCATAGTATAGTTGTGGTAATTATAAATTTTCTATGAAATGGCATGCAGGATAAGAATGTCTAGTGGAAAGCCTATGTTCTTCCCTATAAAGTATTGATAGATATATGTTACCATACCAATGCCTTGGGCATTGGAACATTGATGCTGCTGGTAGTTTGTTTCAAGCAAGAATAGCTATGTTTAACAACTTCTCATGATTTATGCCTATCCATTCACATTTGCTCTCAACTGCAGGACAGGGATGGCCAAGCAACAATAATTGCCCTAAGACCCATTTGCAAGGGAGAAGAGGTAATTTGTTCTTTCAGCTTTGGAAATCTATAGATTTGGCTCCCGATATTTATGATGGAATAAAATCAACATGTGGGTTTTTCCAGATAAATTTCTTTGTCTTCTTTCCGGTACTGTGAGCCAACATTATTTACATTTCCGACATTTTCAGGTTACCATTTCATATATAGATGAGGACCTTCCAATTGAAGAGAGGCAGGCATTACTTGCAGATTATGGTTTCAAATGCGGATGCTCCAAGTGCTTAGAAGAAGACCACAATTAAAATGTGCAACAAGGTGCCCATACAAAGAATCAGCGGAGGCCATGGGAGTTCAATGATAGAGCTTTCAAAAGATAGTAATGGTGCTACATGAGGCCAGGCTTCTTTCTACTTTTACTATCAAATATTGCCAAGAGGCTTGTTGGCTTGCTTACCATTGGCTTGTCATTATTTCAGTATTTCCAATTGTAATTTTTTTTTTCTTTTTTTAAATTTATTAACATGTATGCTCTAAGGGGGAAGTCGGCAGTCCCTTGTATTTTGTTTTTTTTATTAATTCCATGTTTTTGCCTAATTTTACAAGATATATGTGCATCAAAAGGTTCTATGATCTTTAGAAAGAATATTTGATTTGTTCATTGTAAGACCATTTTTTTTTTTAACTTTCTAGTGCTTCTAATTAGTTGATTAATTGCATTTTTAGAATGATTATTTAAGCCATCTTCCAGATGTGTTTGGAAATCCATCCCCATGGAAATTGAATGGTCCCATTGTGGTATGCATAGCACCTGCTTCAAATCTCTTAACCCATGGCAGAACTTTCCTAGTATGTATTTGGAGCCAAGTATGGTTCTTAGGCTTCATTAATTTTTCAGTGGAAAATGAAATCTGGCTGTTGGATGAGACTGTAATTGTTCTTGGTATGATGTGCTATTGACAATTGCTAAGCAAGAGATGAATAAAGTTGGATGTCCTGCCATTTCCCCAGGAATCTGGAAGGAAACTACCACCATCCATCATTTGGAAGAAGTGGAAAACTGTCATTAATAGATATGGAAAATGCTAAACGTCCCTAAAAATTGTGTCCCTAGTGACATGGCTAATGATACCTTTTATTTACCAAACTCTTTTTCGGTTAAAAATGTAAGACTTTGATTAAAGACGCATTAGGGGCATAATTTTAAGGACAAGCAATTCTAGCTACGCATTACAGCAATATATATATATATATATATATACAGAAATTCTCTTATGAGGATCACCTTACTTTAAGCTAAAGTAAGCATCTAACAGTAGAGCCGCCTGTGATGAAATTTTGGAAAACTGACCGTTGGATTAGATACTCCTATAATGTATGTCATGCCTGCCAAAAATCACAGTGATCCAACGGTTAGTTTATGAGAAAACTGACTGCCAATAAATGATAAACATTTTAAAGAACAAAAAAATCATAGTTTTTCACAGTCAGTTTTCTCATAAACTAACCGTTGGATCACTGTGATTTTTGG
>JAESVK010000832.1:29853-44951 GCA_017140935.1 Hamamelis virginiana | reverse complement strand
AGGCATGACATACATTATAGGGGTATCTAATCCAACGGTCAGTTTTCCAAAATTTCATCACAGGCGGCTCTACTGTTAGATGCTTACTTTAGCTTAAAGTAAGGTGATCCTCATAAGAGAAAACCTCTATATATATATATATATATATATATATATATATAGAGAGAGAGAGAGAGAGAGAGAGGACCGTAGGATGAGGCTTTGTTGTCGGACACATAAAATTGGAATAAGGCTTGGTTGAGTTGGGTATCTTGATTCCACAATTAAATATAAAACTCTAATTCTAAACTTGCAGAATTCATATGGAGGAAACCTTACAAAGAAGAAATTAGCACATATGTGCATCCCATTGAAACAGTACAAACCACTTTTTCAAATGCATTGTAAGGAACAAATCCTTTTTCTAGAATATAGACATTGAAGACTGACAATTGAAGCGTAACCACAAATAATGTTACGAACCAGAACTCTTAAAAGTTTTAAGAGATCTTAACTTCTATATATGCTGCAAAGCAACTAGACTCATTTCAAATGCTGCATAAAACCCAGATGGAATAATTCAATTTTCATGGAACAGCTCATGCACCAAGTGAGGCACACAGCACACATGTAAACTAATGGCCTATGAACAGTATCCATTCCAAATTTTACCTTCTGAGCAAGACCTTTAAACAAGAAACTGGACAAGAACTCGCTGAATGATTCGTGCTCATTTGACATGTGGAACCAGAACTCCCAGCACTATGAAACATATTTACCGTATAACAAATTTCGCATGAAAAACAAGAATTCCATTGGCAAATGGATGCAACTTCAACGAAGAACAGCATGCCATTCAAAATCTTACTCTCTCCAGATAGACCAAGAATGTCAACCTTCATCATGATTAAGAAGAAACAAAATACTGATTCCATGAAGTGCAAGTAAATCACTACATCCTTATAGATATTAACCTTGCAGTTCTATACATAAGCTGACTAATCTATGCTCACTATCTCAAAACACAAATTAAAAGAGCTAAAACACGAAGAATACCAGATCTCTAACAGCTACCATTATAGATGTCAAACAATATCCACAATCCCCATCTCCTCCTCGAGTCCTTCCACATCTACACACTCATCGTTGCCCTCATACTGCAAGCCAAATCAAACTGGTCACTTCAGATGCCAAATTAAAAAGGAAAGCAGTACTTATTTTAGCTTAAATTCAGTACTATCAGAAAAATACAATTTCTTAACTTAAGGCAGACTATATTGTACAATTTATGATGGGGCACCGCCCCATTAGGCTTCAACCTTTATACATCAATTGGTGGGACTATGTATTGATCTAGACCGTTCGAATAGATCTAACAATATTGAGAATGGACATATTCCAATATTTACAAGAATCAATGATACAATGTGCTGCATATATTTACTTTAATTTGAACAGACAAAAGAACTATGTTCATGATTTGAGAAATCAAGTTCATTGAGAATCATTCAATTCAGATTTTTTTCCTTTGTTATCATATGGCTGCCATTTTACATATAAAGTGATCGAGCCTGATAATTTTGATGGGGAGCCGCCTATTGTAGATATCTCCTAATAGTTATACTAACATTAGCGTATTTGATTAATTAGACACAGCGTATTTGAATAATTAGACACAGGGCATTCAAAGAAAATAAAGCGTGAATCAAAACTGGTGAGTGGCAATAATCCACTGGCTAAGAAAGTTATGCTCAACAAAATGAGCTAACCTGTGAATAAGTATTTTGCAGGACAGGCAGACGTGGGGGAAGCGGAAATGGCAAGCCTGCAACCTTATATGCAGCTCCCTTCTTAACTCCTGAAGCAGTAGCTCCAACCATCTCAATCTTTTTATCTGCTTCAATTGTTTCAACTACTTCATCAACTGCATGAGCAGCCATGCTGGTTGTTGGAAAACCAAACCCCGACTCTGAACCCTTCAACTGCAAATTTTATTGTGCAAAGGGTTGAATTTCCTACCTTAAATGAATTTCAGCGTAAGAATAAAAAAAATGAGGGAGCATTTATCTTATATGATGAATATTCGATAAATATATATTGTCATCAAAATTGGAGAGTCTTCATTTTTTTATTCCCTAACTGGTCCACAGTTGCTGCACTATATATAACAGGTTTAGGCTCATTATTATTATTATTTAAAACATATATATATATATATATATATATATATATATATATATCAATTGGACCAATGTTAATAGAACACTTATTCAAATTGGGGTTCTAGCCATGTCAGACAGAAACTAACACAGTTTTCATAAAAATCCTCGTAAAGTGCTGATGATATTTCAAGTTCAAATAAGCAAATTGTGTTAACATTTGGTACAACCAGACAAGGTTTCAAGATAAAGGACACATAATTAGAAGCAAACACTTAACCCCCTTTTTTTAAAACTCTTAATACTATTACTTATTTTACTATATTCTTAAAATTAGTACCAGTCTACTATCTTAATATGGCCATCTCCTCATGTCATTTTTAATGGAAGTCAACATGAGGAACACCTATGGAAACTTGGCACCCCTGCCACACAGTGCACTGGACACTATATACTGGTCAACACTATTCATGGCCAGTGGCTTCACTGATGCTTGCACCATCAAACAATGAAAAGCAAACAAAATTACCCAAAAACAAAAAAAACAAAAAGGTTGCACCTTATCTGCAGAGGTTATGCTAGCAGAAAGATTCTTTCTCCGCTTATGCTTGCCTTCATTTGCAAGGCACCTAAGACCATTGTTTCCATTGTTAACAACTTCAGCTTCCTTGCCATCATTTAATTGAGCACGGGAGACATCCCACCGAGAGAGTTTCTCTACTCTGGTTGTTTCCACTTGATATCCTTCTCCATTTGTTAAATTTGCTGCAGTACCACAAAAATGTCAGCATCAACAGCAAAAGCATAGACATGGCCTGTCCCATACGATTACAAATGGCAGGAAAATTTACGATCCTGACCGAATTTCAAAACAAGCTTGAAGAATAAATGTGGAATATAAGTATATAACATTATAGCCGATAAAGGTATAACCGTATAACTGAACAAACCATCAACCATCAACTTTTTGTTCAAAAATATCTTAATATTTCTTAGTGAAATCTGCCCCAGCATTAAAAATTGAAACAGACCCTGTTGCAAGTATCAAAATGCTGGACATGAGACTTCATATGCAAACCCTAAGAACTCAAAAATGTTGAATGAAACAGGCAAGCAATTTTAGGACTGACATTCACATTATAAATTGATTGATCATGAAAAAAAAAAAAAAGGTTCCACAGGTAGAGTGTATTACTGAAGAATAACTTGTAAATATTAAGAAGTAAAGCAAGGATTTAAAAACAAAATCAACAAATAATTTGGTCCACACTGTTGGATAAGGCTGCAAAATCAACGTGAAGAAATATTGATATGCTGCTGTATTGAAGAATTTTCATAGCATGACATACAAAAGGCTGGTATATCCAATCTATTTCTTTGGAAGTGGCATCACAAGAATATTGCAAAAACCACTTCCTATCATTTGGAGAAATGTACAACAATATTTGTTCTAAAGAAGCACCTATATAACTCTACACATTTCATAATAATTTAGGAAAATAAAACTCAAGCAGAGAGAAAATGAATGCTGTAAATCCAAATATATACATAGCTTTATATAAGGAAATATTCTATGAAGTACCACCTTGTTTTGATTCTTCAGCAGCATCCAGGTTAATACGTGGCTTCTTCTTGCTTGGAGAAGCATTATTTTGCTGCTCATTCCGCGGGCTCATTACATGATTACCAGTAGTCTCTTCATCGCTTACAATATTGATGCTTGAATCCTCTTCATTGGCACCAGGTCTAGTAGTATCTGAGCTAAGCTGATCTCCCAACTTCTGAAGTCGAACCTGTGACCTACAAATTTGATCAACATTGATCAACATTGATCATATGCACTACCAAACCACAAAGAGAACATCTTCAACTTAAAGAATCTGACAACTGATAAATACATCCAAGCAAACAAAAGCACACAGAAGAGGCCATAAATAATATCAAAACAGAAACTTGCCTCTTTAGTTCATCTTGTAACCGTGACTGACGATTACGTGCTTTGACAAACTTTTTAATTTTTGAAGTAAACCTGAATATTTCATCGGCCCAGAAAATATTTGGTAAGAGAGGGATCAATTATCCACTAGCAACTTTTCAAAGAAACAAATTACCATTTAGTAGAAAAGAAGAACAGAAAAATCCCATTAGTATATTCATGAATACCTTTTGCATTCCTCTTTCTCTGTGTACAATTGAGCCTCAAGCTCCTGTATTCTAGAAGTTAGACTATCCACTTCTTGGACCCTCTCTTCCAGGTAGATCTTTGAACAACACATAAATTAAGTGTGAATAAATGTGCCTTAACATTCAAATTAAAAAAAAAATTAAGACACCAAGAGAAAATGAATTGATGCAAAGAAAGATAGCCAATTCATGGTCATCAAGGAGGTTGAAGGACCCAACAGAACCATCTGCTAAACCTTGTCCCAACTATTTGATGTAAGCCATACCAATTCCATCCAAACCTTGTTACATATAGCCTTTTTTTATGAGAAACAAGAAAATCTTATTAAGAAATATAAAGAGGACAAGATGTCCTACCTAACAAAGAAGATAAGAAATAAAAACATATACAAGAACCAGCTCAAAGACGAAAGGAAATAAACCCCTAAACACACCCTTCTGCCCAATTTCTCAATATGAAAAACAAAGGGAATCCCCTAAACTACTCCTTAGAGACTGAAGCCCAAAAAGAACTCAAGAAACAAACTCTATCCCATAAACCCTCAAAAGAATTACCGTTATCATAAATAAAAAACGAGCATTCCTTTCTATCCAAATCACCCAAAAAATAACTAAAATTGTACATCTCAATAACACAACAGCCCTTTTAGAGCTCCCAAAAACCTGAAAGGAAACAAACTCTATCCCATATACTAATGTTGTATTTAGTTATTTTCCTTTTATATCATGACTAGTGCTTCAACCCGACAATATGGCGTTGGCTAATTAAATTATTCATCTTCATTGTAACAGGAATACTCCTATTCTTGCCCTTTGGGATCATGCCAGACACAACGCAACTGCATTGGACACTGATAGCTCTGCTTGCATCGATGGTTACACCATATTTAGTAATTTGGAGTTCACTTAAATGCCTTGTATACATGTCAGACACCAATAAACAGGCCAGGGTACTTGTTCATTTATCAATTTCTACAAAATAACAAAAATTCTTGGAACAAGAACCCAAACGACCCCAAATTGAAAATGGTTTGACTTGAAAATGGTCGACTTTTATCAAATCCTTCTTTTAAATATTGATCCTTTGCATTTAAACATAGAAATAAAAATGTACCACCATAATTTTCCATCAAGTATTTTCATGTAACCTATTTCAAGCACTACAATTTAAATGT
This sequence comes from Hamamelis virginiana, assembly GCA_017140935.1. NCBI lineage: Eukaryota > Viridiplantae > Streptophyta > Magnoliopsida > Saxifragales > Hamamelidaceae > Hamamelis > Hamamelis virginiana. Next base: position 39,454 of record JAESVK010000832.1, on the reverse strand, counting down.
AAAACCAAAAGTCCATGAAAAAATACAACCATTTGCAGTAAATAACAATTTGAGGGGAAATGTCAACATCTACCACCATCCTTGACTATCATTAAAAGTATTCATTTCCACAAACAAATAACATACAAACTAACTTGACAAGAATGAGAATAACGGGAAAGGAAATAGCAAATATCACACATGTGTCCACACTTTCGCAGATAAAAATATTTAAAAAAGAAAGTATGAGCAACTCATATTCTGGTCGTCACTGATAAGTAAATATAACTACCAAGTGATGAAACTAACCCCAAGTTGGCATTTGTGGCGATCAAGCGTGTTAATATTTGATTGCACTTGCTTTAACTGCATGAGTTTCAAGAAAACAAAAGGAATAGGACAATCATGGTAATTAAGACTTAGAAGCAACCATTCGGGAAAAAAAAACAAACAAACATCAGAATAAAAAAATTTCAGTAATTCATTCAAAAGGATGAATTCTTCAAACCTGCTCCTCATAAACATCTTTAGAATCAGAGGATGTGTTCTTTACTTCCTTAACTCGATCTTCAGTCCCATCTGAGATTTTCAAACCTTCTGAAAAATCACTTTGCCCATCCAATAGTTGTTTCTTCTTGCGTTTTCTGTTACTGCAATATAAAATGTATAAATATTTTAAACTAAGATAGTATCTAATACGGAGATAAAAGCAAAAAAAGAGGTAAAATGATGTATCTATAATAAAATATAGAGGGAAATATTGCTTATCGTGTATCAATTGTTGGTTTCAAAAACACCCCTCATATTCATCCTTATTTTATTTACTTTAAAAAAAAAAAAAAGGAAGAAGAAGAAGAAGAGAGGCCATAACTATGAATTTAGAGAGCAATTACAGTTTGGTTATTTACATCCCACTTTTCTCTTGTACACTCCATCCTCTTGGTGTTGATAATTGCTAACGCGTGTGTAGCACATGGACCCTTCAAGTCCAAAGAATTCTAATTTCTAAACTTCTTTAAGTATGTTGCAAAGCTAATCATTAAAAACTGAGGTCTCTATACTGAACACACTTCTGCATGCCCATGGTCCCTATTCAAATTCATTTCAGATGATATCCAATCATCCCATAGAGGGAAAAGTCCATGCAATAAGGTAAAGCTCCTAGCCACAATGTGATACGTCAACATTCCATAAAAAGGACATATTTTGTCGTGATTGGGTTCAAATGCCTAGAAAAGGCAGCACATTAAGAATTTATAATTAAATAAGCTGATAACAGCCATAACAAATAAATAAATAAATAAAAGATAGCAGGAAGAATTAAAGTTGAGTTACCTCTTTTTCTCAGCGGACCTTGAAGGACTATATCCTGAAATTAAACACCAAAAGAAAAAATCCATCCAAAAAAAATATGTCAAGGAGGATTGAAAGTTAAAAAAATAAAAATAAATAAATAAATAATTGAAAGTTATAAAGTTGAAAAAGTAGCTAAATCCAACTAATCCTTAAATGGTAGGTTGTAACAAATCATCCATGGCCAAGAAAGATGACAAGATGAAAATAATAATAATAATAAACAGAAGGTCAAGTGCTAGAACTTATATGAAAGCCACAAAATTCAACTCATTCATAACCAAGTAAACTGAAAAAGGAAAATATTTAACACTAAAACAGGAGGGGGTAAAGGGTAGCAATTATAAGGATTCAGTTTCAGACCATGATATGCATGTCGGTCTCTTGCATCTCTCCCTGGGGAATACCTTCGCTGGGGAGAACGGCCTCTGTCAAGCTTATCTCTCAAGTCACTACCTCGGTAATCCCGCCTACCTGCAATGAGAAAGAGAGAAGTATTTTTGCTAGGGAAGACCAAGTCACCACCAATTTATCTTTCAGTTGAAAACAGGCAGAGGGCCCATAAATGATACAGAGGCTAAGCTTACCATTGCATGGAACAACATGAGTAACATAATAATGAACAGTAATAGTGCCTCCTTGCCAGTTCCAAAGGGGCCATAGGGAATAGTGCCCTCATATAATGAATAGATGTGCAAATACCCGAGTTTGAGCTTATACCATAGAGAAAACCCTTCGAATATCAAAGAATCATTGGATAAAGGATAGACGAGATCTGAATCTTCTTGAGCAATTAGAAATAATATGCAATCTGAAAGATACTGATTTCTCCCTGGTGCCATACTACGATATAAATATAATCCATTCCCACAAGCAACATATTTGGTCTCTTCTCTCCACATTTCCGATTAAAACTGCGCTCTTTCTCCATATAAGAGATCCATTTGCTATGTCATCCAAGTAGAAGTAACAGATGAAGTGAAAACCATATGCTCCATCAATATACAAACTGCAGAACTTACTCCAAAAACATTTGGATATTTCACCGAACCTGCTTGCGATCTAAGTATTATGGAAGAAAATATATTCCAGAAAACCTAACCCTGATCCTTCATATAATACTTCAATGTTTTATATACGCATTATAAAACCAAGACAGAAATCGCCAGGACACAATCAGCTTTAAGATTAACCGAACAGCATAATCCATTCTGATGAAAAATGATACTAATCCTGTCAGTTTATATAAATTTTCATACATTAATGAAACACCCAACCTGCCGATATGATGCAACATGTCTCTCATCATGATACTTCATGAGTATTCCAACCACCGAGTTAACAAATTAGGATTCTCCAAAACACATGTAATTCCTTACACACATGCAAGTCCATTTGCTTTGACAATGATACTCAGACCCATAGCAATTTTAAACAAGGGAAAAATAAAGGATAGTTATAGAATGCAAGCCAAATAGAAGATGATACAATGCAGGTGATTACTCAAAACTCAAAAGAGAATGCATTCAAAAGACAAAGTGGATAACCATAGGAAGAAAAAAAACTTTCATAAATTATGAACTTAAAGATAAGTTAATAAAGAGAGTAGATCGTGCGTCAGAAGAAAATTAATTATGATGGCTTGAAGCTCATAAGCATGTTTTCTGTAAATATTTCACTCTATTACATTCTTTTCTTACTATCTATAGATTTTCATATGCAAACTTGGGCATGCCATAAAAATTTTAATCGCCAACAAGCCAACAACATTCTATATTCCTTTATCAGTTATCACACTGAATGAGCATGGATGGATTTTATTATTTTATTTATTTATTTATTTATTTTTATTTTTTTGAGCTGGGGTAGGGAGAACATATGACTGAAACACAAAAGTGATTAATTCAAAAAGGCAAAACAGAGCAAATGTAGAAAACACAAATGTCATAGATTAAAAGAAATTTGTACAAACGAAAAAGGCATGCAAGTAAAAGAACAAGAGCACATTTAAAAAAATTAATAAAAAAAAAAAAAAAAAAAACAAAGTGAATTTCTAATAATACGTCTCAATTTTCGCAGCTTACAAACCCAGTAACTATAGAAGGTTGGCACCTAACATTCAAAGCTTATTTTCAGTATCTTAAACTCTATTTTGCCAGTTTCGTCTTCACAGCAGCACCGCATAAGATTTGGACACTAGAAATTCCACAAAAATAAAATAAAACGAAATAAAATTAGCCCCACAGTTCCAAGTTTTGTGATATATAGTATGATCGGATTAAGATATTGGTTCAATTTAATCATAAAAGTCCAGCCAATATAGAAAACAAACAACCATTAAAAAGCACACAGGTGCACAGATTTCAATCAGCCATGTTTTTCACATGGAATTATACAAAATGCATGGTCAAACAAATCACCAAATGCTTCCAAATTACCAAGAAGAGCATTCAGCATTATACCCAATCAGATTTCATCAACCCCCCTTCTCATCATAATAAGAATAGAACAGTTGAAACACACCCACACACTCCAATCAGATTTCATCAACACCCCTTTATCATAACAAGAACAGAACAAGCAAAACTGAAACACACCCACACACTCCAATCAGATTTCATCAACACCCCTTTATCATAATGAGAATAGAACAAGCAAAACACGAGCACACACACCATTACATTGTATGTAATCTGTCAGTTTTGAATAGCTTGCACTTCCCTTCATTATTTTACCACAAGCTATACCTTAAAAATATTTTAAAAATAAAATAAAATAAAATAAAATAAAAAACACTTTCAAGCACATAATATAACTACAAATTAAAGAAAAGACATAAAAACAGTGTGATGAGTAAAAGTTACCATTAAAGGAACCAGAGAATCGCCGAAGCTCCGCATCACCATGCGCGAACGAGCAGCTCTGGCGCGGACAGTGGCCTCGCTGATACAATACACACAGCTTCGTCTTGTATAGCTTTCGTTCCACCATCGTTAACAATACTAAAACGATCGCCCAACTTAAAAAATCACGGGTCGTTTCAGAGAGGAGTGAAAATGCATAGAAAATATAAGATTGATCGGTGTTACGTAAGTATATATATTTTCTGGACTGATTACACAGCAAATATTATGACAAAGTTCCTGCAACGTTCAAAAAAAAACCTAAATCGTGAGAATATATGCGCGAAAAAACAAAAAACTCATTTTAATATCATTGTTTGGTAATCATGGGAGCAAAAAAAAAAAAAACCCTAATTTGGAGAACGAACCTTGAGGAAAGACGAGAAATATTTAGGCGATGAGAGGCGAAATGTGCTGGAAGAAGAAGACTCAAAAAGCCATAGAAGAACCCTAGAACTAGAAGCTTATTGGTGAACCGGTGTTAGACTGTCTAGCATACTGCTAGCATACATTGTACTTTTTCTCATTTGTAATAAGGTATTTACTATTTAGTACAGATTAAAATTAGAAATGAATTGTATTATCCGGTACAACTTCTTAACAAATAAGCAGTCCAATCATCCCATAATAAATAAAGTTATATCTTTCCTCTTTCTCTATTTTTGCCTTGGTCTATAAGTAATCTTAGGAATATCTTTTTCTCCATTTGATGAGACAAATCATTAAAAAAATAAGGTCTTGTTTGCATTATTTTGTTAAGTTTTGGCACTCAAGTGGAGGACGCCAAAGGTTTAGGAGGCGAGCCCCTAAAAATGGAGCCCTACTATGTTTTATCATAAAAAAAATATATTTGTATATAAAATAGTATATCCGACCAATATCACTATTTTTATTAGCTACTAAAATAATATCTTTGACTTCGTCTTCTTTTACAATTTAAAAGGAAAAAAAAAACATGTTAAATTCCAAGAAATAAATAAATATAAGTTTAAAATATTGAATATTTATTTTTCTTAATAAACCATCATTCTCAACAAGAAGAGGATCAACAACAATGTATTATTTGAATATATTTACTCATCTTGCATTTCTTGCTGTGAAATCGCTACAACCATGCATATTACAACAATATTGAAGAAAGTCCATAGATTGACAGTCAAATCGTATTGCAGAAATATCAAAAACTAAATCAAACTATAGGTTTCAATTGGCTCACTCCCAACATCTTACAACCATACGACAACAATTAATCATAAATAGAATTTTCATTTACCTCATCCTAAACTTTCTATCACCACTAGAAATATATCACAATTCACAAGCTAACTTAATCGACCAATTAGATAAATAAAAACCGAATAATGAATATGAACAATAAAGCCAATAAGACACATACCGTTTTTTGAACCAAGCTATTCTCCAGTTTCAAGCATTTAATTTTAATGATCCCGTATTTGATTTATTTACTCTAAAATCAACATTCCTAAATAGCAAGTGGCCTATTTACTTTCCCATGGTATAAAATATATATACCAAAGGAAAGTGAATTGAATTGAATTATATATATATATATATATATATATATATATATATATATATATACACTAAATAAGTGAAAGTGAATTGAATTGAGGGTCAGAGAGAGAAAGAAAGAGGGGAGAGAATCAAAGAGATTCCTTAAAAAAAAGGGAGAATTGACCAAATGTCCTAATTTAGAAGATTTTAATACCAAAAGTCATCTAAGAAAATCTTTTATGCCAAAAGTCCTTTTGTCATGAATTGGACAAAACTACCCCTACTTCCCAAATAACCTCGAACCCCAACCGGGATTTCACTATACCAGATGTTGAATTTCACTATGTCAGAACCGAGCTTCACTACGTCGGACGTCAGATTTCACTAAGCTGGGAACACTTCACTACGCCGGAAATACATTGAACCCTGAACTTCACTACACTAGAACAAATTTAATTTTGCTAGGAAAAAATAGGCAGCAAGAGAGAGAGAGAGAAATAATAAAGGAAAAAAAAATCTACAGACAACATATTAGAAGGTGAATTGGTAAGGTTGGGGACTTTACTTGATTGTCAAAGAGTGGAATCCATCTCTCTCAATTATAATTAATTAGAACAAATTATTCACAGCTTCACAGGTGCTTTCGTGTTCTAAAAAAATGATGTAGTGAACACTATTTCGCTGATTCGTGTCCTTTTTTGAGAGAAATAATATAATTTTCACTTTTCAATACAAAAGGAGCATGTTCTTAGTTATTTATTATTATATAATGCCATATACTTTTAACTATCTATATTTATTGCTTTAAAATGAAATCATGTGATAACTTTGATCGAGAACTAATCCTCTAAAAGCTTATATGTATCTCTGGGTGAAAAATTCTATTATGGAAAAGCTTTGGGAAGAGAGCTTGGGGTATAATGCCATATACACAAAGGTTGGGTGCTATAAAGAAGGTCTGGGGTATTACATGGGTTTAGGGGCTGGTAAATTGGTTACAACTTAATGAATGACATTGTTGATGAAAGTCACCATACTACGTCGGTTGGGGATGGAATTGGTGGTTGGGTCGAAGCAGATCTCGACTAATACATAATAACTTCTTTCAGGAAGAGAACTGATGATCGTGAATCACAATTTCACTGGAAGAACATGATGATCGGAGATTCCTGCCGATTTTCCAAGCTTTTGTTTTAAGTTTGCTGCAATTCACGGTGGAAGAAAAAGAATAAGAGAAGTAGATGTCGGCAGATGCGCTTTCTCCAAGCTCATTGTGGGTGAGCTTGAAGATTAGGGACAATTTTGTCATTAAAAAGTATGATATTTAAAAGAATAGGACTCTAGGCAGCAATTTTTTTTTTTTAATTGGGACTTTTTAAAGGAAAAAAAATTTAGAAGCACTTTATACAATAAACTACCTTAAAATAGGACTTTTGGCCAAATATCCCAAAAATTAATAACAAGAAAAGAGAAAGGAGGTTATTTGATTAGGCCACCATAAACTTTTTAAATTTAATATATATGCTGCCAACTTTATTATTGTTTTTGTTTTTTGCCATGATATGCCAACTTGCTGAATCGTTGCTTAAATTTGAATTTTAATCACAATATAACCGAGGTGGCAATTTGGCATGGAGGGCCCTATTTGAAACTTAAAATTTGGGGGCCTAAAGCACATACTTATGTTGCCTATCCTAAGGGCCAGCCAACAAGTGGGTTATGAGTGCAAATGACTCCCATAGGGGCACCACAAAAATCAACTCGTGTTTCTCTCTATTCCCTTTTGTCCTCTCTTTCTTTCTAACTCCCCTACCATCTTCTCCCACTCTCACTCTATCACTCTCAGGCTCGCACACTCTATATCTTGATTTCTTTGTGAAAATTAGAGAAATGAGTTTTATTTGGGTTGCTTATGAGATCTGAGTTGGTTTAGTTTAGTTTTTTAAAGAATTTTGGTTTGGTCCTGACCTAATTTTGTCTAGTCCGATTCAACATGGGAACGAATCCTATATATAAATATGTACACTATCAAGGCTTTTATTATAAGGTGCACCTTACGCAAAATTGTATAAGGTGCACCTCTATAGTGAAAAATGCATATCATATTTTGAAAAACTTACTGTTGAATTATCTGAACCACTTATGAATTTCATAGTCTCCCAAAATCATAGTGATCCTACGGTTAATTTATGAAAAATGTCACTGAAAAAAAGTGTGACTTTTATATTCTTTAAAATGGCACTAGTTTTTCTCAGTTAGTTTTTTCAAAAACTAACCATTAGATCATTGTAATTTTTGGCGAACATGAAATTCATAAGCAGTTCATCTAATCTAACAGTAAGTTTTTCAAAATATGATATGCATTTTACCCTATACAAGTCACTTTATGCAAAGTTGTGTAAGGTGTACCTTATAATAGAAGCCATGTGTGCAGTATAATCTTATCTTACATATATCAAATATGTAGTCCCGATCTAGTCAGCATGTGCTTACATAAGTTATATAAGCATGAAACTCATAGATTATTGTGTGATGCATATTTTGAAAAATTGATTGTTGAAATTGATATTGTACTTATGTATGTCATAGATGTTAAAAATTACAGTAATCTAATGTCAAAATTTAAAAAATATAGCAGTGAAAAACTGCGATCGCTGAAAGTTGTCATAATTTTTGGCATTATGACATGTATAAATACAATATCTAATCCAATGCTCAGTTTTCAAAACATGCATCACATAATTAGTTATAGGCTTTGTGTTGACATAAACTTATACAAGCATATGATGATACGATCATTTCTGATCAAATAAGCGGGTGTTCTATTATAAGGAAACCTTATGCAAAGTTACATAAGGTGACTTCTTTATAGCCAATTGCAAAACCCATTTTAAAATTTTGGTTTTTGAATTAAATACCCTTTTTATGCATGTCATGCATGCAACAATGATCCAATGTTTGGTTTATCAAAATACTGATTGTGAAAAATGACATTTTTAAGAACAAGAAATGAACAATTTTTCATAGTGATATTTTTCAGAAACTGAATGTCAAATCACTGTGATTTTTGGAAAGTATGACATGCACGAGAATGATATCTAATTCAATGGTTGATTTTTAAAAATAGGTTGCATTTGGTTTTAAGTAAATCACCTTACACAACTTTGAGTGAGATGCACATTTTAATAGCATCACATACTTCCTATTAAAAAACAATTAAGTCATAAATTTGTGTCTTTGATTGATTTTTTTGGGGCATTTTTTCTCAATATTGTTGAGGTTTCAATCAATTACATGAATGAGCCAATATTTAAACAATTACAAAAATATATTTTTTTGACAAAAATGCCCTTTAAATATACATAATCACTAATTTTAAAAGGAATCCCCAAATTTGTTAAAGATTACCAATTCCCAATTCTACCTAATTACCAATTTTATTTATAATCACCATTTTTTGAATAGTCAAATCACATTTAATAACTTATGATAACAAATCTAAAAATATCAAATTTTTTGTGATTACGTGTAAAATTGATTTTGTCTTATTATTATTATTATTAGGGAGGGGCTATTTGCAGCTCTGATTTTACTAAAGGCATCCCATTTTCTAAAGGCTGCTCACCCATTTTATTTTTTACTAAAGGCAGCACAATAAAAATTTAATAAATATAACCATATTACCCCTTTACTGAATACAACCCATCAACAACACAATTACAATAAGCAACCCATAATATTTCAATATTTTTAAAAATGACCATATTACCCCCAAGACCAAAACAAAACATACAACCGTTTCTTTCCCGCGTACATTTGTGTTCGTTTGCATTCGTCAACCTCTCGCCGAA
>JAESVK010000832.1:0-24853 GCA_017140935.1 Hamamelis virginiana | reverse complement strand
ATATGTTTTCAAGATTCAAATTATAAAGATAATTTTTATATTCGGATTCATATTGCCGAATATAATGTATTATATTCGGTGTCCCAGCCCATGGACGAATATAAGAGTATACATTTGAATATGAGTAGACGAATATACTCAAACATACAATTTTGGGGGTTTATATTTGGAATGGTAAAATCGAACTGTGTCAAATATATTCAGTCTGTTATGGCCAAATATGAGTCTGAGGCTACATTCGACAAATAGGTGCTGAATATAGTTAAACACATTCGACTATTATTAGTCGAATGTCAAATTAAACATAATAATATTCGGTCTTAGTATACCGAACATTATCAAATATATTCGGTCTGTTATGGCCGAATATGAGGCCGAGGCTACATTCGATATATAGGTGCCGAATATAGGTAAACACATTCAATTATAATTTGTCGAATGTCAGATTATACATTTTTATATTCGGACAATGTGAATCGAAAATTGTCTAATATATTCGGTTTGTTAGAGCCGAATATATGGCCAAGGCTACATTCAAACTGCCAAATATAAATGTGCTTGTTTACATTCGGTTATGGAATACCGAATGTCAATATTTATATTCAGTTATGGGATACCGAATATAAACCTTCCATCAGTTTATGTGCTTCTCATTTTCATCCCCATTCCCTAATACACACAATTCAACACACAATCATTACACCATGATATTGCATCATCTTCAATTAAACACACAATCAAATAGTTGAACTTTACATAAAAAATTCTGATAGTCTATCAATTATACATCAAACATTACATCCATATTTTCAAATATACAAATATAAGTCAAGTACAAAAGTATTATCAATTATCATCATTTTTGAAAGTGACATATTGTAAATCCTCCATGGGTTCTCTCACTCTCGCCGGGCACGTTGCTTTCATAGTCGCCCTCGCCCATCGGTAGAAGTAGATGCTCGTCCTTGCCCCTCGGTCGATGCTCGTCCTCGCCCACTGATGTCTCTCACCCTTCTACTCGTCCCTCGTCCTAGCAATCTTATTTTTGTTTCCTCTTCTTGGACTTCTGCCGTAGATGCCTGTGCCGTGTCTGCGATCTTGTCATCGCTAAGGATGAATGCTGCCTGCTTTACCCGCTTTAGAATATCATTCATAGTTTGTTTTTCACCCAGTTGGAAAGACTCTTGTAAAAGAGTCAGGGCTTTCTTTCGGCGGTTATTCTGTAAAAAATAATTAATGAGAAATTTTAATTTATAATTGAGTTCAAATTAAGTACAAATAACGAAATATCTCTTAGTACTCACCAAATTAATGTATGCATCCCCAAATGATCGATGAATAGGGTGCTCGGAGGTAGAGGTAGAGTCTATAGGATGGATCCTAACAATACTTCTCTCTAAATACCACTCCTCATACCCGTCCCCACACTTCCATGGGCTATTTGCATCGCACGGCTCTCCATCACTATTCACTGAAAGACAGTGGTGGCTCCAAGTTGTCCAATTGTACTCCACGTATACGTGCTCTACAGAATATAGATTTGCTTTGACTCCCTTATTTGCTTTCGTTGGAGGGATGGGCGTGTGATTCCATGTACTGGTTTGCACGTACCCAAACTGTCTCAGAATGCGGGCAGGATGGTACGGCTCAACCACATCGTTGAAAGCGATACATCCACAGTAGAAGGCGATTTCCTGTAATGGACACGAATGAAACTGAATTGAATTTAAAAGCCAAATTGACAAAAAATCAAACTGAAATGCTAATTTACTACAGTAATATATAAGTTTTAAGATATTTTGATATTAATTAATGCACATGAATGATAATTGCTCTTTTTTAAAAGATGCAACGGTAATAGGAAATGAAAATAAAATAGATCAATATTTTAGGAACCGTTTTGATGTGTTTTATGATGTAACACATTTTATAGTTTAAAAATTAAAGTAAAACCTGATCCAAATATCAAAAATACTTTTTGTAATTTATTATTAATTTTTCCTAAAATTAATGGAATATTGAAAGTCAAAATTCATTTGATTTATAGGCTATTTGGGAATCCCACGAACCGGTTTTCCTGGTTATACAGCTGGTCCACATTCACTGTTTAAGTGTTTGGTAAGACATAAATACGGTTTTAAGTTGTATCAAAATGGGCCAAAAAGTGGTTCATAGTTGTTCGAAGAAAGAGCAGGTTTTCAAAAAAACTTGATACGGGGAGTATTTTTTTTTCTTGGTAACCGCGATGGCAAGACTTCTACTGCTCCGCATTGCCCTTCTACAGCTGCATCTCTCTCTTCTGCAATCCCCTTCTTGCTGCTTCTCCTCTCTTTTTCTTCTCTTCGCAATGCATGAATTTCTCACACTTTAATATCCATGGAAGATCAAGCTATGAGATATCCATGGCGCTTTCCATAGATCTGATAGAAAAGAAAGATCTATAAAAACCAAGTGTGAGAAATTGATATCAAGTGTGAGGGGTTCCTCCTCAATCAGTTTTTATTTTTATATTTTTTCTTTTATTTTCTTAAGATTCCAACAATGGGTATCTCGTAGCTTGATTTTATCTTCTTCTAATTTGTTGGTATAAGACATTGTATAGTTGCTTAAAAACTAAGAAAACCATGGTCTTGAACTTTCTTTATCTTGTGATTGGATTCAAATCTTTTTTTTTTTTTTTTTTTTTTTTTTTTTGTTTTTTTTTCAGTTTTTTTTGTAATTTTGAATCTTTTCAAAAAAGCCGAAAAAAATTTAGCTTCTCATTCCATGTTGCATATTGACAACTCTCTTTCCCTTCTCCATCTTCTCACAATAAGCAAAGGTGGGTTTCATTGCTCATTTGGGGACAAAATTAGAACCAAATATGAATTTTTTTCTGGGTTTTCTTGGATTTTGCTACAATTTTTCCCTGCTATTATTGATTTAAGTTCAGATATATATAATATGTTTGAACGCATGGATTCAATACTCTTCAAAATTTTTTTGGATTTTTGCTTCAAATTCTTATTATTCGTTCTTTGCCAGTGTTGTGAACCAAACACTGTCAAAATAAAAATTTTTGACAAACAACTACATACTAAAAACTGTTTCAGTGTAACATGGCTAGTAATAAACAAAACGATTGTAATTGGTTCGGAACCAAATCTTAAGATTACCAAACAGGCCCTTAAGGAATGATTCCATTCAGTCACGTCAATATCTTTATAGAAAGTATAGATAGATATAAGGTGAAAGGCACGCACTCTCATGGCACTGATACGAGGTCGTTTACGTACAATCTCAGTGATTCTGTAAAGGACCCGACACCTGTCCTTTGCTAGTCCCTAGTCCCTACATTAACATTATACAGAAAGCAATCCCTCGCAAGTCCCCAACATCAACCACGCGTTACTTATGAATCGCTTGACTCGCCTACTCACTCCCCTCAACTCGTCCGAGTCACACCGCTTCCCCATCACACTCCTTCTCCGTCGTGATCCAACGGCCAGATTTATCACCGGCATATCTTCATTCTCTACCCAAAATACCCCCACCATCAATACCCCTCGCAGACTAAAATCAGACCACTCCCCCTCCCCTATCCGTAAAATTACAGCCTCTGCCATTCCCGCCGATCGCCGCAATCCTCACCCGCACCTGACGGCGATGGATTCCGACGCCGGTACCTCTGATTCGGTGGAATTTGAAGCACAACACGCGGTGGAAGACTTCGTTCATATCGAAAAGCCTAACCCTAATGTTGAGAGTTTATATGATGGTATTGTTGGTGTTGATGAACCGAGAAGTGATGATGTAGTTTCTGCAAATGGTGAAGGTAGTGGTGGTGATGGTGGTTTAGATGTAAGGAAGGTTCTTCCTGAGGAGCTTTCGAGGAGTGTGATGGTTCTCGAGTGTGAATCGACGGCGGAAGGCGGTTCTTGCGATGTTTATTTAGTCGGAACTGCTCATGTTTCTCAGGTAATTTGGATTTGTTTTTCGTGTTTGGTTACCGATATAATTGAGGAAAATAACCGAAATTGAAGAATCGTTTTTTTTTTTTTTTTTTTTTTCATGTTTGGTTATACGGGAGAAAATTGAGGAAAAGAAGAGAAATTGAAGAATCGGATTTTTGGCTTTTGGAAAATGAAGAAATCGGCTTAAGAGAGAGAGATAATCGGATTAGGTTCAGTTGAGTGGAGTTATTTATTTAATTTTTTTGGTGTCTCCAATAATGTTAAATTCAAAAGATTTGAAAATTTGATATTGTTTCCTTTATTTCTTTACATTTTCTTAGCTACCAAACGGAAAATAATGATTCACTGCATTTATGATTTGAAAACTTTTGTATTGGATACTTGACGTCTAAGGGTCCCTACTGTTCTGCCTGAGTGAATACTGAAAAATGGGGAAGTTCTTTCCAGTGCATAGATGCATTGGATGAGCTTCCAAGAATTGGATCACCTGTAAAATATTGTTGTTTTTCCGTTGTACTCAGTTAGGGGGTATTTGATTTATTTGAAAAGATTTTTCTGTAAACTGAAGAAGGTGAATGTATTGGGGGATTCTCATTACTCAAATCTCAATATTATTTCATTTACGACAATTCAAATCCATTGTTGTTTTTCCTACTGAGGTTACTTGATTGAAGCTTTGCCATCAATCCCATGTAATACTTTTGTTTTGGGTCGCAATGTATTGTATGGCTGACCAAGAAATATATTCAATACGAGATTGTGAGTTAAAGTTTAATGAAACTTGATTCCAATGACTATATTAACCTCCCAACTATGTAGCTAATTATACTTGAGCTCTTGGACTGGCTCCTAAATCTGCCCCATTTGTTTTGATTCTATAGTTTTCTCTAAATTTTTTTATTGAATTTGGCGGTGCATTAGAAAACAAGTCAATACTTTTTTTTTCCCAATAGACGGAAAACCTTTGTAAGATATTTCTTTTTCCTCTGTTTGGAGAAGTTATTGTTTTATCGTCTTCCTTCTTCCTTATTAAGGTATGATACTATAAGGCCGGCCTTACGCAAAGTTGCGTAAGGTCGGGGCTCCATATGGCCAATTTTAGACCACAGGGATTAGATGCCCCTCCTTTGTATGTCATGCTTGCTAAATATCACAGTGATCCTTATTTTGTTTTTTATTGCAAAATATGGAGAATTATGAAATTGGGGATCATGATATCATATTGGCTTTATCCCTGTCCACCAACAAGTGAAAGTTTAAAAAGAATCAATAGAGATAAACTGCAAGTAATACTTACCTTTGTCTGTTTGGTTGCAGGAATCGTGCAGAGAAGTTCAAGCTGTTATCAGTTTCTTGAAACCACAGGTGCTTCCCTTTTAAAACTCACTAAAATTTGATTGATGGATGGATCATTTTGCAGGTTAGCTGCCTGCTTTTAATTGTTTTACATTCATCTCGAAAATTTTCCATGAAGGAAGCGTGCATTTTAATGTCCATGTCAATTAATTACCACAGGTTGTTTTCTTGGAGTTATGCTCAAGTCGAGTGCCTGTACTTACCTCTCAGAGTATAAAGGTCAGTGTCGGTATCTTTTATAACATTCTCCGTGTGTGTGTTTGTTTTTTCAGTTATTTTCTTTCTTGTTTTTTTTTTTTTTTTTTTGTTTTTTTTTTTTTGTTTTGTTTTTGTTTTTTTTTTTTGTTTTTGTTTTTTTTTGTTTTTGTTTTTTGTTTTTTTATTTAATTTAAAGAAATTCCATTATAGCTTTTTTATAATTAGCTTGCTTTCCATGGGAACTGGAATGGTATATATTCTTAAATTTCAACTTCTAGGATCTCACGGTCTTGCCCCCTTTTCCTCCCTCCTTCTTTCCCTTCATTAGATATAATATTCCCGGTGTTTCATGTTATGGGTGACTGCAAGATGAAGGCCTGCCAATCTCTTGTTTCGCTGGTGTAAATTAAGCGACCACTGTATTTTGAACCATCTTTTAACTCTGCACGAATTGTCACAGTATAAGCTGAATTTTTCCTGTCTGGCTTATTTATTTGTTTATATTTTTTTATTGATTACAATTTATATTCTATGCAAGTGCGCATACATGTTACTATCAGGCTTGACCTGCAGCTTCTAAATTTTTACTGGCATATGTACTCATTTTTAGTTTGCCAGGTACCAACTATGAGAGAAATGGTGGATATGTGGAAGAAGAAGCAGAATACCTTTGGAATACTTTACAGCTGGTTTCTTGCCAAGGCATGTTCCCTATGATTTTTCGAATTTTTTGTTTCAGTTATGCATGTGTTCCCTCTTTAATTAAACTAGAACAGCATAAATTTTCATGGCATCTGAATATATTTTTTTTTGCATCTTAATTTTTTCTCATACACATCATTTATATTTTTGTAGGTTGCTAGTAAGCTTGAGGTTTTCCCTGGTTCTGAGTTCCGTGTGGCATTTGAAGAAGCAATGAAATACGGTGGCAAGGTGATACTTGGTGATCGCCCAGTACATGTAAGATACTTTCACCTCAGAGTTTGTTAATTGTTGGAAATAAATAATTCAAGTATTTTTTTTCTGGATCATGGGATTACGAAATTACCCTTAATCTTCTCCCCTCTGGTCCACCCTATCCTACCCTTGCTTTGCTCCACCCTATCAGTAGGTGACTTGATGGAAGTTGAAGCTCCTGGTCTCAGTACAATGTTCCTATGTCCATTACAATGTACTTATAATTGTTGAGGATGATTTGGTGCCTTCTGGGAGGGGTAATAGTGGTAAAACCCTCCATAAAGGCTAGTGGATGCATGTGGATTGTTATCCATGCTTTATTTATTGGTTGTGATCCTGGATTGAATGGAATTTACCAAGGCCTATCTATGGTCACCAACATATTTCACCAGAAGTGTTTTTGTCAACCACCTCAATTGGCTATTTTCTGTGGCTTTTGGGAGTCTGTACCTCGACTAATGAATTGATTTTTCTTCAACATTTGAATTTTTTAGTTGGCAAGTTGGTGGCAATGATTTAAGATTTAATCCCACATTTATTCCATATAAATTAAATGTTTTTAATTCCAAAATTTACAGAATAGGTTAAATTTTACTCTTATTATTTGCCTGCTATTTTTGAATCTTCATCATCTTATAAGCCATATATCTCTTATTAATCTCATGCACTTAAATTTTGTGATAAACTTACTTTAGTATGATTTCTACGTCAACTGAATAGATTACATTACGAAGAACATGGGGAAAAATGCCGCTTTGGCATAAGACGAAATTTCTATACTCCTTACTTTTTCAAGCTGTCTTTTTACCAAGCTCTGAGGATCTCAACAAAATGGTAAGCCTTTTATTCTCAAATTTCATGGAATTTGGGTGCTTTATCTTTAAAAGGTTTCTACTTATTGGTATTTGGAAAAAGAGAAATTCATTTTATGTTTCTGAAGTTCATTGACCGTAGTTTGCTTTTTGCTTATTTTCAGCTGAAGAAAATGGATGATGTTGACGTGTTGACTCTTGTGATTCAAGAGATGAGCAAGGAGTTCCCCACTCTAACGGAAACCCTTGTACATGAGCGAGATCAGTTAGTATTCTTTCTCCTCCGTATATCATTTCTTGCTTTTACTTGTGAAAGATGACTCTGTGTTTATTATTGTTATTATCATCATTGTCATTTTCAGTTTTCAAGCTACAGTTTATTTTGCTGTATTATTTTTTCACATTCCTTATATTTTTTAGTTTTATAATGAGATGAAAAATAAAAACGGGGAAAGGAAGCTATGTTGAATTGCTTTCCGCTGTTAGGATTCTACAAAGTTTGGTTTGTAGTCTGCACGTATATGCTGATGTCTAGCTTTGGTTGCATGTCAACGGGAGAAAAAGAAAGCATGTTCCATACAAATTATATAAATTGTATATATGTTATGCCTGTAATTTATTTACAGGCAACAGTCTCAAAATTATTCCGTTGCTTTCCATCTAAATGTTATGGTAGAACTATGTTACACGGACTCGTGTACAAGTGTCGGGTGCGGGTACGTGTCCAAGTGTCGGATTCATCTATTTTCCGAAAATTTTCCACTATTTTGAAGTATCCGGCAAGAGTACCCTTATCCTTGTCCAAGGATCGGGTGCGGGTACTTCGAGGTGAAGTGAAGAGTCCGTGTAACATAGTGGTAGAATATAGCATAGGATGATCCTTCATGCAGATGAAGCAGAGAACAGATTGTCTGCTCCATCCCTTCACATCACTGGGGAGAAAAAAATTGATTGTGAAGGGATGGAGCACTGGATTGAAATCTATCAATGTGTGTGTTTGTGTTACTTTGGAGGTGTGATGCAACCATGAAGGCACTGAACTTTAAGTCTTCTCTCAGCAAGATCTTTTGGATTGTTGACTCAATGTGTTTGTGTTATACATGGACAGAAATAGATATGTATGCATGTAGTGGTGGGTGGCGAATTGGAGGTGAAATGCCCCTTCTCCCAACAAACACCACCCTAGCATACACCCAAAAAAAAAAAGAAGAAAAAAAGGGAAGAAGAAGACAAGAACGAGGAGAGAAACAGAAATAACCACCGTGAATTGAATATCTACAGTTTTTGCCTAAGAACGACCTTAAACATTTATTCCGAAGCAAATTGCAAAGTATGTTTGCTTGTGTTCACATTTTTCTTTTCTGTGCCCAGGTTGCTACTTCCTTTTTTTTCTTTTTTATCTGGTGGTTATATCTCTTTATTTTAATTTTTTTTAGCTTTTCATAAATTTGTAATAGTCTCTCTTAACTGATTGTATATTCAGGTACATGTCATCCAAATTACTAAGAGTTGCTAGTGAGCATAGTTCAGTTGTTGCAGTTGTTGGAAAGGGCCACTTGCAAGGAATTAAGAAGCATTGGAAGCAGCCTGTTCAGGTCAGTGACCATTTCCTTACTGATGAAATCTTCTGAAAATAGATCATGAGCAATTAGATCATATTGGAAGTATTTGGACATCCAATTGAACATGACTAACTCGATAGATCCCCTAACCAAAAAACTGATCAGTTTGTCTGAATATAACATCTCTTTTGTCATAACTTTTGTTGACTACTATCTGTATCCCTCACTGTTTCTTCATGTCTGTAAAATAAATGCATTTGGTAATTTTGGATTAGATCTTCTCTCTTAAACATCCTTTAGATGTCCGTGCTCCTGCCTTCTGAGTTCTCTCTTAATTCTGTTTCAGATGAAGGATCTTATGGAAATCCCTTCACAGAAACCGGGTGTTTCTGTGGTGAAAATCGTCTCATCTCTTGGTGTTGCAGTTGCTGGGTTGGCCATAATTTCTGGCATCTATCTTTCATGCAAGAAATAACTTCAATACAGCCTCTTCCTTCCCCGGAGAGGTGGCTGAGCTTGGAAATCTCTTCTTTGAATAAAACTCTCTATAGGCTAGTTTACAAAATGTGATTTTCTTAGTCATTGATAAATCATAATGAAGACGCTCTTCCAAAATATTTGAAATTTCTTTTACACCAGAAAATAAAACTGAAATGCCTTCTAGCGATATCTGTACACATGTAAACTAATAACTTGAAATCTCAGGGATTTTTTTTTTTTTTTTTGCCCTTTTAACATTGGATTTAAACTCATATTGATCACTGTATAATGATCACAAGTTTCTATTCAACCAAGAATTATAGTCTCAAATAGACAATTTGATGCAATTCAAAGGGGTTATAATCAAACTACCAAATTGAGTTTTAAAATGCATAATGCACTTGAATAGGATCCACTTTATGTTTTTTTTTTTGAAAAAACAACTAGACGTTGGGTTAAGATCTTTTGCATATAATGCACGGGGAAGATAGCAAACTGGATAAATCTGGTGACTATATTTTCTTAAAAACATGGGATTCCTTTACTCCGCCGCGAAATAATAAGTACATATTAGAGCATCTTCAATAGTAAGTTATTTGAGCTGTTATTGTAAAAATTTATCGTTGGTACCGAAATTGATTGCTCTAATGGCATGCCATTTGGCACCTCAAATGGTGTTTGCCACTTGTGCCGCAACATATTTTTCTTTCAAAAAAAAAAAAATACAAATAACAAAGATTACCGTAACATTAAATTAAGGAATTATATCAATCAAATATTGCATAATTACCGATATTTACTCAAATATTGCCAATATTGCATTATACTAAAGGATTTAAATGGAGGGTTAGCTGCAAATAATCCGGTATTTACTCTATATATAGGATTGGAAATTTACAGCATTTTCTTTTTTTTTTTTAATGATTTTGTAACTTCATTTTGCAGCAGTGTATATCATTTTCTTTATTGAAATATATATATGGCAATCGGGCTATTTAGTTCATGTTAGAGAGAGAGAGAGAGAGATTGCATTTTTGGTTGAAATTCTAATGATTGTTCATATTCTAACGACTGTTCCTTATGTGCTGGATAATGATTTTGCTTTTTAACTTTTCACTAAAAGAGTGCATTTTTATTTATTACATTTGGTAGAATTCAATCCACTCAGTCCGTTTTGTTAATCGTAATCTACTAGGCATCCTAGACTTGGATTTTTCATTAGGATTTCCTACAAAACTCAATTTAATTTTAAGATTGATTTCTTTTTCCTTTTTTTTAAAAGAGGTTTGGCATGTTTTAATTGTTATGCCCCATTGTATTAATAGTTATATATTGACATGATCATTACATTGATTATCACGTCAAATGAAAAAAAAAAAAATGTATTAGAAAAAATAACATTTTTCGTGTAAAATTAGATGTTATCTGTAATTATATTGTTATCAAAGTTTGCATTTTGGGTACTGTGAAATTTGGTTTAAAAAAATAATCATCTACTTACTAAAAAAATTAAAGGGTTTTATACTCAAAAGATTAATTAGGGTTTTATACAACATTAATTAGTGTTTTCTCACTGTGTCCATTCTATTATTTGATTTTTCATACTTGCTTTGTAAAAAATATGGGGATAAGTTTGAAATAAATTCAAATTCAAACTTATTCTATATTTGAAATAATATGGAAAATCTAATTTAATTCTATGCTAGAATTAAAGAAAGATGAAAAATGTTATTGTGCCAATAATATTTAATTTTAAGTCATAAAAGATTTTTTGGGTAAAGAATTTTATTAATTGGACTTGCTGATAATAAAAACTGTTTTTAGGGTTCTATAAATAATTTTTCCAAAAATAAAATAAGATCTACTTAAATATTTCTTTTTATTTTCCATCTTTTCTTTTCTTGGACTGGGTATTTGCTATTGACCAAAGCATAAATCCTCTCCCATGTCATAGATTTTTTTTTTCAAAGCAAAGTGGTATCTCTCTTTGTTTTTTTTCGATCATCTTCAATGGGCAAAAGTTATTTTTAAATATTCATATTTATTTTTTTTATACTTATACTAAAATAAAAAAATTAACCAGAGGTACTCCAATAGTGTAATATATATATATATATATTTTTGCTCAATTAGTAATTAAGGATAATTAATATTAAAATGAGAAAAATGGATAAATTCAGAATTTTAAATGAAAAAATTGTTATACCATCCAAAAAAGAAAAAAATGGATATGGAAGGGAAAAAAAGCCCTTTAATTGTTCTAGGGTGTACATCAGTTGGTTTGGTCCGTCTATACCCTCATTATATGAACCAAACCAATCACCTCGATTTGAGGAAAATGAAAATCATTAGGGACCGTGGCACTCATGATAACCAACCAAAATAGATGATGTTTTTCGGCTTGGTTCGGTCGGATTATCATCGATTTTAATAGACATTAATTTGAAAAAAAAAAAAAATTTGTCACAAAATTGTGTCACCCAAAAAAATTGTCACTGCCAACTCCTAAGTTCTCTATCTTTTCAACTACTAGCAATGCGAAACCTGTTATGCATGAAGTAATTTGAAAATTGTGTCACCCAAAATCAACCACTAGTAATTGGAACCTTAATTTGAAAATTGTGTCACCCAAAATAAAAACCTATTATGCATGAAGTAATACACACTACTAAGTACCAATTTCCAAAATAAGTTCCAATTGAGCTAATTCATACAACTACAATCAAACAAGCATGCATTATGTAAATAGTAGGGGTGTACATCGGTCGATTTGGTCGGTCTATACCCTCATTATATGAACCAAATCAATCACCTATTAGAGACCGTGACACTTATTAAAACCAACAAAATAGAGCGGTTTGATTTGATTTTGGTCGATTCAATCGGTCTTGGTCAATTCTTGAACACCCCTAAATTGTTCTTATCCATCTTTATTGATCAACACATAACCTTATATTTCATAAGATAGGATCTCTCAAGCCATTTTTCAAAAAGTAAGGTTGAGATTCAATCCTTCAACCTCCTATTTACAAGAAAGGGACCTATACCACCATAACTATAATCTTTTTCCTTTTTTCTCAACAAGAGAGCAAACAAAGTATACATTCTTTGTTTATTCTAGTAAACTTGTGGTATATTTCATAATCTTGTAAGAAGAAAGTTAGAAGTTCAAAACTCAACCGTACAACCTTAAATAATGGATTGAAAAAACTTATTCTATAAAATAGGATGCATGTACTTCAATTTAACATGGCCACATGTACTTCAATTTCTATGTTCCATTTAACATGGCCACATGTACTTCAATTTTGATGTTCCGTTCAACATGTCCACTATATATGTAAAACAAAATTTGAATTTTGAACTTAAAAATCCAATTATCATATTTTGTTTTATAGGTATACATGAATATCTATAAAACAAAAAATGGATTAATGACATTTATATGTTCTGTTCTACATATATTATACATGGATATATGTAAATCGAAATTTGAATTTGAAAGTTTTAAATGCATATATCATGTCAAAACGAGATAAATTGGAAAACAAAAATAAATCAAATTACTTTCAATAATGTTTAAAATCTAGCAAATGTCCAACTTCATCAACCAATAATCTTCACAACAAAAGAGATCAGTAACAGTACATGGCTCCCGTTATGATTTAGAAAACCCAAAATCAAATTATTTTTTAGATAATATGAACTCCATGATCAACAAATAATCTTCCGAACAAAAGAGATCAGTGGCAGTATATGGCTCCTGTTATGATTTAAAAAACCCAAAACCAAACTATTTTTTAGATAATATCCATGAAATCTTTAATCTTAATTCAAATTCAAATTCAAACTTAACATATCCAAAACATTCAGCATAATTTTTTTTTTTAAAAAAGGTCCATAAATATTGAATTTTAAAACAGAAAATTTAAAGAAATTAACAAGCTTGCTGAAATTAAAGAATGAATGTATAATAGACAATGTTATATCCTAGTTGACTTTATATTTGAACTAAGCAATTGGTATAGCATCTTATTGGATAAACTCCTTGATAAATAAGATTATATTTGGAGTTCTTTTGATCATTTTCCCAAATTATAATCTAGAATAGGAAAATGCAAGGAATCCCGCCGATGGAAATCCCGTACACTCACATGGATTGTTATAATCACACATCACCCCTTGTGAGTGCACGGAATTCCTACCGACAGAATTCCTAGCATGTCTCTTCAAAATAATATTTGATATGTTAACAAAAAGGGATAAGAAAAGAAAGAATAGTCAAGAGTAGGAAGCAGCCCTGTACTGTAATTTGATGTTTAAGTAATGCTAATAATGCTACACTTTTTTTTTTTTAACTTTTTAACATGAAATTAAACCTACATTCATATAAAATCTATGTAAATCCTTTTTAGTCCAAACTCTTCCCAAGTGTCTCATTTATGATTCACAGGCATCTAATCTAAATTCTGAATGTACATTTTAAAATGACATTTTTTGCTATTCACTATTGCAATGATTTGTTAACTAATTTTCAAACATAGAATAAGGTGACATATAAATGTTAGCACCCCTCCCCACCCCAACAATGCTCATTTGCTTTGTTGTTTCAATTTTGTTTACTAATTAATTGTAAACTAGTTAGTTCTTGTCCATTAAGGAAAATGGTTGGTTCTATAAAAGGAATACCACCATGTGTCATGGTAAAATTCCCCACTTGAAGATGACCCAACATTGCTCCTTAAATAACAGTTACTTGTTAAGCTGCTTCTTTAATGTAAAAGGGGAATGTTGAAAATTGTTACAAGGTAAATTTTGTGGAGTTTGCTGCACCTTATAGTGTTCATGTTCATACATGAATGTGAACAAAGTCCAGGTAAATAGGTTGATACTTCAAATCCCATGTGTCACATTTCTGTTTCTGTCCTTCAATGGTATTATCTCTAACATTAAAAATGGAAAGTAGTAATTATTGCTAAAATAAAATTTTAAAAAATTAATAATAATAATAATAATAATAACTCATGGGCTAAAGTGGGGTAGTGAAATTTAATTAACAAAAGCCAAAAATCTCCATAGGAGGGCTAAATTAATTAATTTGTAGTGAAAGAATGTATGTGGTGTTTCCACGATCTAATAGCATTGAAAGAAACCATTAATCAGGATAGCCACAGTAATTAATTTGGCGCCCGAGCCATTACACCAGAAGGAACCAATTATCCCCTGGAATTGGTAATGGGCGCAAATTTCTCTCTCCTTAATTCATTTTGTAAATGCAATTAAGGCCTAATTAAATCAATTTTTCATCAGTCTATAACACATTTATTTTTCCATCCAAAATAATAAAAATGTAAAAATATGACATTTCTACTGTTACTTCTGGAATGGAAAAACCATAATGGTTAAAGACCATCAAATTATTATTATAATTTTTTTAAAAAAATTGGATCAATTGAAGATTAAAAGAAATGTCCAAAATAACCCAAATTAGGAAAATGTAGGGGAATGTGATTAAAAGCTCAGTGGAAGGAGAAGTCGTTTAATAAATATGAGCTCACGGCAAGACCTAAAAGGCCATGTCCACTGCCCTAATAACACCAATTAAGTGTTTATCCTCATCATAGCATCCATACATTCCCCTACACTAAACACACTCTCTCTCTATCTTCAAACAAACAAAAAAATAATTATGTATACGAGAAAAAAAATCATATTGGTGTAAAAAAAAAGGAGGATTAGGGCTTCAGTGTGTGTAACAATCAGATCATTGATAAAAAAAATCTCACTGAAATCCGCTAAGATAGTTTAATTTTCATCATAAGCCCCCTTTCATGGATCTACGCATTTTCACACACACACACACACACAAATCATATTTATATATATACATAGAGAGAGAGAGAGAGAACAAAGAAGGGATGGTGAGATGGGTAGTTTGGGAAAAACCTTTTTCCTCCTCCTATTTTCATGGGATGAAAATATGAAAGTCATACCAGGATTTGATACTGATAGATGAAGGGAAAAGGGCTTTTCCCTAAATACCCTACACTTTGCTGGATCTGTGAAGCTTCAAAAACCCTAGATTTTGTTGAAGAAAGCATGTAGAAAAGATGAGAGAGATAAGTAGGAAAAGGATGCTCAGACAGCCAAGGGTTTGTCTTCAACTTTTGGGTTTTGAAACCCAGATCAGAAACTCTAGTCCACAAAAGCTTCATCACTGCATCAACATAGCATCAAAAAAAATTATATAGATATATACATATATAAATATATAGGGTTTACAAGGGTAGAGAAGGAGAAGGAGAATTGGGAAAGCAGAGATGAGAAGGTATGAGAGTACGCCGTCAAATATATAGACATTGGCTTACCATGATGAATTAGGGTTTTGTTTTTTTGAGTTGGATTAGGGTTCGGCGTGGCTGTTAAAGATTTAGGGCTTTGATGTGTGTGGGCTGGACTGTGGATGGGCGCCTAGATGTTTGGGGCCAGGTCGGTCAGTTTTGGACCAATTCTTTTTTTCATTTCAAATATGTAAAGTTCTGAAATCAATTTTTTTTTTTTTCCCCATTTTTTACTACGATGAAGTGGCATATGTTGGATTGAATAAAAAAAAAATGAAAAAATAAGGATTTTTTAGTTATAGGTCCTTTACATTATAGGTTTGGAATATTAGGTCCAATGAAAAAAGTGCTAACTCGTTAGGCCCTCACTCATATTTCGGACAACATTGCCATTTAATAATAATAAAAAAGGGGTCTAAGATGGAGAGGATATATGCATTCCTTTAAAAAAAGCCACAACATTCCATAAATATAACTTTTCAAGTAGCAAGATCCCGTAAAGAATGGATTATATTTATTTCAAAATAGAGAAAAGAAATAAAAGCAAGTTTTACTACCCAGACCATGATCTTTACTAGATCGTGAGAGTGCTGCCCATATTGCTGGAGTTAGTGGTGTCAAAATGGACGGGCCGTCCATTTGATCTGGTCCATTAAGCTAACATATCAGGCCTGATCCGGTCCGATAATTAATGGATTGGACTGATCTGATCCATAGTCAATGGACGGATTGGGCTAAGCTTTTTTGCCCAATGGGCCGGCTCAATCCATGACCATTAAGTGGCCCAATCCGATCCGAAGCCCGGTCCAATCCCGTCCATTCATTAGCCTGATCCATGATGGCCCAGCCCAATCCAGTCCGTCCATTAGCTCGATCCGTTAGGCCCGATTCATTTTCATAAAATTATAGTATGGGAGAGGTTTGAACGACTTCTAAGTCTTATATGCGAAGGCTTAACCACTAGCTATGTGTTGGCTTGTTTTTAAAATTTGTGATATATAATATTTAACCTTATTTCATATTGTTTTATAAATATATACTACTTATAAAAGGCTCAATGTTGAAAAAACTTTTGATCGACTAAAATACCATCGTATTAAATGTTAATGACCCTTTTACCCTCTTGCAATATTAATTACATGAAGTTTATCTTTAATTCCTTTTTTAAGAGTCATATTTTCAATTAATTTCCTAATTCAACAAGGTGCTAAACATATTCTTTTATTTCTTATTTTTAATATCTAAGTATAATAATTTTCACAGTGAAATTTTAAAAAACGACTGTTGGATGAGATGTTCCATTTATGTAAGACATGCATGAAAAAAATCATGTCGATTCAACGGTCATTTTTTTTTATTTATAAATGTCACATTCTTGAAAAAACTATGATATTAAATTTGCATAGTTTAAACAATTTAAATGTTTTTCTCAAAAACCAACCGTCGGATCTGTATGATTTTTTGCATGCACAATGTGTTCATGTGTTTATATGGAACATCTTATCCAACAACAGTCGGTTTCACAAAATAGTACCCCCATGTTAATATTTGTACAATATGAATAAGAACCATTGATACAAAAATTTAAACAATTGAAATGTTTTTCAAAAACCAACCGTCGGATCTATGTGATTTTTTATATGTACAATGTGTATATATGGAACATCTTATCCAACGGTCGGTTTTCCAAAATAGCATCCCTATGTTACCATTT
Source organism: Hamamelis virginiana (assembly GCA_017140935.1). Taxonomy (NCBI): domain Eukaryota; kingdom Viridiplantae; phylum Streptophyta; class Magnoliopsida; order Saxifragales; family Hamamelidaceae; genus Hamamelis; species Hamamelis virginiana. Next base: position 7,480 of record JAESVK010000832.1, on the reverse strand, counting down.
GTACAATATGAATATGAATAAGAACAATATGATACACAGCTTAGATGAAACAAACATAAATAGATTTTGTTATAATGGACAAGGTCAACTGGATCATTCTGATTATTTGCGAGTATGGCATTCATAAGAAGCTAGTTAATGTGAACAATGTTTACGGATGGGAATACATTCAAACTTTTTTTTGATCACTCTGATTTATTTTTGCATTGGAATTTGAAAATAAAAAATATAAAGTAATTTATTTCGAATTTTATAGTAATTGATTATTTGAAAAATCATGTTTTATCTATAATTTGAATTAGAATTTGAAAAAAAAAAATAATATAATTAATAATTTTTTTCACTTTATTTAGTTGAATTTCATATTAACAAAATTTTCTTTTAGAGTACCTTTATTTGTAACTGATAAGAGACAAATCTCACTTTTGTTTCTCTCTTTATTCGATAAAATTTATTATTATTATTTTTTTAATATTCAAAACACTAAAAAAACAACAAACTTTGTTGATGTCTTGTTGAGTTAGGAAATTAATTGAAAATATGATTCCTAAAAAAAGAATTAAAGATAAACTTAATGTGTAAAAGAGTCATTAACATTTAATGCGAGGGCATTTTAGTCTATCAATTTCTTTTTCAACATTGAGCCTTTTATAAGTAGTATATATATATATTTATAAAAGAATATGAAATAAGGTTAAATATTATATATCACAAATTTTAAAATCAAGCTAACACATAGCTTATGGTTAAGCCTTTGCATATAAGACTTAGAGGTCCTAGGTTCGAACCTCTCTACACACATTCATAATTTTATGAAAATGATAGTCCGTCCGTTAGCTTAATCCGTTAGCCCGTCCATTAGCTTGATCCGTTAGCCCGGTCCAGCCCAATCCGGTCCGATCCATTAGCCCGTTTGGCCTGCTAGTATAATGGACCAGTCTAATGTATCGATTTGGACAGACCTTTTAGCTTAATGGACCGGCCCGATCCGGTCCGATAGCTTAACGGACCAAACATGATCCGATCCGTTAGCCCATTAGTTCGATTTCTTGCCCGGTCCGACCGATTTGACACCACTAGCTGGAGTTCACCATATTGTGTCGGAATTTATCATCTCATGTTGTAGTGTATCGTTCCACGCTGGAGTGTATCACCATCTTCGACGCTTTTTGACCCAAAAAAGTTAGATCTTTTAAACCCTTAAACATATAGATTTCATGCATTTTCAGTATTTTATGCATTCAAATTTCATTATATATGTTGGGGATAAAAAATCACAAATGTATTTGGGTTTGGCTTGGTGCGTGTTTGAGGATTTTGGGTTGTGGGATGGTATAAATTTTTTTGAACTCTTATACATATAACTTTAATGTTTTCTTATAAATTTATATATTTAGATTTCATTACAAATATTGGGGATGAAAAATAACAAACTCAAACTAAAACATATAAAATCGAGAATAAAACATATAAATTTCGTCCAGAAAACGTTTACTTAAAAGGTATTAGTATTTATATGCTTCATTTAGAATTTAAATGAAAAAACATAAAAAAGGAAAAAACAAACAAACAAAATCTTGCCTTCTTAATCTTCCTAAATAATTCAAATTTGAAAATAAGATAAAATAGGAAAGATTTAAAAAGGAATTAAGAATTATTAGCAAAACTAAATATGACGAGGGTAGTTTAGTCTTAAAAAAAAAGGATTTTGACTTCTATCTATTAATGGTAACTTGTTAGAACCCCATGGATTAGTACTTTTTTACTTGGACCTATTATTCAAAATTGCAAAAAGAAAGAGAGTGCTAGGAGTCTTGTCCACTATTCCCGTTTGATTTCGCGTCTTACAAGGAAAACTCTCCATACTCTAACATAGTGAAAATACTCCAACAGTCCAACACAGTGAAAATAACCCAACAGTCCTACACAGTAAAAATACTCAAACAATGAAAACACCCTAATAACAGTCTCACTCTGTTTTTTAGGTTTTCACAGTCTTTTTATTATTATTATTTTTTCACTGTATTTTATTTTTATTTTTATTGTGTTCTTTTTTATTTTCCTTTTTTTTTTCTTTGTATTTATTTTTTTTTCACTATATATATATATATATATATATATATATATATATATATATATATATATATCTAAAATTCCTTGTGGTTTTTTTTTTTTTCACTGTGTTCTCTCTCACATAGAAGCAAAGATAAGGAAGAAAAAGAAGCACAAGCGACGGTGGCGGCAGTAGTAACAACAACATCTCTAGCAATCTCTTCCTCTCTCGAATGACTGGTTTCATTCACTCATTTTTCTGTAGTAGAACAAGGATTTATTTGGTGGAGAGAGAGAGAGAGAGAATGGGGATAAAGTAATGGAAGCAAAAGAAATGTGGCTTTTTTTTTTCCATCTTATTTATTCGATCATTTTTTTTTCCACGTAGCTTGCCGTCATTAATTTAGCCACATTATACGAGAAGAATAGAATGGAATCAGAGCATGAGAAAAGCAGCATTTCTCTAAAAGAAAGGACCTATGACTAAAACCCAAAAAAAAAAAAAGCCACATCACTCGTTAAATAGCCGCTGCAATTAAACGTTATGTTGAAGATTGACAAGCTAACAGACAACTTTAACTCTAACGTTGAAGCTAAAATTAACCCTTTTGCACATTTTTCTATCACTGACAAAGGGTACTAACTCGCACACTCTAGATACTATTAGAGAGGGTAGAATGTTGAATTTTAAAGTAAGTGTTGTTTAATGAATCAAAACTTTAACTATATTTTTTCGTAACAAATAATATGATGGTTGACATGATATCATCACATAAATATAACATGTATGAATAATTAATATGACATGTTACACTATCTGTCATAGTAGCGAGATTATGTTAAATAATCGAAGTTACATGTGAGACTAATTACTACATTATTTGGTACGAGAGAGGTGATTAAAGTTTTCATCCATTACTATATTTATAACACATGTGCACACTAATTTTATATTTTATTATTATTATAAAAGGGATTAACTTACTTTTGGTCTCTCATCCATAAAAGATGGGTTTTTACAAGAGAAGTTTTCTTTTCTTTTTTTTTCTTTTCTTTTTTTTTGCCAAGTGATATACATTAGTAGTGTCAGTGGTTAGTTGTTGTTTGTTTGTTTGATTTTTAATTTTTTAATTAAAGAAACAACATAATGTGGTTAGTTGTTAATGTGAAAGGAGAATTACAAATGGGTTAATTAAAATTCACGAGGAATAGAACCTAGGACCTCATCCCATAAAAGAAGAAACATGAACAACTAAGCCAAAACTTATGATTTTATCACAGCGCAGTAATTTTGGTGTTTGCTTCAAATGATTGAATGATAAAATAATCCCATCATAGAAAAACATTTTTGCAATAACCAAAAGGACATGATGAGAAAATATTAAAAATGCTACAGATCTCAACTCTGAGCCTTGAAGAATGGACCGACTGGTTAAGCCCTAGCAATTGCCTAATATATTTTGATGAGTGGTACTAAACAAACCGATCCTTTTTATGATTTTATCTCGGCTGATATGGCAGAATGGTACAATTAATTAAATAGATATAATTCCTGTCTGGATAGTTTTTGGGAAGCTTAAAACCATTTTTGAAGCCCAAAATGAACCTATTTTGATGTCAAACCCACACTAGATATTGAATTTTAAAATTAATTTCGATCAAAGTTAGGTCACCCAAATTTAGCCAAAATCATTCATATCATGAAAATAATTTTTGAAATACAATTTTCAGACACAAGTTGACTCTCTTACCAATAGTTTCTCGTTCTCTTTTACTATTTTCTAAAAGTAAAAGTTACAACTATGCCAAGTAGGCTAGTATCTATCATGGCATTAACGGGCTACTTTGACACTAGCTGATTCGATATGCCAATGAGTAGGATGAAAATGGTAAAATGTAGTATTTTTATTTTTATTTTTATTTTTTGTCAAGAAGTTTATTGGACTTATGAGCTACACAACATAAGTTAGTCATCTCTTTTTCTCTTAAGCACTCCTCACCCTGATATAGGCAAAACTCAAACCTTAATTTGTAGTACAACTCTCAAAAAACTTTACCAACTAGGTTTGCTGGCACCTTTTAAAAGGTCTGGTTAGAGAGAGTTTTTTTTTTTTAAATAAAGTAAAGAAAAAGTGATTTTTCTCCGAAGTTGCACCCCAAACACACCCTAGAACTATGCTTCTTCCTTCAACTTTCATGGAACTAACAGTTCTTGGAATGCTCGAGCCATGTCCAGAACAAGAGGAAGCACCCAAATTACAAGGATACAGTCATGCACTGACAACAGAACTCCATTTTTATTTCTCACAAGGAGTTTTCTTTTGTCAACTTTGATTTTATTACAAGAAAATAGTCCTCCAAAGAAGCAGAACTCAAATTTTCCTACAACCCAAACAAGAAACCGATACAAAAAAATCTGGGATTTTTTAAACAAAAAAAAAAAAAAAAAACAGAAGCCCCAAGACTCTTAGCTATTGACCACTGCACAATTCTTCCTAATCTCACCCGTTGATCCTGTCTTAACATCGACCCGACCCATTTTCTCCATGGACAGAGCAAATTCAGCATAGAAGTCCTTAAGAGATCCTTGAACAAGTTGGGTGATATAAGACTTTGTGGTAGAGCTTGTGGTCAAGGCTGCATCCGATTGAAAAAGTCCTCGTCGTTTAAGTAGAAGTGTATAGTAGCTAAGATCAAATGTTCTAAAACTTCCTGGATCCATCTCAGCAAATGAGACATTATCATTAGGAGTTAAGCATTTTTTCGCCTTGAGGTTTGCTGCATATTCACTATCTAGAGCTGGATCTTGGTCGCCAACGCCGGTAAAATTGTATAGCCGGTTTGAGAAAGAAGAGCAGTGACCAATGCCAATAGTATGAGCACCTGCAACAATTGTGATCAACGATAGTTACTGATGCATTAAACGAATCTATTGTTTCAAAAGAGGTAGTAAGAAAGCAAGAGTTCTTTAAGGCTTCCTTTGGACCTTGGAATGTAGGATGAAAGGGAAAGGAAAATATAGGAAATTGCTTTAAAATGATTTCAATTCTTATGCATTTTTTTTGGTCATTTTCCTTTCATTTCCTTCGTTCTTTCTGAGAGGTTTTTTGTTTTTGTTTTTGTTTTTGTTTTTTTTCATTCCTTCTTTCTGAGATCCAAACAGAGGCTAAAGCATACCTACTAGCAAGACAAGATCTTTCAAATCAAGACCCTTGTTAGCAAAAGATGTTTGGAGGGTGGTGAAGTTGCTAGTTGGAGCAGGGATGTTGGATGAGGCTTCAGATGAATTTGAGATAAGTCCATCTCTTCGACCTGTTGGAACGTTCCAAAAAGGACCTCCCTGTCGAAAAAAAATATAAGTAAAAATTAATGCAGAAGTGAGTGAAGGAAGTTCAATTTTAAAGATTACATGTTCAACTGGGTTGGTGTTGTGTTTTTTATTATTTGAGCTCTTACTGTGACTACAATGGAGTCTCTTGCAACCAAAGCAACGGTATCTGCACAGGAGACTACACCAGGGCACTCTGCTTCAAGTAGGCTCTTAACTCTGTCAATGAAATCAAAGCCTCTGAGTGTTAGATTTGGACCAGCAACCTTCTCAGCTTGGTTGTTTGAAGTTGAGTTCAGAAGCACTGATCCATCACAACCCTGATAATCAAAACAGAAAAAACACGTTAATGTTGTCTGAAACAAAATAGAACATTTGTATCCTAACATTTACCATTAAAAATACGGAGGAACAGGGGTGGAGAGACGGAAAATACAGAGAATGCAGAGGAAAACAGAGGAACAGGAAAGCAGGGGTGCAGGGAGAGGAAATACAGAGAATGCAGAGGAAATCAGGAGTGGAGGGAGAGAAATACAGAAAAAACAGAGAAAAACAGGGATGGAGAGAGAAAAATGCAGAGAAAGCAGAGGAAAACAAAGGTTGAGAGAGAAAAAAATACAGAGCAACAGAGGAAAACAGGAGTTGAGGGAGAGAAATACAGAAAAAAACAGAGGAAAACAGAGATGGACAGAGAGAAAATACAGAGAATGCAAAGGAAAACAGGGGTAGAGAGAGAGAGAAAGAGAGAGAGAGAGAGTATAGAGAAAACTGAGGAAAATAGGAGTGGAGAGAGAAAAAATACAGAGAATGCCAAGGAAAACAGGGGTGGAGAGAGAGAGAGAGAGAGATTTTCTGGTTATGTAAGATCTATAAGACGAAAAATTAGAGAGATGAGAATGGAGACGAACCCTGACAAAGCAATCATGGAAATGCATTCGAATGAGTGCTGCAGCCAACGATGGAGCATTCGGAATGTGTTTGCTAACAAAGTCTTGCACAATCTTCTCAGCTTTTGGGCAGCTCTCAGCATAAAAATTCATCTTCAAGTCAGCTTGAGTTGAGCCTATAAATCCCAAAACAGCAAAAATGACAATCCCAAAACACCCAATCCCTCCCATTTTCATTTGGCTAGAAGATCTTTCTCTCACTTCTTTGAGTTTCTATAGCTGCAGTAATTATGTTCCTTTTGTAAAGAAACTCACTTTAATGTGCATGTTATTCTAAAACCACGACAGAAGATTTATAGACCTCGATTTGCATGAATTATGCCACAAGATAAGAAGCAAAATTAAGGAAAAATGTGCCTACTCATGTGAGCAGACATGTGCTGTCGTAATAGAACTTTGGCGTATCTGTATTTCAAATAGGCTATTATATATAATGGTTAGTTAGTCTCGTCCCTACAAAGGACAAGTGAGGTAGGTATCGATTATTGGAGCTTTATGTGTATTATTAATGCACATTTGTGCATGTGCTGATGTGCATCTCTCTCTCTCTCGAACCAGTCCATAGAAGAACCAAACGTCACAATCCACCAGAGTCATGTTTCTAATCATAAATCTCTGACAAGAAAAGAAATACCATTTAAACTACAATGCAAGTCGGATTCTCTCTCTAAATATTGTTATCTCAGAGTAGTCCTTTCTTCATTAGATAACATTAATGTAGCATCTTATTCCATAGTATAGGTATTTTTTTTTTAATTTTTTAATTTTTTGCGAAAGGGAGGATTGAATCATTAGCTTTTCCTTTAAAAGAGAGGGTCAGATGCGTTCGGGTGATAAGGGTTAGAGTTGTCCTTTCCTCATTAGGTTACAATCTAGCACCTTATTCCATAGCATAGATCTTTTTTTTTTGGGAGAGGGGATTGAATCATTAACTTTTCCTTTAAAAGAGAGGGATAGATGCGTTCGGGTTATAAGGGTCCATTGCATTAGCTTTTTTTAAAATAACTTTTGGAAATCTAATTCTTCATATATTTTTTTAAAGTTATATTTAAACTATGTCTTCACATATCAAAATTTTCACATTAGAAATGATTGTGGCAAAACTTGGAGCCCCCTAATTTTAGCTACAATAACTTTTAGTATGAAAATTTTG
>JAESVK010000831.1:516595-528192 GCA_017140935.1 Hamamelis virginiana | reverse complement strand
ATAAAAATTAAAATATGTTGAGAAAAATTATGAAACTTCACCGATATAATAATAGACATATTAGTAGTTTAGGATAAACATATATTGCATAAAAAATAATAAGTCTAACGTCATTTATAAGTCAAAGAAACAGGAAGAAGAGGATAATTTGATATAATCTAATGGTTCAGGAGGCACATTGATGCAATCGAAACTATAGGAGGATAACATAAAAATGGCCAATAGTTGAAGGGGGTAAAGTATAATTTTCCCTAATTTATATTTGCATATTATCATTATTTATTATTACTAGACTCGTAGCACACGCAATGCATGTGCGAAGAAAAAGATAAAAACTATTTTAAGAAAATTTTAAAAATAAATTAGTATTAAAACATGAATTTTAAAAAGTGATTTTTAGAATATTAGGGTAAGAAATAGAATATGGTAGTTATAAAAGTACAGGGTGTATTGAAATTTCATATATACCATTTTATTTTTGTAAAAGTATCATTCTAAATAATAATAAATATTTTTTTTTTCGTAAAAGGTAATTATGGAATGTAAATGTAAGCACACCAAACTTTGGTATTTTTTATTTTTTATTTTTTAAATCTTACTATAGGGACCGATATGCTTTTCTTTTTTCTATTTTTTGGGAAATTACAGTTTTCTCTCTTGTACTATTAGTCAAAAACATTTCGCACCAATGTATTTTCAATTGTGACACATTGACTCTTGTACTTTTAAGGGATAGTGGTAACAAAGTAAATAATGAATGGTTATTTAGATTTTACAAATTGAAAATGCTAAAGCTACTGTATTGAGTTCCCGCACATTTCCCGTCAATGAAAATGCTGTCACTACTGCTTTTTCTTTTCTTCTCTTATTTTTCTTTTTCTTTACAAAGCATAGGAAAAAAAACACTGTGAAAAAAAAATACAATGAAAATAAAAGAAATACAGTAAAAATCTTGCAAACACGGGAAAAATAAAAGTAAAAATCTTGCAAACAAAGTGAAAAAAAAAATTGGGAATTGGGACGAGACCTATAACACCACTCTTTACAAATACATGGATTGATTTTATAATTTATGATAAAAAAGTAAGATATTTTTTTCACTTGTAAAATTTTAAAAGTCAATGGGTAAAATATTGTGATATCCATAAAAATAATTTTAGTAATGTTCTTCGAAAGGCATTGGCCATATCATTTTATTTGAATAACAGAAGTATTAAAATGAAATCCAAATAACATTAGCAACATTAAAATTATGTTCATCAAAATAGCATATAATATCATCATGTAAGAAATGAGGCACAAAGGTTTATTCAAATACACGGTATAGTGAAATGATTTAGTCAGCTATAACTGACTTTAATTAAAATCAGCTAAGGGTTTAGGAGCCATTTAATTTCTTTTCACAATGAATTATGCATTAATTGAGAAATGATCCAATGACTCTAAATCCTTACCTGATTTTATTAAAGTCAGTTATAGCTGACTAGATCATTTCTCACATGGTATATACATGCATTAAAATGCCTTACTTTATATAAAGTAAATGGGTTTTATTAAATGTGTCCTAAAGGCACATGCTGAAGTACATTTAATTAATTAAATAAAAGATGAATGAAAAATTGTGAAAGTGCATAAAAATTAAAATAATAAAAAAAAATTTATAAAAATTGATGCAATTGGAATAAAAAAGTGTGAAAATTGTGAAAATGCATAGAAATTTATGCAAACACATTTTTCATGCATTTTTATTTTATTAAATGCACCTTAACATTTGCACTAATAAGTGTACATGTTATTAGGACCTATATATAGTAGAAATATAAAAATGATTGATTCATGACCATTTGATTTTTATTTTTATTTTTATTTTTATTTTACTTTTATACAGTAGTAAGATATGATATGATATGATTAGAAAATAGAATCCTTTCTTCTATAGGTTAATGCTATGTTTTTAGGATAATTATTTTCCTCCTAATTAGTCAAATGTATCGATTAATTTGAGGTTTCATGGTCTTTCCCTTTTTTTCTTTTTAAAAATTCTGTATCATTATTAGAAAAAAAGTGATAATTGGTTCCTAACTTTATTGTAGACCATGTTTAAATCATTTGGCATGGGGAGGCCGGAAGCATTATTGGAAGCAAATGAGAGTGCATGCATGTTGTGGGTTACACAATCAATTAGGCCTGCCTTTGCATGTCACGAAAGAAGTAAATTAAGTCTCCCTTTTTAAGTTCATAAAGTGCAGTGAGTGAGCAACAATGGATAGTTATTTTGCTCCCCAATCAATGTCAAGCGTGACATTCTTAGTTTTTTTGCCAAGCAACGAGGTGTCCGAACTGTTAGAACTGGACTAATCCTCGCTTTCCACGAGAGGCAACCGCCCCATGGGGTCGTATAATGCCTAGGCTACTAGTCCTGGCTAGTGCCTGACTAAGAGACATAAGATATACAATAATCATTTATTTATTCTTTTGCCATATAACATATGCCTATTCTTATACCGAATCCTCCCTCTAATATTAATAATTGACTTTCAATGTATTTCTATATGTTCGAATTTAAAATCTCTTCTTTGGAGGTGAAAATGCAAGCTAGTAGACCAATAGGTCATTGATGATATACATTAATTTATTAACATACCAACAATTTGGGATTTATGGAGAAAACCTAGGATGATTATTATATCTTAATAGTAGAACGCCAATCGACCTAGTACAAAAGACGACGTTTCTTCTTAAAGGGAGCATTTTGTGGAGTGTTTGTGATTCATAATTTTTTTAAAAAAACTCCAATTACCATTGATGCATTAACAAAAAATTATCCAAAAGCCACCGAGTCTAGATCTTTATAGCATGATGTTTAATTTTTTATCAGTAGATCTTTGAGATTTCTAAGTTCTTTTGTTTATTTTTTTTATCTTAAAAAGACTTTAAGACCAAATGGTACAAAATGCTTATGTCAGAGATTTATGGGTATATAGCCTTTAATTAATTTTAAATTATAATTTATAGTGAAAATTACACTTTTGGTTTCGATTGCATCATTGTGTCTCCTGAACTATTGTCCGTTTTCAAATTATCCCATTCTATTAGTTAGTTGTTTATTTATTTTTTACCAAAAAGTGGTGTTAGGCTTTTTTATTTTTTATTTTTTTATTTTTATGCAATTTTTATCTTGAATTGCTAATGCGTTTACAGACATATTGGTAAAGTTTCATGATTTTTCTCAATATATTTTATTTATTTGATTGAAAAATGGTCTTAAACATGTTATTTTTTTTTTATATAGTATTTATTTTTATCTTGAAGTTTGATGATTTTTTTCAGTATATTTTAATTTTTATGAATTATTTTCTCTACACAGTAAATAAAATTCATAATAAATAAAATATATTGAGAAAAATCATGAAACTTCTGCTGATATACTTGTAGGCACATTAACAATGTAGGATAAATACCGCATAAAAAAATGAGTCAAAAATCATTTTTCAATCAATTAAACAAATTGTTATCTGAGAGTGTGTAAAGTGTTATAAATCAATCTTACATGAGTTAATGTGTCACAATTGAAAGTACATGAGTATAAAGTGTTCTTGACTAATAATACAAGAATCAAAATATAATTATTTTTAATACAATCATTAAAAGACTTTACCAGTAGAGTAGCTGACACCTTCTAAATTCCAAAGCTGGCTATAGAAGTATGGATGAAATTGACAGAAATTCTTTGGTTACTGTTACGTGGTCTCTATGCGTTGATTCCGGAGGTGTTAATGAGTGGAGAGAGAGAGAGAGAGAGAAGGATGGAGAGGGAGGGGACCATGTCCCATGGCCCATGGGTGGGAACTGGGAAAGTTTATATATACTGTGGGTGGCATGTGAGTGGGGGATTCCGGCTTATCATTAGCCACACCACTATCCGCTGCAAACATCATTACATGCACCACTATCATACTAATCATTTACTTTATATATAATTATTAATTAATTTGGATTTACATGCCACTCGCGATGCTCATTTTAGTATCTTTTGAATGATTGTACCGAAATTTTGAAACATCAAAGCCTTGCATTAAATTTCAAATGTTTTGACCTTTAAAATTATTTTCTAAGATCCTGTTTGGATAAGTTTTTGTTTTCTGTTTTTTTACTTTTAAAAGTAATAAGATGAAAGTTTTGAGTGTGAGAATTTTTTATAGTTACTTTTAAAAATTCAGGTAGCAAGAATTTAAAAGTTGAGGTAGCAAGTAAATGATTGGAATATCAAATCGTTATGCTCATCAAATTAAGATAATTTTTGTGCAATTGAGCAATCAAGTCGGGCCTCGCATAAATTTTTCAGTGATATCTTGCATGGCATAGATTTGGATTTAAAATAAAAAATAAAAAAAGAGTTTTAAGGACTTATTTTGAACTCTTATTATGTGGTGTTTATATAAGCCAGTACACTTAATTTTTTAAGAATATTTATATCTTATTTTTTTGTTTAGTACTAAATAGATTTACTAAAAAAAAGAAAAAATTATTATATTTTCCAAAAATGTTGTCCCAAAAGTGTATCCTGAATGATGTGGCGGTTGATCTAACCCTTCTTTTTTCTTAGTAAATTCTTTAATTGATAATAAATAAAGGATAGGATTGATTTGGGATGATTTTTGGATACAATGTTTTGGGATATATGGCATTACTGAAAAAAAAAAAAAATTGCTCCCTCCGTCCCAATTTATGTGATCATCTTTCCATTTTTGAGATGTCTCAAAATATATGGATCACTTTCACTTTTTAAATTAAAAATTAGAATGAATTTCTTATTATATTTCTTTATCAAATAACCTTGGAGAATGAGCTTTTCTTTTAGAAGGATAAAATTGGAACACAAACTTAAAAGTATAATAAAGTTAGATCAATCAATGTATTTCTTAAACTGCGTGTTTAGTCAATGTATGTACATAAATTGGGACAGAGGGAGTATCAAACAAAACTCAAATAAAGATCAATTACACTAATCGATGGGTCAAATTTCTATGCTTATCAAATAACAATAGTTGGCTTGGCGGAAAAAGGACGAGCTGTAAACTAAGACATCTTAGATTCGAAATCAACCAAACTCTCTTGGCCAGCCTTATACAATCTCGTGGGACGGTGGCCCCGCGTGAGAAGAGATGATTAATCGGGTTCTGACAGCTCTGACACCTCATTAATTGTTAAAAAAAGAAAAATAAGCCTTCTATGAGGCTCGAGAGATATATTTGATAAAAAGAGTAGAAAAAAAATGCTAAGCATTGCTCCAACTCCTGACTATACAAGAATAAAATGCTGTAAATTTTCAAATTATCTAACAGTGATTTTTAAAAACCTACCCTCAATTTTTTTTTTTTTTTTTAAATATACTTATAGCTATTCCTATAATATTACTTGGAAAGGAAAAAAACAAAAAAAAAGGGGGTGCGGCTGTGTAATTTATTCCATGGACACTGTACTTTGGAACCTTTGCAAAACAAAATCTATAAAAAGGGTCTAGTTGGGTTCTTGTGTTTTTGTAGGTGTATACGTCCATCGTATTCTTGATCAAACGACTCTCGAGGCGCCGGACAGGACAGCACCAACTCACCAAAATGCGTGCTGCTAGTAACATGAAGAACGCTGTGATAGCCTTGCTGGTTCCTCTTCCCTCCATACTCTTCTATCTTTCTTTCCTTCACCACTATTCTACTACTTCTACTATTAATGGTGATGCTGATTCTCTCTCTCCTCTCTGGAAATGGTGTTCTCATCACCCCCTTTTATTAGCCAATGCCCTCTTCTTCTTCAATGTCAATCTCATCTTCTGGGTCATTGGCCTCCTCCAGTCAAGCCACTGGGTAGGTGGTTAGTTTGGTTTATTAATTATATATCTCTATACAAGCATTTGTGCATTTCCCCTTCTTGCTTGCTTGCAAAGTTTATGTTTTATTTCTTTTGCTCATTTAATTAGTTTGTTGGTTAATTGGTTGCAGATGATAGATTTGTATTGGACAGTGATACCAGTATTGCTTGTTCATTACTATGCAACTTACCCTTTGGTTCAGTATAATTGGTGGAGGTCCAGGGTTGTGATTTTATTGACTTGGGTGTGGAGTTTAAGGCTTAGCCATAACTACTTTAGAAGGGAAAATTGGGAGTGGGGTGCTAGGGAGGACTGGAGATTTACTGATATGCGCCAACAATATGGCAAACACTGGTGGTGGGTTTCCTTCTTTTCTGTCTACCTCTCTCAGCAGGTAACTCACTTTTTTTTTTTTTTTTAATCATCATCACTAGTTAATTGATAAGCTGCAATGTGTGAGTTTGAATATGAGTTTACTGTTCGATGAATTGCCTCACTGAAGTGGAGGTCTTGGAATGGAACTTTGACACATTGACTATCTGATGGATAGAGTTTGCGGGTGATTTAGACCATCTCTTGTAGCTACTTGGGGCTCAAATCTTAGCGGGAATAGGCCTAGATTACCCTATATAAAGTCTCAAAGACCTTTTGTTGACTGCTAATGGATGCACTTGTGTTGTTAAAACTTTGCAGGTCTTTTTGATTGGCATATGCCTCCCTTTGTATGTTGTCCACTTGGTCGAAAAGCAATGGATCATCTGGGATTTTGTTGCTGTGGTTGTCTGTGTGTGTGGTATTGTTGTTGCTTATTATGCTGACTCACAACTCCACAATTTTGTGACAAGAAATGACAAACTAAAAGAGCTTGGAATGCCAATGGTGCCAAATCTTGACAAGGGATTGTGGCGATACTCCCGACATCCAAACTACTTTGGTGAGCAGTTATGGTGGTGGGGATTATTTATCTTTGCATGGAACTTGGGACATGGATGGACCTTTGTTGGTCCGCTCATTAATAGTATGTGCTTGGCATATGTCACTAAGCTTGTGGAGATCCGGATGCTGAAACAAGATTACAGAGCTGAAGCATACAGGGTGTACCAGAAGACAACATCAGTGTGGATACCATGGTTCAAATCATCACAGGGAGGAGGAAAAGATAAGAGTACTTAATTCAATGCCCTGATTAGGTATATTTTAATGAACTCAATCGATGCATGGCCCCTCCAATTGATGTGTAAAGGGTGAAGCCCCAACGGGGCAGCGCCCTACTATAGATTGTCCCATAATTATATATATTAGTTTTTATTAGCATTATTGTTTACTCTGCTTTCCTTTCTAGATATGTCCAGAACTTGTTCATGTAATCTGTTGTTTATTTGGAAGCAAAATGGATTTTGTTGGAGTGTAGTCAAATAATTTGCTGTACGTAACTGTATAGAACTTTTCTCAGTTACTTAAACACGTTTTGTTCTCTATTTGAATGCACCGAAGGTTTAAGTAGGTGAAGTGCGGAACTACTAAGGGATCTAGCCCTGTTATTGGTTTCAGGTGGTTGTGAATTGTGATGCTGAGCAAGAATTATAAAGCTCCTTGTAGCTAAAAACTCAGGAGATAAATTTATATTATTATGTAAATAGAGCGAACAAAACATTTGGCTGCACAGAAGTTGTAGCTGGCCCTTCAAGGGTTTTGAATGTTAAGCAAGGAATCATATGAATGCATTTACCCGTTCCATCTAGGTTGCATATAGTCTTTATAGCTTCTGTGCCTGTGAACCCAGAAGAACAATCTAAAAAAAAAGTAAGTAAAAATAATCTCCATTACAGAAGTCGCGTAGTTGGATTTTCTGCTGGTGTGGTTTGAAAAGCTTGGCCATTTGAATTTGAGTGTGACCCTCAATACTATCAACTTTACTACTTTAGATAACAATAATTAGAATGCTATCAACTAACTTCATTAATCTCCTTCTAGTAAATGATGTGAAAGACAAAAGAACCCCATATATGAACTAGATATGAAGGTAGTTAGTCATGGGAATTGGGTATAAAGGGTCAGTGTTTACCTCTCGTAATCCTTCGCAAGATATTTTCAAACCATAAAACTGAAGAGAAAACTGGACTGATGGTTTGTTTGATAAGGGAAAAAAAGCTAGACTAACTTTTCATTATAGTACAACAAAACAGAGTACCATATGCATGCGTTACAAATAATAAGAAATGTTTTACAGAGCAGTTCTTGCTGCATGAGTCAAAAAGCACCAGAATAGTTGCTGTGTACAGGAATTTCATCATTTTAGTCAAATTCTTTTGCAAAATTTGGGATGTTCTATGAGCTGTTGTACACAACATAATGCATGTCATCATGCGGGATGGGACTGTGTTTTAGCTTTATATTTTGAGCCTGAGAGTTTAATGATTGGTCATTGCCAATGATAATTAGTTTGAATGATTCAACATCTAAATTCTCTTTAAATCTGCTTATTCTTTCTGGTCCACCTTTATTTTCTTAGATGTGTTTTCTTTATTTGTCCCCACAATGTCATCTGTTTGCTTCGCAGTCGCTTAACTCATGTCTGAAAGCCTGCTAATCCCTAACACAAAATTCTCATTTGCATCCTTTGATTCTGAAGATGCATTTCTTCCCAAGGTTTGAAAGACCTCTGTATATGCTACTTCTTTTTGGAAAGGTCTTCATATCTTCCTAAAATAGTAGGAAACATTATTAAGACCATTGGCTGGACAAGAATTTTGACCTGGATATAAAATTTGATTTCTATAGTTTCATAAACACTACAAAATAATGAAGACCTTTCCAAAAGACTTTCATATCTAAAGAAGAGTGGTTTAAATGAGTGGATTCAAGCCAATCCAAGAAAGAAACCTTAAAATTTAGAGGACTAGGACAATTAACCATGATATGTTTCCAAATATTCTTAATAAAAATGCAATTTTTAATGGTACGGTCAATATTTTGCCCTTCAGAACCACATGAAAGGACAATCACTAGGGATACTAAGGCCGCTATTAATTCATAGAGAATCTCTTATGAGCATCTCCAATGCATTGATGCTAATTGGCACCTCAAATAGCATCAATGCCAAATTTTGGTACCTATGTGCTCCAATGCATTAATGCTATATTTTGGCATTTCTCACATTTTTTAAGAGAAAGTATGACATGGCACAAATGGCAAGTGCTATTTCAGGTGCCAAATTTGGCACCACTTGCTGTTATTGCCAAAATTTGACACTCCAAATGGCATGCAATTGGAGCAAGTTATTTGGATGCCAATGACAACTCATATAGCACTCTCATTGGAGATGCTTTTAGGGATACTACTGCATATTAGGATCAAAATAAAAGTTGTCATGGAAAGGAGAATTTTTCATTTCCAAATATTGTTAAAATTTTTAGCTTTAGGATGAATAAGATTATCCCTACTACATACTAGAGTTTTTTCCAAAAGTGACTTTTTAGAAAAAAAATTATTTCACATCTGACCTCTTTCAAAAAGTTATTCCACATCTAACCTTGTTGACCAAATCAACCGCTACGTCGATGTAAATCTCAAACAGCGGTTCTTCGTTATTTATTTATTTATTTAATTTTGCTGCTAATTTTTTTCTCGTATATTATATAATGATATATTAGAATTTTCTAAACTAGCCAAAGAGGAGTGCCATTTTATTTTTTATTATATATATAAAAAACCGACCGTTCGATTAGATAAATTGCTTACGAATTTCATATTCACAAAAATCACAGTGATCAAATGGTTGGTTTTTGAAAAAATAAATCAATTGGAAAATTTTGATTGTTTGATTAAGATAAATTATAGAACATATAATCAATTACACAACATATTGTAAAATACTGGTCGTTTGATTAAGATAAATTGCTTACGAATTTCATATTCACAAAAAATCACAGGGATCAAATGGTTGTTTATGAAAAAATCAATTGGAAAAATTTGTGACTTTTTTTGTTGTTTAAAATATCACTACTTTTTTCAATTGATCTTTTCAAAAACTAGCCTTTGGATATATGAGATTTTTTGTGAATATGAAATTCGTAAGTAATTTATCTACTCAAACGGCCAATTTTTTAACATATATTGTGTAATTGATTATATATTCTATAATTTATCTAACCGAACGGTTAAATTTTTTCAATTGATTTTTTTTTTTTTCCAGAAACCAACCATTTGACCACTATGATTATTTGTGAACATGAAATTCGTAAGCAATTTATCTAATCAAACTATCAGTTTTTTTTTTTTTTTATATATAATAAAAAATAAAATGGCACCATTCTTTAGCTAGTTTAGAAAATTATAATATATCATTATATAATATACAAGAAAAAATAAGAAACAAAATTAATAAAAATAATAATAATAAAAACAATGAAGAACTGCTATTTCAAATAGCGGTTTTTAGTTTTATATTGACGTGTGGCGGTCAATGAGGTTAGATGTGGAATAATTTTTGAAGAAGGTCAGATGTGAAATAATTTTTTCAGTGATCCACGTGAGTCAGAGAAGAGTCATATTTCTTACTTGTTCTGATTGAACTACCTAACGGGAGACTAAACTCGACTTTGGGCCCGTTTGCATTAGCTTTTCCTATAATCACTTTTGGAGCTTAAAATTTGGCTTGATCTAAGAAGAGGGATGATAATCGCTTTTAAACAACTTGAGGGATGATAGGATGAATGACAAAATTTTCATATTAATAGTAATTGCGGCAAAAGTTAGGAGGCTCCAACTTTTATCACAATCACTTTTAGTATGAAAATTTTGATATGTGAAGATATGATTTGAACATAATTTTAAAAATATATGTGAAGAAATAGTTATCCAAAAGTGATTCTAGCAAAAACTAACAGGTCCTTCATCCTCTACATCACTTCATTCGAAGTCCTTGACTCTCATTCCTTTTGAGGAATATGCCCAATGAAGAGAATTCCCAGTGACTCCCAATCCTGTCTCATTTTCGCTCCTTCTTATATCACTTCTCCCGTAGCACACGAGATGTCTCTGTAAAGAAAAAGATAAAAAATTATTTTTAAGAAAATTGAGAAAATAAATTAGATATTAAAACATGAATTTAAAAAGATGATTTTTTTTAAAGATTAGATTGAGAAATAGAATAGAAAAGTTATAAAAGTAGTGGGGAGTTTTAAAATTTCATATAATATCATTTTAATTTTTTTTAATTGTATTCTTTTAAATAATAATAAATATTATTTTTTTGTAAAGGGTAAGTATGGAAAGTAAATTCTAGTAGTGACTTTACATAAACTAATATAATATAGATTAGTATAGATTAATTCCAGTGAAACCATGCGCAAGGAAGGTTGAACTCCTTTTCTCTCCTGCTGGGTGATTGAGAATTAAAGATTCCACTGAGCTGCTATTCAAATGTAACCTGAGACTGCTGCTAACAGCCATGGAAGGTTCTCTTCTGGACCAAAACTGGAGTTGATCGAGCTTCTTTTCATCATCGCCTTCCATCCTGGCTATTTTCTCAAGATTCAATTCACGGTCAGGTTAGGAATCTTCAACCAATCTGGTCAACCTAGCTCTCAAGAGGAAATGGCCAGTTTGATTAGCTTTTTCTAAAATCACTATTGAAGTATTATTTATTTACATATCTCTTTACATAAGAGATATTTTCACATATCAAAATTTTCATTTCAGAAGTGATTGTGACAGGAGTTCGGGC
>JAESVK010000831.1:499520-516585 GCA_017140935.1 Hamamelis virginiana | reverse complement strand
AGTTCGGGCCCTCTAATTTATACAACAATCACTTCTTTTTATTGAAAATTTTTCTAACCATCCTATCACTCCTCAAGTCATCACTTTACCTCTTAAATCAAGTAGAATTTTGAATACTAAAAGTGATTTTAAGAAAAGCTAATGCAAATTAACGACCCTTTAGTCTTCGATCAGCTTGGAGCATTTCACAAAAGAATCTTTCACCAATGGGCCGAAATCTTATCTAAGAACAGTTTAACCCCAAAGGTCCTCCATGCCCATGATTAGCAAGCCAAATCAGCAGCTTGGTTGCTTTCTCTATAAGTATGTTTCCAGCTTAATTAACATCCCAGTTCCTCTTCAACAGCTTCTTGCACTCGAACCCACTGGGATGCAATTTATGAGAAACTCTCTCACTGAGCTTCACTATCAGCACTTTTTGTTGGGAATAAATCCACAAGAAAAATAATCACCCAATATATATATTAAGCACAAGAAGAAAAATAGCAAACACACACAATAAAGAACACAATTAAGGAAATTATGTGGTTCGGCCCAATTATTACCTACATCCACGGGAGTGATAGTCTTTTTCATTATGAGAGAAAATGAGTACAATTGCATAGTACAAGAAGTTCTACTTAGGATATACCCAAAACCCAAGTCCCCTTGAACCGAAGTACACCCCACTCAACTCACTCTCACAGACCCCATTGGAAGACTAATCTCATTCACTCTCAATCACTCAAGTCTTTTTACAAAGACTAACAAATATATATAGTTTTAAAAGAAGATGATCATCATGCATGGTTATAAATACAAGCCTTAAAGGCTTTTGACCAAATACATTTATCAATACAACTACCGCGTGACTCACAAGGCATTGGAATTGGACATGCTTTGGTTGTCACCCAAAGGTATAATGCATGGAAGCCAATCAAAGTAAATCAATTAATAATTTATATCATTTACTTTGGTGGATTCCAAACACTTTTCTGTACCGTACCTTCATTCCAAGCTAGTTAGATTGAGACAGTAGAAAAGCGACCAAAGCTCGATCAGTCACTGTAACACTGCATATATATGCATTGTTATTAACTTCAAAATGAATTCCCATTATCAATCCAGCTTCCATCGGTGTTAAGTTTAACCCACCCCCCTAGGGGATAAGCTAAGCAATTAGTCTCTCTTTTTTTTTTCTTTTTTTTTTTCCAAAGACTTGATTTTATCAACTTTCAATTGGTCCTCAATCTCCTTTGCTTTCAACAAGATATACTCAGCTAGTTTAAAATTCTAGAAAAGGATTGATAAAAAATATATAGGGCAAATTACCTTAATATTCCTATGGTTTTCAAAAATTACCTATATAAACCCTCCTTCAAAATATTTACTATACTGATTTTTTTTTTCCAAATTGCCCTCGAAACGGTCAAATACCTAATTTTTGACTGAATATCTAATTTTGAGAAGAATACCCAATACCCAACTTGAGAGAGTTAATTTATACTAATTTTGTGAGATTTTGAGTGTACCCAATTTTGGAAAGTTTATTCACTATTGAGTGAAGTGAGTTTGTGTATACCCACAGTTGAGTGGAGAAGATTCTTGTATACCCATTACTCAGATAGTGGAGTTTCCATTTTTTGTTTCGTGGTTTTTCTCTCTATATTAATTAGAGAGTTTGCCACATAAATTGTGGTGCCCATCTTTGGTTGTCTATTTTTCTTGACTTTCTTAATTTATTTTTGTATGCTTTAATTCACACTTGACGGTAACTGAAAGCTTATTTTCTCAACACAACTACCTCTACTAAGATCACTTGATTGACGCAAAGTTGCGTCTGATGCACCTTATATAATTAGTATCTCCATTTTCAGTTTTGGTTATATATATTTTTGCACCGAAAATCGGGGAAAAAAACATAAGAAGCATAACCAAAGGACTTTACAAAAATCCGGTCCGGTTTGGTTTGCAGTATGGACCGTATGGTTAGTTGGTTTTTGTTTTTATTTTTTGCTTCTAAGGAACAATCCTGGAGAGTTGTACTCCCTCCGTCCTATAAAAATATAGGCCACTTCCATAAAAAACACGCATATTAAGAAAACTCATTAATGCTTTGATTTTTGGTCTTTTTTACATTTTATTTTCAAAATTACCTATTTTCTACAATTGTTTTTGATATTATGTCAAGGCATTCTTGGAATAATAAAGGGTAGTATGGAAAAGTTAAAATAATATAATTTGATTTTTCAAAATGGACTATTATTTTAGGACAGTCAAAAAAGAAAAGAAGACCTATCTTTGTAGCAAGGAGGGAGTAATTAATTTGAATGCCTTCTTTCTTTACATAACTTACTCATTAAGCGTTGACTTGATTGCGAGGCAAAAACATATTGATGATTACAGACCACTCATGATCTGAATTTCCATTCAGAAAAAGTCGAAGGAGAGAGGAGCTAGCATGGTTCAAACGCAATTGTATTTGAGATGTTTTGCACATAATTCACAATATATGCAAAGATTGTTGCATGCATGTTTGTTCTGATATATATATATATATATATATATATATATATATATATATATATATATGAGTCCCATGGAGTTTATTATTCATGTACCCACACAACTTGTAAATGGATTGATAGAACTACTACGTACAAGGCTTACTATATTTTATCTCTCTACTTCTCACAATTTCCCCTAATCTTCCCTCTGCAGAATTATCACTGAATCTATTACTGTTGAAGAGTTTGCCAACAGAGTCATGTGACTCATATTTGGGCTCTTCTTCATCAAACACTACCCATACCTTGCTTATTTTTGTCTCCAGTGTGCAAGAAAAGACTATTGAAGACAAACTAGCATCACTTCTTTGTTCATCCCTTTCGCCTTCTTTAGCCGTCGATGTCACTTGTGGCCTGTTTAGCTTTGCAAAACAATCAAAAATTGGAGGAGAAGGTGACGAACCAGTACTTTTGGTTGATCCAGCTGCAGGTTCAGAGCTTGAGAATTGTTTTAATGCCACAACATGATCCACTTTTATGATCTCGACCGACGGGTACTCCAAGCTTTTATTCCCAATAATTTTCTTGCAGTTTTCATACAAATCATGGAGCTCTTGGCTTTGTTGAGAAGCCCTCTTCAATATGTTGCAGGCTAAAGCTCTCATTGGCCTTGTTAAATCAAAAAACTGATTTGCAAGAGCTGCAACTCCTTCACAAAATGTCATGTAAACTTGGAAGCTCTCTTTAAGGGTATTGCTCATAGCCACTTGAGCTAAGTTATCCCCAGGCAAAATATCAAACGGTGAACAATCCAAGACCTTATCTAGAAACTCTTGACATTTGGGTAATCTTCGAAAAACCATGTCGATTATCTTCTCTTCGTAGCATCGAAACTCCAATTCCTTGGACATAATTG
The DNA here is from genome assembly GCA_017140935.1 of Hamamelis virginiana. NCBI lineage: Eukaryota > Viridiplantae > Streptophyta > Magnoliopsida > Saxifragales > Hamamelidaceae > Hamamelis > Hamamelis virginiana. The sequence goes on along the minus strand of JAESVK010000831.1, from coordinate 513,183 downwards.
GTTCAAGCTTTCCAGCTTGATTAATGAACCATCCCATTCTTTCTTCAAGATACGCCGCGTACTTATGTAGGAAACTAAGTGATGGGTTCGAGTTCCTTGGAAACCACCAAGTACTTATTTGAAGATGGCCGGAGACATGGGCGCCGCGTAGTTGTTGCTCAAACGATCGATTGCCTCCTCTCAGGAGTCGATGAATTAAAACAAAGGTCTTAAGGGCCACATGTCGGTCTCTTGTTTTGTGAAGACGATGAGAAAGGCGTTCGGCGAGGAAAGTGATGGATCCTGGAGAGTTTGAGACCAAGAAGAGGATCTCGTGCATGTATTTGTCGCTAACCGGATTATGATCATGGCCAGTTGCACGTACCACTGCAATCTCAATGTCTGAGAAGCCATCATGATGGTATATCATGGCCTTGCCAATTGATGCTTGATCCTTTACTGAGCCAAGAGCTACCCGGAGCTTGCCTTGTATGTCCACCCCCATTGTCTGTCTCTCGTCTCTTGTTTGATTTGCAAACAAGTGAGAAAGACTGTGAGGTTTTGTGAAAATAAGATGCCCAAAAGTGGACATATATAAGTGAGAGAGAGAGAGAGAGAGAGAGAGAGATATTGAAAATTAAGAAGATAGAAATGGGGAATCAAATCTAGATTAATTTTGAAACATGCCAAAGTGGCCTAGACCCTTCAAAATCAAAAGAGACAGAATGGGCCAGAATGTTCTGCATCCACTTGTTTCATTGTTTGTTTAAAGTCTTCAAGCCCTAGTACTATAATAATGATGTAGAGTACGAATTAGTTCCCATGCAAGTCAACCAAGACTATCCAATCCTTGCTTCTCACAGAAGATATGACTCATCAGAATTTTGAAAAGAGTATGGCCATGCACTGTTACAAAGCATGTTACAAATGAAAAATAAAATTAGTTTTGAAAATTCACAGTACGTAGCACATGTTAGTTTTGAGCCTTTTGACAATATGGGCCAAAATTCTTTGTAGCTATGCCTAATAGCAGTGCATAGCATTTTCTTTTTGAACATAACCTAATATTACCTACCATGCCAATCTACCACCAACGGCATTATTTTTGTTTAGCATGCAAGTGCAACAGACATTTTGAGGGGATTGGTTAAGGTCATCTGATCTTGTGGGCTTTTGAGTCTAAGATACATCTTTCTAAGGTATACATCTGAGTAGACATGCTGACCATTGTACTGTAGAGGTGCTAAGAATTTTGGTTGCAGGAAGGGTAAAGTCAGTAGCGGAACTAGGAGTAAAATCTGGGGGGTAAGCCATTGATCAACCTTTTCCCATCCTACATATAATATATTGTAGACATATATATATACAAGGAAAGTGAAACCTCAAAATAGGCTAGTTCCGCCACTAGGTAAAGTGGAGAAGCATAAGTTAGGTGGGAACCCATGATAGCTCTTTTCTAAGGTTAAAACTGTATTGAATCAATTTTGGATCGCGACATATGTATATTTTGATGAACATGTGCCCCACTATTTGTGCTATCTAACGTACGGTACCCATACTCGATCTATAAGAAGAATTTAGGTACCAAAATTTTCCCATAATTCCTTTTTTTCTTTCCTTTCTTTTTTGTACTTCATGGGAAATATATGGTGGCCTAACCCACTATACTTTAAAAATTATTATTAAGGTGTTATACGTTACCCATGCTTAGATGTATATAAGTTGTCATGCTGTTAAAAGGTGCCTGTACCTTATGCAACTTCGCGTAAGGTGATCGACTTGTATACAGTTTATTAGGACAAAGTTTGAAAAACCGACCATTAAATTAAATGAGCTGCTTATGAATTTCATTCTTGTCAAAAATCACAGAGGTATAACGGTCATTTTTTGAAAAATTGTGAATTAATTTTGTTCTATAAAATATTACCAGTTTTTCCCAGTTGCATTTTTTAGAACCAGCCGTTAGATCACTGTAATTTTTGGAGAATATGAAATTCGTACACAGTTCACCTAATTTAACAGTCGGTTTTTCAAATTTTATCATTTAATAGACTATACACAGTTGCATAAGGGATGAAGTTAACCTTATAACAGCATGACTATATATATATATGAGAGAGAAAACCTTGGATTCTCTTTTCAAAAACTAAATCAATACGTTCATTAAAAATATTTCCTCTTTTAAAGGGTGAATTGATTGGCATGAATGTGAAAAAGCAGCAAGAAAGAGTGCTTTGGAAGGCTTTCTAACTTTTGGCCTAGTTTGGATATAAATGAATAAAACATCTCTCAAAGAGTCAACGGAGGAAAAGTAGTTGTATATGGTGGGTGAAACAGAACCTCATTCTGTAAGAATAGGATACTCCTGCATCAAACACCCTTCCCATTCGCAGCCTCATAAACAAACAAGCGTTTCTGACTTTGAGAATATATATATAGGTGCTATGGTGAGGTGCACCTGATGCATCAAGTGCTCTCTTATAGAGCCACTTGCACTATAAATTTTGAAAAAAAGACCGTCGGATTAGATACCCCTATAATGTATGTCATGCCTGCCAAAAATCATAGTGATCCAACGGTTGGTTTCTGTGAAAACTGACTGCTAAAAAATGATGATAACATTTTAAAGAACAAAAAAGTCATATTTTTTCAAAGTTATATTTTTAAAAAACCAACCGTTGGATCACTATGATTTTTGATAGACATGACATACATGATATGAGTATCTAATCTAACGGTCATTTTTTCAAGATTTTCACCGCAAGTGGCTCTACAAAAGGGCACTTGATGTTTATCAGAAGTTCATATATATATATATATATCACTTACTGCAGGTTCTTCCTCCATCATCATTTAAACTTTCTTTTTTTCTTTCATTCACAGGTGCTGAAACCCCACTTGAACTGCCATTGATATAAAAGTCAAAAAGGCAGGTTGTCATATTCTATACCTGTAATAATAATCTAGGATAGGTCAACTAGGTCTACCATAAAAAACGCCAATCAAAGAAGAGAGAGAGAGAGAGAGAGAGAGAGAGAGAGTATTGAGAGAGTACAAATGTAATCTTTCTGAATAATGCTCTACAACTCAAAATACATATATAGGCAGTCCTTGTACTTGTATTGTGTTTTAAAGTGCATGTGAAAAAGCCAACTTTCCTCCATGCTATATATGGAAAACTTACATTAAGGATGGAAACAAAATATAGAAATTACAAATTAAATCTACAAATAATTACATCCAAAATTCAAGAATGATAAAGTTATAAAAATGTACTGTGGTAATGTAATACAGTACGTTTTTTATCAAATATTATGTAACTATCACCTATTGGTTCCACATTAATCAAATATTTTTCTCCAAAAATAGCGATGTAGGATGTCGATTTCGCTATTTTTGGAGAAAAATATTTGTTTAATGCAGAACCAATTAATAGATGATATTCACATAATATTTGATAAAATTTTATCTATGGTAAATGAATGACACATGGCAACAAAAGACACGTCGTAGCTTGTAGTTAAGATGGGTGCAATTAGGGATAACAATTGTTTCATTTTCAACGTCTCAATTCATAGCCAAAACAACGGTTATAAACGATCCAACGGTTATTTTTCAAAAAACCTATAAAAATAAAATTGTGATCGACATTTTAAAGAATCAAAATATCATAATTTTTCATAGACAATTTTCACAAGCTGACCGTTAGATCACTATGATTTTTTGTAAACATGCATGAAATTCATAACAATTGTATTTAATCCAACGGTCAATTTTTCAAAATATTTTCTATAATTGGTCCTATGCATACCACCTTATCCATAATTTGACATATGGTTTGTAAAACTAATATGAAATAGGTATTTTGAAAATAACAATTAGATAAATTATGTGTGTACACATGACATCATATATACAAAAAATCACATTGATAAACAGATTAATTTTTTTTAAAAAAATAATCATATTTTTTAGATGAACTATAAAAAAACTATCGAAAATTGTTACAATTTTTTATAATTCATAATTCTTATTTTGAAAAATTAGCCATTGGATCAATGCATGTGATTTGGGCACGTAATGTTTATAAGCATAATATCTCATCCAATAGTTAATTTTCAAACTATCTAATATAATGCTTGTTTTTTCAAGTGGATACATTTTAGGGAGTCGTTGAAAGATTATTTATTTTAAAAGTATATTACAATCAACATTCAATTTAGTGGTTTAGACTCTTAAAATACAAGCTTTTTAGTGGAGGCAATGAGTTCGAACCTTCTCGAAAATACATTTAGTGCATTATATTTTGAATTTGTTATTGAAATGATGGGACGGAGACGGGGACATGGATAGGACTACATCCCGTCGGGATACAGGGCAGGGATGAAAAGTAGTTTTTTAATTGAGGATGGGGATGGGGAAATGGAAAATCCGTCCCACTCCATTGTTATCCCTAATTGCACCCATGATTTATGTAAAATAAATATAATTATCCTTTGTAGCACCATGGGCGCGCGGAGCCACCAAAACTCCAAGGGTGCGCTTGGTACGCGGGTTAGGAATCTTAAGCCTAGGAATGTCTAATCGGAGGGTTTGGATTTGTAAACTTTGTAACCCAAACCATTGTTTAGAATGTTGGGAATCTCAAGTCTGGGAATGCCTAACCTTTGTTTGTTTGGACCATCAAGTTTCACAATAAAAATAATATAATTATCAAATTACCCTTCTTTAAACAAGGAAATCAAATGCATAAATATATATATAAAAGCCAAGCCAAGTGTAACAGTGGGTCATATATATATATATATATATATATATATACACAAAACAGAATACCAAAGAGAGGGCGATGCAGCAGCTCCTCCACGGCGACGAGCGACGGGCGACGCAGCGGCTCCACGGCGACGGACGATGCAGCGGCGACGCAGTGGTCTTCTTTTTCTTCATCTTCTTCTCTGGTACGTACGCAGTGGGTCTTCTTGGTCGTCGTGGAGTCTTCTTATTCTTCTTCTTCTTTCTTCCATGGCTGCTGTGTATGTGGGATAGAGTTGGAAAAAATATTTGTTGCTTGTGATTTTGAAGGGTACGCTCGTCAATACGAAAGATTATAATTTGCAAACCCGGCTTCGATTTTACAAACCCAATCTGAGAAGAGGCTCTGCAAACCCTTGTTGACCGGCTTCCTCAGCCCAGCGACCAGGTCTCTGCAAGCCCTAACCCACCGCCCCCAAACAATGGTTTGGGGTATCAAACCCCAAACCCACCGGCAAGACTGCCAACCAAACCCAACCCAAGAGCCTAGTGAAGTAGTGGGCTCCACTCAATTTTTATTTTTATTTTTTTACTTATTTTCATTTTGTATATATATAATTTATAATATTATAAATTTATTCCCATTAATTTTTCCATTGCCTGGCTATTGATTTCTATTTTAACATTTTTCCCTCAATCTGAACCTCCAATTTATTTATTTATTTTTTCTTATTTCCCCTAATTAGCCTCCATGAGATTATTATAAAAACAATGCTTTCAAAACATGAAAACTCATTGAGAGCAATAGTAATATATGGTACGAATTGAATAAAAATAGGGAAAATATATATCATCAATCAATATTTAAGTAATTTTTATTTATACTTGATTTTGTTATTGCCAATTGAAAAATTGAATTTAATTTGTAAACGATAATAAATATTTGTAGTTTATTAATTTCTTTATTTTATAAATTAGGATAAACTAGCAACCATTCATTGCATCAATATTAAAGAACATTTTTTATTCTGCTATTTGCTGGAGTGATTCTTGTGTGAACCATGTGAAACACCAAGAGTAAAACTATCTTTTTGTTATATGGTTTTTATGCAAACCAGTTTACAGTTGGTTTGAAAAAAACTGTGTTTATGCTTTATTTTCTGAACAGGCGGATTGAACTGATTTGTAGAAAAAAAACAGTTACCAAACTATACTGAATAAAAATCAGACAAGTTTATTCTTAGTTAAAAAAAAATAATAAAGAGAGAGAAACTTTCCTCTTCTATATGGCCCCTCAAACTGGGCTGAGGGTTGGGCCCAATGTCTAGTTTGATGTGAAAGCCCTTGAGTGGATCTTGGGCTGCATTGATTTGGTTAAACTTTTTATAATAAAACGTCCTTCCTAAGAATGATATTTTGGAAGAGTATAGATGTTCTTTTTGCACGTGTGTCATCATTATATTGTTGTAGCCCTATATATCATGACTTATTAATTAACCTCCAAATCATATTTGAAAAATTATGGTAGCAAATTGCCAAATTTGGTTCTTCCTCTATTCCATCTTGTGCAAAGTCATCATTACTCCATTTTGAATTTCCTAAAGTGCATTGAGATAATGCAGCACTTTCAAGAGGAATTTGAATTTTGGAAAAAATTTAAAAGGGTTTTATATATACCTATAAATTTCTAATATAAGTATTTTATAATTACCAAGTCTAATGGTTTTATTTATAGACAAAGAAATTTAAAAGTCTTGGAAATCTCGTGGTACATAAAAAATTGAACTTCGTGGAATAAAGTTTTAAACTTAGGGGTATTTGAAAATTTTTCTTAGTTTAATTCTTATATATAAATTATCAGTTTTGAAAAATGGAAGACAAAATTTGTGAAATTCTTAAATGAATTTAAATTAGATATTTAGGGGCCTAAAAACTCTTATCAAAATTCCACCTCAAACCCACTGCCTATAATCACCACTACCAACTCCCCACGTACCCCAACCCCAATCAATAACAACCACGTACTATCCATTTATTAGCACTACCACTACCACCACATCCTATTATATATTGCCATCACCATCATTATTATCATCACCACCACCATCACCACATTCAGGGGCGGAACCAGGTTTTGATCGTGGAGGGGGGCCAATTAGCAGCTTGCTTCATGTTTCCTCATGTTTCCTTTGTGCAGTATGTATGCAATGCAAAGCAAACCTAAGAGCTGGGGGGTGGCATGGCCACCCTTCATCAACACTTGGTTCTGCCCCTAACCATATTAACCACCACTAGTACCACTGACCTCCCATCACCATAAATTGAAAACATAATTTTTGAAATTCTTAGTGAGTTTAAATGAGGGATTTGGAAGTTCAAAAACCAATTTTAAAGTTGTGCCTCAAAGAACCTGCATTAGTACAACTACATCGTCACAACCTTTCATCCCCACCACTACCCAACATACCTACCACCACCCGCTCCCATTATCACCATCCAACTTACCCACTACCACTACCACTACCACTACCATCCACGTAGCTCCAATCACCATTAGTATTACTATCACCACCACAACTATCAACCTTCTATCACCACTATGTACTACTAACACCACCACAGCTATCACCTCCCATTACCACTATCACCCCCACCACCCAACATCACCATTATCATAACTGCTACCACAACTATCACCTCCCATTACCACTATCACCACCACCACCCAACATCACCATTATCATAACTGCTACTACTGTCACTGTTGGGATTAAACAATCCCTAAAATCCCTTTGATCTTGGAAACTAAGAATCACAAAAGAACACACAACAAACAGAAAAATAATCGCAAGAAAAAGAAATAGAGACACAGATTTACGAGGTTCGGCAATTTGCTTACGTCCTTGGGAGCCACACCAATTCACTATATTCAAGAGAAAACAGATTACAGCAACCACTCTCTTAACCCTCATAAAACCCTAAAGTTGTATATAAAGAATCAAAGATGCAATGTCGGAAATACCCCTGCAGAAATGTAAAATACCGTTTTTGCCGTAATCTGGGCCTATCGGCCCATATTGCGGTCACACCAGTGCGACGCAGGGGTTAAGCATTCTAATTTCCATTTGGAATGTGAACTTAGTTATATTAAATAAGGGCCATGACCCAATTTTGGTTATGCTTGAGTAGGGTTATATATGGGAGGAATAAACGGAATATAATTGGAATCTTTGATATTGTACTAAATGTAAGCGGGATATGATCCGAATCTTTGATATATGTAAGTGGGATCGATGCAATCCTAATCTTTGATATTGTACAAAGTGTTTACTCACAAGACTCAAAAAACCCTGCTTTCATATACTTTTTTAAACTCACAAAAGCAGATGCAAGCTATGTTTTGCTGTCATGTTAGATACTTAAACAATTTTGGGCTAAAATTTGATCCTTGCAGAATTACTCTTTGTGCACTTGTGCTTGACAGCCAGAAACTTTTTACCATTACATGCACCTGACAATGACTAACTATTATTTAGGAATAATTAGCTATAAGCTTCTCATCTAAGTTCCATCCAAGAAAAATTTCAAAGAAAGTTTCAATAATACGTTGGCATTGTCCAAAGATTAAGTTCAAAGAAAATTCCATCCATCCAATATCAAATTCAAATACATTAGTCACTTAAAAATGATTAGAGGCGAAAGAGGAGAGTTGGGAGGGCAAAACATACAAACTGAAAAAAGCAACCTCGTAAGGTAAGTTTGCATGGACAACCAAAACAGTATCATTTTCCTTTCCTTCACATACGTACTGCCCCAATTCCTTTCAACTTCATATGTAGTCCACTGCCTTCAAGACCAATCCCACATATCTTCTGAGCCACACATCTAGCAAGCACAACGGCATCTTCCAGCCGGCTGAATGGAGCCATTACATGCATTGCATCGCCGGCCACTGTCACAGTACCTTTTCTATGACTTCCAAGTTGAATGTCCCATGGTGCACGATATCTCATTTGTGTGGGAATCAAAGAATTAAGATTGCTTATCTTTATCTCTAGACACGTTTGAATATGTTTGTGTTAATAAATTAAGCCCATCAAAGTAAGTAAAATGCACGCATCATAACACAAGAAAATTGAATAGAAATTATTATGTTGAGGTTGTCTCTTTCATATTGAGACACCTATCTTTTATGAAGCAAGGATGACAGTTTTAAGATTTGGCAGAGTAAATAACTTTTGAATCATTCTATTCCTGTGGAAATTAATTGGGTTTAAAGGCAAATTAATAAACAGGTCTCTCAGTTTGACTTACTCCTCGACCCATTGATGGCTAAGCAGACCTTTAACTTTAGAAATTTTCGTTTTCTACAAATATTAAAAGGATTTTGTTCATTTTTCAAAGGATTTAATTAACTAACTAATCTTAATTGATTCATAAACTAATAACTGATTTGATGGTCCATTGGATATGTTGGAACCCAAAATGAGTCTTAATTTCTAGTTTAAAAAGCTAGACCAATTGCAGTATATATAGTGTACAGTGTACCTCACCTTAATGCGGAGTCCATTTCCGTCCTACAAACCAATAAACAATCTTGTCGTCAGGGCCGGTCCCTGATCGACCCTGAGGGGATGCCCAAGAGGCCTTCGCCTTGGGCATCCAAAAACTGATAAATTTTAGGGGCACTCACTTCAGCCCAAATTTACTTACACAAGGGTCATCAGTCCAAGCCCCAAAAAATAAAAATTCAACCCATTGATTGAAACCAATCCAACCCAAGGAGTGGTGAGCCCAAAAAAAAAAAAAAAAAAAAAAAAATTTCAATACCCCAAATTCAACCCATTCAAAATCCTAATGACCCAATGTCCCAATCCAGCAGCCTGCCCAATTTCCCAAACCCCATGAGCCACCTCCCAGCAGCCTGCCCATTTGCCCAATTAAAATTTCCCAAATCCCAACCCAATTTCCCAAACCCCAATACCCTATTTCCCCCACACACGCAGGTCGCCTCTCTTCCTCTCGCCTCTCTTCCTCTCACAGTCTCACCTCAAATTTCAAATTTCCCAAATCCCAAATCCAATTTCTCAAACCCCATTTTCCCCACACACACAGGCAGACTGCAGACCTCTTCCTCTCGCCTCAGATTTTAATAACTAAAATTTTGTAAAAAAAAAAAAAATTAGTCAATAGGGGCATCGTTTTAGGATCTCGCCTAGGGCATCCAAAACCTCCGCCCTGCTTGTCGTCAATTGGAATTCTTCCTTCTGATGTAGTTCCTTGCCTCATTCGGATAGACTCGTTGTCAAAACCATGCCCATTTGGTCATTTGGATTATCAGTGAAACCAATCACTGAGCATGATCACAAAAGCTTAGTAGGTTTTACCTCAAGAAACTCATAAACGACTGAGTTTGCTCCATCACATCCTATCAAAACCTGTGATTCATAAATTATCAAAATTTTAACTCTCTCTCTTCATTTTGAATGCACATTGGAGTAAAAATTACTAAATTATAAAATATAACTCATATCTCTATATTTTAATTTTTGAATGGAGTTGAAGTTAGCAATGCAGATATATCCAACTGTAATTATATATATGAATATATGATATATCACACACACACACACATGCAAGGATCCGACATATATGTATTGAGAAAGTGCGACTGAGATTGTCAAATTTACCTTGGCTTTAAATAACACTTCCATCATGAAGTTGAAGTAGAGGATATGAAGTTAGAGGATCAGATTTTACTGCAATTATGTGAAATCCAAACCGTAATGTGCCTACAGGCAAGTCCTCGGCTAAGGTTTCCGTTTCAAGCATCAAAGTTCTTCTTGCCTATAGGAGACATAGGCACAGTTGCAAAAACCTTTTAAAATCCCAACCATTCTAAATTCTAAATCGACTTGAAAAATATAAATAAATAATTGATGACAAATCTCCTATCAATTATTTTTATATTTCTGTTCACCACCAAAAAAATATTAAGCCAGTAGAAAAGGGGCAAGTAGACAATTAAATGATAAGTTTAAGTGATTAAAAATTGCGAATCAACAAAGGACACATGTCCAAATCAGTTTTGCAGAAAGAAATTTGGAAAAAAACTAAAATTCCCTCTCTTTTTCTCCAAATAACTGCTATGGCGGTTATTTTTTGAATATTTAAACATATTTTGGTAGTTTTTTATAAGAGAATGATAGATTTTCGTTCTCAATCATTTAAAAATCAGTCTGCAGTAGTTATTCAAGTCAGAAAACATATTTTTACAGCCAAGTGGAAGTTTCAGATTGAGTTAAAGACGGACAGTCAGAAACTTCAAACCAATCATTATGCAGCAAAACTCCATCACAGCAGTACACATGGACTCTAAACATGATGCAGGAGCACTTGACATTTGTCAATACCGTATTTGACACAAATTAAAGGTAGTTACCTCTCAAGTTTATAAATAGAAGAAGAGTCCTCCATGCAAAGGGTTCCACAACCACACAAGACTCACGTCTTTAAATTTATCTTTATATTTCTCTCCTCATCTCAATGTCTCTTTTAACTTAAGATTTCTCTTCTCATCCCATATTCTGTAGGTTTCTCTCTCTTTAATTCGTCTACAACTCTCTCTCTCTCTTATATATCCTTCTATCCTCTTCTTCTAAGATCTCTCTCCCTCTTCTACTATCCTTTTCTGTTTGATTCTGTAAAATAGAATCATTGCTTCAAAGGACTTTAACAGAAGTGTATAAATGTTGTACCAGAAATGGTGGTAATAATATAATTATGTGGTTTCTTTGAATCATTTTATTTATTGTTTTACTAATTATATTTCAAGTTATTTAAATTATTTTGCCTTGTATAATTAATTAAAAGTCCTCTTCAATGAGGCAAAACAGAATTATCACAATTGCCTGATTTTATCATTTTGGCTCAATTAACTTCGAACCAATCAATTACCTTGAAAAGGTGCAAGGTCAACATTTCTGGCATGCTCCCACTAAAAAACCATACGTGTGCAATTGCCATCTTGAAATTTCTTGAGGGAACAATTTCATACAAGAATGATTACTTCCACCTTTACTCAAGTTCAAATTTAAAACTAGAAGAAATCTAATAATTAACATTAATTTACTAATTTTAAAGTAAGTTGTATAATGGGAGATGATCCCAATTTGAGGCTTTTGTTAGCAAATACATGATTGATCCCTCTCACTTGTCTATTGTTATGATCCCACATAAAAGAACATGGTACCGATCGTTTCTAATCCTTAATTTTGACCATCCTTAATTTTGACCGTTTGATTCGTTATTAACTCTTCCAAATTGTAAAAGAATACTTACTGAGAAAACATTCGTGCATAAGGAATTAAGGATTGTTTTCTACTTAATTGACAAAAATTATTTCCGGAGAAAATAAGTTGCATGTCTGTCAAGTTTTTCTTTTTCCCTCAAAATTCTGCCTTCTCCATCCTCCCACCCATCTTTCTTTCTTGTCTAACATAGCCATAGTGTAATTTCCATTTGATCTCATCAAATTTTAAAAACAAACATCTCTTAGGAGAAACCAAATTAAATATATATTGAGTCTATAATCTCAAAAAAAAATAGACAATCAACCATAGTGCACACTCTCAATAACAAGTGCAAGCACCTGGATAATATATTCATAACCTAAAAATTAAGGGGATTGAGAGGGCTTTAGTTTTTTTTTTTTTTGTGTTTTTTTTGTTGAAATTGAAAGAAATTATTTATTAAAAAACAAAAAAAGGAGATTACCAATCAAAGGTGCATGGACAAGAGGCTTACAGCAAAATGAGAAATATGGCAAGGAGGGGAAACAAATAACATAGAGGATTGAAAATGTACTTAAAACCCAAGAATCTGTTACAATTCGTAAAGTGTAAATCAGGATAAACACAATAGAGAATTTACCCAAGTGGCAATTTCTGTTGGGAACAATCATTAAAGCACAAAATTATAATAAAATTTAAATTAGTGTTTTGAATCAAGGCAAAAGAAGAGGGCTTATTACGCATGGATAGGAATAGCAGTCTATGCTGCTGAAGCGCACGCCAACCATTACTGAAAATGGTGATGGCTGATCCTGTTGCTCGAAGTAACTCTGATCTTTCTACAACCACACTTCTGATACCCTTTCTGCAATATTATTACTATTAGCATTAGTTATTGCTAATTAGAGACATGCTCTGCTCCTTAACAATTGATGATTGGAATTCAGAGATATTAGTTTTATGTGTTGATTGAACTGGGAACTTGTGAAGTGAACAAAGATTATGTAACGCCGCAATCTAACATTCGTACCGATCCTTTTGGATAAGTCGACATGTGTCAAGATGGAGGTATAATTTCTCCTGCTCATCCGTATTTCTTCACAAGACACAAGAATTATGTATAACAAAATGAAATGTCGTGTCCATACATTATGTCCTAATCTCTTTATACAAATACATACAGGAAATTAAATAATAATGCCAACAACCCTAGCAATTAGGCAAACCGATAAGCAATATATAATCTAAATATTTCAATACACAATACGTATAATATAAGAATGCAATCACCAATGCAGAAACAACCTTAGAGTTATCACACAATCCTTAGCAAAAGATTAGGCTAAGCCAAGAATGCAACCCCAAGTTAACATGAAATCTGCCACATGAAAAGCAGCAGTGAGCCTCGAATCGCTCAGTAGGAATAATATAACCTCTACTAATTAATAACAACACAGTAATACATGGAGTATTTATATAAAGCCCTTATTTACAATGTTAAACAGTTTTAGAAATCAACTTGAAATCAATGTTCAAAAGATGTGTGAACTTTCAGTGAAAAACCAAATCCTCCAGTTCCAGTAACAGTAACAATGTGTATGCCTCGCATGCGGAATGCCCTGTAGTATGTGGACAATAGC
>JAESVK010000831.1:449110-459520 GCA_017140935.1 Hamamelis virginiana | reverse complement strand
TGGGCTACCTTGTGGGGTGTTACAACAAGTGCAAGCCTATTCAGCTATTCTCTTCCAAAATAGGCTAATTTATCTATGCATGCAATAATTGACATTTTTCTATTAAGCTTATTATATTTCATTCTTCCAAAGTAGTACAGATATAGATATAGTTAAGAAGGTAACCAAAACAAAGATAAAAAGCAAGGGTTCTTTACCCATATGTCCTTAATTACAAAAATTTATACTTAAAAGTCTAGCCAATAAAAATCCTAATAAAATATTGGAGGACAAAATTGCCCTTAATAATTGACAAATTCAACATTTCTGAGGGTTTCATTTCACAATTGGTTTCTCCAAATAGAAACTTTGATACAAGCCATATGATCTCTTCTGCATTTTATTAAAAGGAAATTATAGAAACTTTGATACAACCCTTTGATACAAGAAAGGGTTTCTAATTCTAAAGTATTTATTATTGTACATTTTATTCCAACCACATAAATTAATTTAGAAAGTGGTTCAATTAACAACTTTTAAACGGTGCTATATATTTTAATATTTTAATTTACTCACGTAATTAAACGGTGCTATTTTACTTACTTTAAATTTCAATAAAATAAAACGGTGCTATTTCAATTAACAACTTTTGACACAAGACAGGTAGCTTACTAAATAGTTGGTCAAAAGTAGAGTTTTTTAACATTAAAGATCTTGATTAAAAAAAAAATATTAATTTTCTAATAATTTGTAACTTTTAAAAGTTGAAATTTTAAACAAATAATCAGTTATTAAAAGGAAATTACAGGAAGAGGAAGAAGAAGAGGAAGAGGAAGAGAGAGAAAGAGAGAGAGAGAGAGAGCTCCATGCGAAATGTTCAACGGATAATGAAATGATAATTGAAGCATTGTATGTGTAAAATCATTTTAGAGAGTAATTTTGGAATCTGATTCAATCATATTTATTATAAGCCAAATTAGATAGCAGACTTCTTAGCTTATCTAGGATATATAGAAACCAAAAATAAATCTTATGATCCTTAATTATTTAATAACCCTGAACCTTTACATGGCTTTCTGGCCATATGAATTCACCAATGGTAACTCAAGGGTGGGTAGCTTAGTGGTTAAGCAAGCAGGGCTAAAGGCATACCAAGTCCCTTGATCCTGGGTTCAACTCCCACTAACTACTAATATTTGGGGCCACGGACCGTAAGGCGCAAGCCTTGTTTCGGAAGTCTTGTTCAGGATGTAGGATTTAGTCTGATGCGCGCAAGCTGGCTCAGAGTACCTGTATAGCAAAAAAAAAAAAAAAAAGAATTCACCAATGGTGTAATGTCATGACATTACTTGCATGTGTTGAAATTTACATAGGTTGCTTTGTTTTTTGAAATTAACCATGGATCGAGTCTGGCTCCTATAATTGAAATCATTCAATGTTCAGAAAACATAAGACAGTTTTGATATACATTAAAGAATTTCAAAGTGCAATGTTGCACTTAGATTGCATTGGTTAATCAAAAGATCAAAAAACTATTATACCTATCTTCAATTCCCAAGTAATCTATTATTAAAATACTTCACATGTTCATGGAATAAAGAATGGCTAATACCAAGAAATTTCAAAAAATATATTATTGCAATGGCCAGCCATGAATGTCTTTTGTGGCTTGAAATGTTTAAATATAATTGTGTTGTTTATGAGTTATTTTATGTCAATTGTGTTTAACTTTTTTCTTGTTCTTTGTCTTTCATTTAATTGGGAATGTGCACGTGTTAAAAGAGGAAAAAAAATATAAGACATGAAGCAAATATGTCATAAAATAAGAAATCAAATAAAAATAGAATGTGATTACAATATTGATAAATGTTTAAATACAATTGTATTTTGGGATCATGATATTTTTAACTAAACTTATATATTTATGTAAAATTGTTTGACATTTGGGTTGAGAAGTTTTAGTAAGGTTGTTAACTTTTTTTTTTCTTTTTTTTGCTATACAGATATTCTGAGTCAGCTTGCGCGCACCAGATTAAGTCCTGCACCCCGAACAAGGCTTGTGTCTTGCGATCTGTAGCCCTGTATATTAGTGGCTAGCGGAAGTCGAACACAGGACCAAGGAACTTGATAAGCCCTACTTGCTCCACTACTAAGCTACCCACCCTGGGGTTAAGGTTGTTAACTTTAAGGTTATATACAGGAGCTTTTATTTATGATTAATTTTGGTTGCTAGGTGTATCTTGTTTGATTTTTATAAAATTTGCTTACTTTGCTAATTAAAAATAAATATTTATTTTAAATAAATGTATATAAAAAAAATTAATACTAATTATTATAACAAATATATATGATGAAAAAATTCACGTGCAACGCACGTGTGCAACTACTAGTATATATAAAAGCATCTTGCAAGAAATGAACTGATTTATGATCATGGAGCCAAGTCTATGAGACCACCACATTTACGGTACGTAATGAACATTGTGGTCTCTCCTGGGGGTTGGAGGCTTTGAGGGCATGTTCGAAAATTTTAAAAATTGGATTAGATTAAATTCATTTTTTTCACTATTATTTAATTTTTTAAATAAATTAGTTTACAATTTTTTTTCTTTTTTAAATTGTGTTTATAACTTTTTTATACCAAGTATCAAATAAAGGTCATGAAATAAAAGTCCATCAGGTACATCTTCAATCAAATTTTTATGTTTGTCAAATAGACGCAAAAAAAATTAGGGCTTGTGTCCCTCATGAATATCATCCACTCTTTTTTTTTTTTTTCATTAAGTTAAACTAGTGAGAACCATATTTAAAAATAAAAAATTAGTGGATGAGACATATTAGGAATATAAGAGTGTGAGTGTGTCCCTTATTTGGGATGTATAGCATTACTCAAGAAAGATGTAGAGGTACATCCTTCCTCATTAATGGTGTCAAAATGGGCAGATCAGGCCGGGTCAGCCTGTTAAGAAAACGAGCTGGATCGAACTAATGAATTGGACTAAATTGCTCTTTCATTTTTCATTTTTTTACTTTCTTTTACTTTCTTTTCACTTTCAATTTTAATTCTAACCGGACCAAAAGGATCGGGCTAATGAAAAGGTTAATGGGCGGATCGGATTGGGCTAACTGATAGGATCGGGCCTCTTATCAGACTCGGATCGAGCCGGCCCATTAAACAAAAAACATTAGCCAATTTGGTTCATTTACTATAGATCATATCAGCCCAATCATTAATTATCGAACTGGATCGAACCTGATTCGTTAACTTATCAGACCGATAAGCAGGCCAAATGGACGGCCCCGTTCATTTTGATACCACTACTCCTCATGGTTTTCTGTTTTAACCATTGTGAGTTGTGAGTTAAATAGGCATGAGAGATGAACTTTAATCAAATGCTCACTTGACAGTTGTCTAAACTATAAGTCTTGAAGTTTTAAGTTTTAGGCCTCGTGGAGAAATTCCTTTCCTCAATTAACTAATTAAGAAACAATAAGCAGAAAATTCAAGAAACCTCTGGAATACCCGGCACTCTAATCTTTCTCTTACATCAACTTTCCACCTCACCGGATCACACAACGCTGGAACCTTCTCGCCACTCCTACTCTCTTCCATGCCATATAATATATACATGCATACATGCCAACTGTCAACAATCCACGTCTCATCTCCTTCTCTCTATATATGTATTCAGACCGACAGACGTAAACCTGCGCTTAGAGATCGAAAAGCTACTTACTTCACTATCACTATACACAGTAAAGAGAGAAATGAGACATCAATCACTTGTATTATCTTTCACCTTCCTGCAACTACTGTTACTCTACGCCGTTGGATCATCGAATGGATTTTTGTTGCCATTCATGGATCAACGCGGGAGTATCCTACCGGACCGCTTCCCCGACCCATTCCGAGTACTAGAACAGATTCCCTTCGGCATCGACAAGAACCACGATCCGGTTCTCTCTCCGGCGAGGGTGGACTGGAAAGAAACTCCGGAAGGTCACGCGATCATGGTGGACGTGCCGGGGCTGAGCAAGGGCGAGCTGAAGATCGAAGTGGATGAGGAGAATCGGGTGGTTCGAGTGAGCGGCGAGAGGAGGAGAGAAGAGGAGAAGAAGGAAGATCACTGGCACCGTGTAGAGAGAAGTTACGGTAAGTTTTGGAGGCAGTTCCGGTTGCCGGAAAATGTGGATTTGAATTCTGTAAAGGCTAAGCTTGAGAATGGTGTTTTGACTGTGTCTTTGCCGAAGGTGTCGCCGGATCGGAGTAAGGGGCCGAGAGTGGTTAGTATTGGAGAAGGAGAAGGAGAAGAGGGAGGAGAAGCCAAACAGCAGATTAAGAGCGAGGTTAAACAGGAGTTGTAGGTTTTTGTTGTTTAATGAGTGTTCTAGTAAGCTACTGTGTTTGTGGAAGCAAGGTGTGACTATTTGCTTCATCTTCTGTTATCTACCACTACTTCTCTTTTGTGCATGTTGGTGTGACTATTTTGCTTTGCTTTTTTAGTTTTGGAAATTAAAGCAACGTTGGGCCACTTGTCATAGTATTTCATCAATATAGAGAGAGAGAGAGAGAAATGAAAAGAAATATCAACGGAGTTAATGCACAGTCAGCAACTGAGAAGCATTAGTCGAGACAATAGTCAACTATTCAGTTGTCAATTTTTTGATCTACTTTCCCAAACTCCAAGGGCTGTTGTGTCGCATATCCAGCGGCTCATCAACACACATCGATTAAGTGTCACATCAACAGCAAATCCGATCGCATCACCAACCAAGTAAAATAACTCAACACGCAAACCCATCCTTCAAATTGCAATTTTAGAAACAACAGAATGCCTTCAAAGCTATCCCTGAGATGCATGGGAAGAATAAAATAGTCACTATTTTTTACAGTGAGATTTTTTTTAAAAAAATGGCTGTTGAATCACCATGATTATTGCTAAAGAAATGAGTGAGAAACATAGGATTATTACCTTTTTTTTTTTTTTTTTTTTTTTTTTGGCCTTTTAGTACACAAGTCAATACAAATAAATAAAGACAATTGAGGGAGGCCTTTGCTATCAAGTCCCTTAGATTCCTCGTGAGGGCTACGTTCTTGCTCAGGTTGAAGTGGTTGGTTTATTTGAGGGTGAACAAATAATGATCTACGATTGAGGGGGTTATCGTTCTCTCAGGAAAGCACAATATAAGATCTTATGAGGTTAATCAAATCCTGCAACATAAGAGCAATACAATATAAGATCTTAATGAGGTTAATCAAATCCTGCAACATAAGAGCAATACAATGACCCATTAAATGACCTTGTTTTTTTCTCCCCAAATCTGACAACAGCCTACAATGATTTTAAGTTCTATTACATGCATGTGTTAAAGAAAAAGAAGCATACTATCAATTGGAAGCACCTTAAGAAATAAAAATGAAAAATAAAAGAAAGGAAGAAAGAAGGAAAAGCTCATTAAATTAATGAATTTAATAAACATAAATAGACATGAGCATCATCCCAAATAACGCAGATGCATTCAAAGGGCAAAGATTAGTAGTTTGCCAGGTTCATAAAAGTCACTCATAAGTAATCTATTATGTCCTGAAAAGATAAAATAAAAGATAATGTTCTCACTTGGCACCCACAAGAATAATCTATCATCGGAGAAATATTCAACTAATTCATTACATTTTTCATTAATGTGTAATTGATTTCGAGTAAATACAAAACTATTATTATTATTATTATTATTATTATGAGTTATAACATGTTACATTAATGGGATAATAATCACCAAAAGATCTTAAACATAGTGAAACCTATGACCACTGTGATAAAATATTTACTTAAAAGAAGCTGAAGTTTTGATAAAAATTTTGAAAAACATGAGGATAAAGGAATAAAACATTTAGTAGATCACATCATAAATTAGATGATATTCTTAATGTACAAAATCCCTTTTGTGTGTGTGTGTTGATGGGAGCGGGCACATGATGGTCAAAAAATCAAGAAAAAATGTCAGAGGTAAATAGGTAAATTAAGATAAAGAAAATGCATGTAACTATAAAATCAAAAGGCACATAAATTTGAAGCTAATTCAATTAAGAATTTAAATTTCACATTGCAAAAATGAAATATATAAACTCACTCAGTAGGAGCCTTGGGATTCTTTTTACTTAGAGCCAGGGTTGAGCCCCAATTGAGCAGCCCAGGACAGTACTTGTATGAATTCCACACACTGCCACCTTCCTGCATAAATCCCTTCCAGCAAAAGACTATAAAGCTCAAATCAATGAACTCTTCTTTAACGACTCCTGGCTTAACCCCTGTCCTCATTCCAATTTTCTGCATCAATCAAAAGAGGGAGGGGGAGAAGAAGAAGAAGAAGATTATCATGTCGAAAAGAACCCGAACCTTTCTTATTTGTGTGAATCAAATGAAAAACTAAGAGGGATAATGACAAACAAGTGACAATAAGCCGAATGCAAAAAACAAGAAGGAACCAAGATTTATGTGCAAGACCCTTCAATGTGAAGGGAAAAAACACAGGCCAAATTCCAATAATTAGAACTGATTCAAAATAATGGGAAATATAAAGACTTATTTTTAAGGTAACACTTGAGAATTCAATCATTGCATGAGCAACAATTTTACTCGAGGTTTACTAGTTATAGCAAGAACAAGTAGAGCTGAGCTCTCACCAGATAATGAAGATAACACTATCTCATAATTTTGAACAGACAAAGACAAACTTGTGTTGTATATGAGCAGCTCAACAACCTGGCTTCCAACCTCTTTGATGCAACAAACAAAGAGTTCCTTTTCCTCCCACTCTCTACTCTTTTTCAAAAAGACGTAAGATGATGGAAGATAGAATTTGAAAGAAAACCACGCTCAGACTCACTTTCTTTCATTCCCCATGCCTACCACTTATGTCAGGGCTTCATAAGCTTGCCCAGCACAAAGCACAAGAGGAAGATTAGGCTCTAAAGCCCAATGCATTGCCTGCAAATATGAATGGAGTTTGAGCATTAAAAAAACAAATGTCAGACTCAGTGAACTCGGGCAATATTTACAAATGGCAATCTATGATGATTGTGGAAGATAACCCCAGCAGGTGTATGCTAATAGAAACCAACCAAACTTTCCAAGATCTTGTATATCTCCTCCGTTCTGGGATGTGTTTTGTCAACTGAATAGAACTGATGAACTTGGTTTTCGACCTCAATCCAACTACAACCAGGGGTTTTATGAGCATTCAGCTCCTTTAACATCTTCCTCACCTTACGGACCTCATCCCACTTCCCTAACTCCCCATATATATTCGCCAACATTATACCATAACCACCATTATTTGGATCAATCTCCATCAGCCTTTTAACTGCAAATTCTGCCAAATCTGTACGGCCATGAATCTTGCAACCATTAAGCAAAGAACCCCAAACAACCTCATCGGGTTTAATCTTCATTCCCCTTACTACTTCCATAGCTTCTTCAAATCGACCTGCCCGACCAAGAAGATCTATCAAGCACCCATAGTGCTCAATATGAGGCTCAATCCCATAATCTTTAGTCATCAATTCAAAATAAAACCAACCTTTTTCAACCAATCCTCCATGGGTACAAGCATTTAACAAGCCAACAAAGGTAACCTCATCAGGTTTTACATCATCACCACACTGCATCAACTCTTCAAATACACTAATTGCACTCTCACTCTGGCCGTGAAAGGCAAAACAATTGATCATAGAATTCCATGATGTCAAGCTTCTTCTTGAAGTCATGTCAAAAACTATTCTTGCCTCCTTTAAGCTCCCGCATTTCCCATACATATCTACCAGAGCATTTGAGATAAACGAATCAGGACCAAGGCCATTTCTGCAAACATAACCATGAATCCATTTACCAAGCTGGAGCATGCCAGTGTGACCGCAAGCTGAGAGTACGCACACAACCGTGACCTGATTGGGCCTATTATCTCGATTGTGCCCCACCTCCGCAAGAATCATCATTCTTCTGAATAGCGAAATTGCCTCCGAGAATAACCCATTTTGCGTGCAGCCCGCAATGAGAGCGTTCCAAGACGGAGTATCTCTCCCAGGCATTTCCTCAAATAACAGTATAGCATTCCCAATCTCCCCCCGTCTGGTATAGCCAGATATCATAGCTGTCCAGGACACAACATTTCTTTCAGCCATTTCGTCAAACAACTGTCGCGCAGTCCTGAGATCAGCACTAAACCTCGAGTATGAATCAACAAGAGCCGTTTGCACAACTGGGTATTGGCCAAAACCCGATTTAAAAATATGGGTATGCATGAATTTCGTGCCATGAGGTTCCAAGCCTTCAGGGCAACATTTTAAGACGTGCGGGTAGATAAAATGGTTGGGTCGAGGGGAACCTCGACGAACCATGTTCCTATACAAGATAAGCGCTGACCTGTGATCGGGCTGAGAAGCAGCATAGGCCGTGATCATGGCAGTGTAAAGGTATACATTGGGAGATTTCAGATGATCGAAGATGAAGCGTGCGTATTGAAGATTGGCAAGGGCGAGAGTGCAAAAGCGAACGAGCTTGAAGGCAATGAACTGCGTTTGGCCGTGGCCGAGGGTTATGAGAAAGGCTTGAAGCTGCTTGAGGTGGTTGAGATGACTGCATTTTTCTAGTAGACTTATGACATGTTGGTCTAGACTCAGTTGGTTTGGAACACACAACATATTCTTACTGGGTTTCTTTTGCTGCATGCTTGTATGATTGCTCTCTTTATAACGGAAATAACCATAACGTTTTTTGGCTTTTGTTTTTTTTTTATTTCTTTTTTTTTTTTTTTTTTTTGAATAATTTGTTCAGAAGTCCTACTTTAAAAAAGTTTAATAGCATAAGTCCTGCGAATATATTTTTTTTAATAAGAAAAGTCCTTTTACACACTTTGGACAAAAGTGCCCTTGACATAGATAAGAGTTATCTTATGTTTCCCAAACACTTAAACCGAATTAGACTCTCTCTTTCTCTGTCATCACCCGTACCTTCCACAACCTTCCTTACTCTCCTGACAAATAACTAGCTAACACCGCTGCCGGCAAGATCACCTCACGGCCACTCTTTCTTTCTCTCATCTCTTTCATCGTTAACACCATCGTTGCCATTAGCAACGATTCTTGTCTTGAATCGGTGAAGATTCTTATTTGTAACAATCTATTGCGTCCGATCTGTAACTTTATGTTTGTCGGATCACTGCAAGTCGACGCTGTAAAGAAGAAGAAGAAGAAAAATAATAACAATAAAGAAGCAGTAGCAGCATGAACCACGGTGTTGGAAGCCCAATTGTCAGGCGAACTAGGTTGGAATGTAGACCTCTGCCCCACCTTTAAAAATGGTTTTCTTTTTGCCTCTCGAAAGGGATTTGATGGTATGGAAACATATTTGGTTATCCCTTCGAATTAACAAATTGTCTCATTCCTCCTTAAAGGTTTTTTCACTATGGGAGAGGGCAACTTTGAAAGCCTTTAACCAGAATGGACCTAAGGTTGAATTTTTAAAAGAGGTGAAGAAATAAGGACTAGGAGAAGGGTCTATTAAATAGAAATGCTGAAAACATTGTAAAAAGGTGTTAGTTTTGGGAATACCATTTAGGATGGCATCTCCAAAACAACACCTATGAAAGGGTTCTTCGGAAGAGAAAGAGGTGCCTAAAAGAGGGAATTGAAATAGACTTGAAGCCAAAGTTGGAGAATCCAGATGGGATCTCCAACATTACTGGTCAGATCCTTGGTACAGAGTTCGAAGCAGAACCTGTACAAATGAGCTAAAACTAAAGAGGCTAAGGGGAGTTCCTTACCAAACACTAAGAGTTTGGCAAGAGGAATATATTAGGTGACGACTCTTTGAGATCGTGAACAAATAAGAGATCTGTAGAGCCAGCAGAGAATGAAGGCGAAGTGTTTTTTCTCAGAAATTTCAGGGGTAACTCCCATATGGCCGTTGATGAATACGGTGTTAGATATGTGCCCTAAAACCAATTGTTCTTTTGAGTTTAGGGTTTTATATTTCATTATAATATCTTGTATGGAACTTTATTCATTTATGATATGGCTATTTTTATCATGTAAACTTGTGTTTAATTACTGTTCATGATAAAGTCCTTGGATAGTATGATAGAAAGTTATATCTCAAGTGTTGAGATAGAGAGACTTATAACTTTCAAGTACATCTATCCTAAACTGGTTCCTGATCATAGTTTTATATATATGGACGATTATAAACCGTTAAGATTAGCTCAGGTTTTACTAGCTCCATGGGAGGATGGTGAGTCTCGAACCATCTGTGTAGAGACACTATAGTAAACCTGTGGGTGCTTGTTAGAGAACAAGTACACTGAACGTGACCAATATGAGTACAGATTATGGAATTCTATTTGTATGTCAAAGGCTGCTCATGTGTATAGTCA